>JAPSES010000069.1:14413847-14428539 GCA_029822895.1 Maxillicosta whitleyi | reverse complement strand
TACAGATAACTGCCACAAAATGTAGTGAAGTAAAAGTAAAAGTATGCATTATTATTTTTACTGAAGTAAAGTACAAACACAAAAATCAAAACTACTTAAGTACAGTAATGAGGTAAAAATACTTAGTTACATTCCACCACTGATTATGGTGAAATAGAAATGATTGAGTGTTACATTTTATCCATTCATGTGAAAGAAAAAGTAACAGGAAAGAAATGATCAAGACAACGAAACATATATATATTTACACACACATATAAATATATATAGCGCTGGAAAAAAAAAATATACCAAATATATACATTAAAACAATACAATATGTACTAAACACTATGTTATCAGTATAGTTAACGAAATATCCAGAACACTAAAAAAATCAATGTAAATAATAAATGTGCCATAATAATAATAATAATAATAATAATAATAATAATAATAATAATAATAATAATCAGGTCAGGTCTGTGATTTTCAGTGAAATGATGATATTTCATTAGTTTCTTATGTTTTTTTTGTTCCTGTGCAGATGAGCTGCTGTTGGAAGACTTCAGCAGCTACCGTTTCCTGGTGGAAGGACACGTGGAGGTTCCAGGCCAAGAGGACGACGAGATGTTTGAGGAGACGCTGGAGGCCATGGGCATCATGGGATTCACCGAAGAGGAGAGACTAGGTACGAAGACGGACACAAACCTGCGTCTGCGTTTTATTCACATTTTTCATTTTAAAGCATCACTCTGGGTTTTTTTTTTTTTTTACCACTGTCTTTAATAAGATGTGAGTTTGAAGATCACAAAATAAAACTAACAATTATTTTTCTGAAGACATTCCAGGTTCTTCATGTTATTCCTATTTTAAGGACAATTTAGATTCTATGATGTAATTAGACTTTTTTCACTGTTATTATTTTACTGGTTTTTTCATTTTTACGTCATTTTGGGCTGAATTTGGATCCTGAACTAAAACGACTTTAAAACCATTCATATAATAGCACATATTTGAGCATATAGAACAGAATAGAATAGAATAAAATAGAACAGAATAGAATAGAATAAAATAGAACAGAATACAATGGAATACAATAGAATAGAAGTACTTTTTAAATCCCAAAACTGGGAAATTGGTTTATAACAGTAGCATGACAGGGACAAAAGACACAATGGAATAGAATACATCCTCCTTATTCCATTCTTAAACGGTAAACAGCTCCATGTTTGCATCTCCATAGGGATGTTGAAGGTGGTGTCCACCGTTCTCCAACTGGGAAACATCAAGTTTGAGAAGGAGAGGAACAGCGAACAGGCCACCATGCCTGACAACACCGGTACGAATCTGTAGAGAAAACCATGAAATCAAAGCTGATCCATGTGAACAAACGCTCACGTCCATCATCTGTGTCCGTCTGCAGCCGCCCAGAAGGTCTGTCACCTCCAGGGCATCAACGTGACCGACTTCACCCGAGCCATCCTCACCCCCAGGATCAAAGTGGGTCGAGAGGTGGTGCAGAAGGCGCAGACCAAGCAGCAGGTACCGAAACTTTTATGTCCAGGTGTTCAAGGAATTCCTGGTAACCTTGTGTGGTTTGCGTTTCCATGGCAACATTCTACACCTCCAGTCCAGTAGGTGGCTGTAAAAAAAAAAAAAAAAAAAAAACTTAAAACACCTTAAATGAAGACTGAGTTGTTCTGTTGTTCCTTGTATTTTACTCAATTTTACAAATAAAACCATGTGATCTGCACAGAAAATAATTAGACGCTAATGGATGAAACATCGTTAGCGTCATAGTGTCGGTGCTTGAAGTCGTATTTTGGGCTAAATTGTGATATCTGCGTAAAATGAAGGAGCAATGTTAAGAAGGAAAGTTATGCAGGTCTCACAGTTTGGTCAAAAATATGGCAAATAAGGCAATTATTATGACGAAGGCAAATTAAAGGATGTTCCACCAACCAGTGTTCTTCAACACACAGCCCCGCCCCCAAGAATTCTCCAATCTACTGAAAGTCGAATCCACCAAAAGACAGATCCACCCAAAATCTGATCCACCAAAAGTCCAATCTATCAAAAGTCCGATACACCAAAAGTCTGATCCACCAAAAGCCCAAATCACCAAAAGTCTGATCCACTAAAACTCCGATCCACCAAAATCTGATCCACCAAAACTTCAATCCACCAAAAGTCCAATCCACTAAAACGCCGATCCACCAAAAGTCTGATCCACCAAAAGTTCGATCCACCAAAAGTCCAAACCACCAAAAGTCCGATCCACCAAAAGTCCGATCCACCAAAAATCTGATCCACTAAAAGTTCAATCCACTAAAACTCCGATCCACCAAAAGTCTGATCCACCAAAAGTTCGATCCACCAAAAGTCCAAACCACCAAAAGCCCGATCTACCAAAAAAGTCCGATCCACCAAAAATCTGATCCACCCAAAGTCCGATCCATCCTATCAGGAAGTTTGTAGAAAAATTGGAAAATTTGAGATAATTTAGGTAATTTCGATGAAACCATGATGAGGTTTTTCTAAAATCCGGGATAAATGACAATTTCCTCCAAAGGGGCGTCGACAGAAAAACTCTGGGATCCACTGGTTTAGTGGAGACTTCGGCTTCTGCAGAGTGAATAAATCCGAATATAGTTTCAGGACAATCATCTGTTAAACTTTAAGAATCCACAGCCTTCGTCTCCATCACCTTCGTCCTGATGCGTCTGCTCCTCCTTTTTCCTCCTTTTTCCTTCAGGCTGACTTCGCGGTGGAGGCTCTGGCCAAAGCCATGTATGAGCGTCTGTTCCGCTGGATCCTGGCCCGGGTCAACAAGACCCTGGACAAGAGCAAGAGGCAGTCGGCGTCTTTTCTGGGAATCCTGGACATCGCTGGCTTTGAGATTTTTGAGGTGACGACCCAATAGATAGAACGACAGACAGACAGACAGATCGTTAATGTCAGTTCACAGCTCTTGTAGTTTTAAGATGAAAATGTGGATAAAATTTTACTCTATATTTTGTTTTTTTCAGTGAAAATCAGCTGTTTTCTTATATTTAATTCACTGATCATACAGATGTTCATTAAAGCTCAGGTTAAAGTTGACAGTTATTATATGAAAAGCACAGAAAACTGAAGAAAAAGTGACTTTTAACTGAACCCAGTGTGTTTAATCTCAGTTCATCGCTCTGGTACCGTATTTTCCGGACTATAAGGCGCACCTGAATATTAGCTCCATCTGACTATAAACCACAGGTGTCACAGGTGGCTTTTTTCCAAACAATGTCTGTAACACGGCAGTAAAACGTGTGATTAAAAAAAACAAAAAAACCCCAGTAAACTCATTGATCGTTTCTTCATGTGTTTTCCATGATGAAAGTGTGTGAATGAGTAATGTTTAAAACTAGTGTCTTCTTCTTCATCACCTGTCTGTCTCACTTTTGCACTTCTGGTTAGAGCGCCCCCTGGAGGCTGTTAACCTGTAAAAATCTATACTGGAGCCGCATCATTGTATAAGCCGCAGGGTTCAAAATGAGAAAAAAAGTTGTGTCTTATTGTCTGGAAAATACAATCCGTTTTTATCTTTAAGTTTTTACTCTGTATTTTGCTTTTTTCAGTGAAAATCCTGTATTTTCCCATGTATAATTTACTGGTCGTATAGACGTTTGTTAAAAGTCTGATTGAAATTGAGGGTTATTATATAAAAAAAAAAAAAAAAACTGAAAAAAACAGAAGAAAGTGACTTTTTCCATCAAAATGTATAAATAAACCGAACATAAACATCCACTGTCATCGATCCAACTCCGTGGGTTTTACTGGTGAATCAATGTTGTAGAAGATGACGGGGTTTCCATGGTAACTACAGAGCCACTGAACGTCCAAATATGGTCATATCTGATGACCATTAAAAGACGATAAACTGTATTTTACATTAATTATCAATAGAATTAATGGATCAGATGTTATTAAAGCCTTTAGATCAGCTGTTTGGGTCTTTATGGTAACGCCCGGTGTTTTTGCGATCTTCAGGACAACTCGTTCGAGCAGCTCTGCATCAACTACACCAACGAGCGTCTGCAGCAGCTGTTCAACCACACCATGTTCATCCTGGAGCAGGAGGAGTACAAGAGGGAGGGCATCGAGTGGAACTTCATCGACTTCGGCCTGGACCTGCAGCCCTGCATCGAGCTGATCGAGAGGCCGGTGAGGACAAGCCCCGCCTTTAAACTCTGACCTTAAACGCACCACCGCAGGTTTCTGAACCCCCCCCCCTCTGTCCTTTAACGCCCTGCAGAACAACCCCCCTGGCATCCTGGCACTGCTGGATGAGGAGTGCTGGTTCCCCAAAGCCACGGACGTCTCCTTTGTGGAGAAACTGCTCAACACTCACGCAGAACACTGCAAATTCAGCAAACCCAAACAGCTGAAGGACAAGCTGATGTTCACGGTGCTGCACTACGCCGGCAAGGTGAGTTACAATAACACCAGACAAGAGGAAGGAAGGTGAGGAGCGTGTTCTGTTTACAGGATAAACCCACAAATTAAGGTGATTTCAGGGATAAACAACAACAAAGAAAGTCAAAACAAAACATTACCGTCCATTTTTTCCACACTAGCGGGGTTTGACCGGGCAGCGACACATTTGCACGTTGATTTGTAACAAGTTTTTAGGTCGGATGCCCTTCCTGACACTGAGACCCCGCCCCAAAATGAGCCTGTGTCCGTCCGCAGGTCGACTACAACGCCGCCAACTGGCTGACGAAGAACATGGACCCTCTGAACGACAACGTCACCGCTCTGCTCAACAACTCCTCCAGCAACTTCATGCAGGACCTGTGGAAAGACGGTGGGTCCTCGAACGCACCGCGGCGCTTTAGTCTGGTGTTTAGGGTCTGATCTGTTCACATTTTATTGTGAAAGGACAGTTTGTAAATGGAAAAACATTCAGTGTAATGTTCCTTTTTTTTCACATTAAAACTAAGACAAAAATTTGAAGTTTTCCTTCCTGATTAGATTAGTTTGGTTTAAATTAAATTAGATTATTTTAGATTAGATTGGATTATTTTATATTATATTATATTGGATTAGATTATTTTAGATTAGATTAGATTAGATAGAAGTTTATTGATTCCTCCAGAAATATTAAAAGACAAACAGAAAGAAAATAGTAACAACAATAACTATAAAAAGAATAGTGAAAAACAGGAGATTGTATTAGAAAGAACTAGTGGAAATAAATACTAAAGTAATAATAATAATAAGTAATAATAATAATTATTTTATGTTATATTATGTAATGTGTGTGTGTGCGCGCGCACGTACATGTTTATGTAGTTTAATAATAGCAAAACTAATTATAGTAATTACAATAAGATGAAAATAGTAGTAGCAATGATATGAAAGTAATAATAATAGTAATAATAATAATAATAATAATAGTGCTTGTTTATGTTATTCACATTTTTAAAGGATAGTTTGTACATCTTTTTTATATTTAGTTAAAACCACTTTTGCATCTATAGTTAAGTTTATGATTATCATTATTATTATTGTTGTTATTATTAGCATTATTATTATTATTATAGACCACTCCTTGACTGTTTCTCCTGGTCTTCTGTTTTTTATTTTAGCGGACCGAGTGGTGGGTCTGGAGACGATGACCAAGATGTCGGAGAGTTCTGTTCCCAGTTCCACCAAGTCCAAGAAGGGCATGTTCCGGACCGTGGGTCAGCTGTACAAGGAGAGTCTGTCCAAGCTCATGACCACCTTACACAACACACAGCCCAACTTCGTCCGCTGCATCATCCCCAACCATGAGAAGAGGGTGAGGTCATGTGACCCTCCACAGGTCTAAAGGCGAGTGGGGGGGTTTGGGTGGGGGTCGGGTCTGTACACTCAACGTCTGTTTGTTGACAGTGTGGAAAAATGGACTCCCACCTGGTCCTGGAGCAGCTGAGGTGCAACGGAGTCCTGGAGGGGATCCGGATCTGCAGACAGGGGTTCCCAAACCGCATCGTGTTCCAGGAGTTCAGACAGAGGTTATTATTATTATTATTATTATTATTATTTTTATTATTAGTCAGTCTTCAATGTAAAGCTGCAGTTCTTCCTCTGACCACCAGGGGGCAGTGACTCATTCTATTAATGAACCTAAAGCATTAACTGCTTAAACTCTGTCATTTCTGTTTGATTCTTTTTGTAGGTATGAGATTCTTGCTGCCAGCGTCATCCCCAAAGGCTTCATGGATGGAAAACAGGCCTGTTGTCTGATGGTGAGAACCAGGAGCCCACGGCCATGACTTTAAAAAAAAAAAAATCCACGATTTAAAAAAAAGATCCATGACTTAAAAAAAATATATATATGACTTTGACAGAAGAAGATTCTTTTCTTCTTTCATGTTTATTCTTGGTTTTCTTTTTCTCTTCTTCTTCTCCCTCTCTTTGACACTTTTCTCCTTTCCTTATTCCTTATTATCGTATCTCCTTGTTCCTCTCTTCTTTCCTCTCCTCTTGTCTCCTCATCTCCTTCCTCCTCCCATTTCTCTGATCTCTTTGTCTCCTACTTCTTCTCCTTCTTCCTCTGATCCCCTTGTCTCCTTCTTCCTCTCCTCCTTCCTCTGGTCTCCTCATCCCCTCCTTCCTCTGGTCTCCTTGTCGCCTCCTCTCCTTCCTCCTTCCTCTCCCAGGTCAAACACCTGGACCTGGATCCGAACCTGTACCGGATCGGTCAGAGTAAGATGTTCTTCCGAACTGGAGTCTTGGCTCAGCTGGAGGAGGAGCGCGACCTCAAACTCACCGTCGTCATCATCGCCTTCCAGGGACAAGCCCGAGGGTTTCTGGCACGAAAGTAAAACCAAATGAACATGACACACACGTTGACTTTTCAAACATCCAAATATAAAACATCTGTTACAGATTATGGATTTAAAGAGGCTGTTTCCAGTTTTTCTTCACAGTATCATAAATAATCGTTACATTAATTAAATTGAAAGTATAGATCGTTATATTTTATCTGTCAAATTAAAAAACAAACAGCAAAGAAACTAAACTATAATGTTATATGTTTTACACTGGTCCCCAAAGGATTGTGGGAGCTGTAGTCCAAAAGTTCAACAGTATATAACATTAAAATAAGTGGCGCAGATCTGTTTATACGAACTGTTCATTATCTATTTTATTCATTTATTTATTTTATTCCTTTATTTGATGAGGACAGTGCATATTAATGGCATCAAATGCATTAAATTCAATGTCCAGAGGCATTAAAATTTCTTCTGTTTGTGTTTTCAGGGCGTTCAGTAAACGTCAGCAGCAGCTCACAGCCATGAAGGTGATCCAGAGGAACTGTGCCTGTTACCTCAAACTGAGGAACTGGCAGTGGTGGAGGCTGTTCACCAAGGTTATTTATACACATTATTATTATTATTATTATCATCATCGTCATTATTATAATTGTTATTATTATGTAGAACACAGAGACATGTTTAAAATGTATAATTCTATTTTTTTAAAAAAGCTAAATATCACTGCTTTAATGAAATGTCCTTCAACCTCACATCCCCCATAAGTGTCTTGTGCATAAATGTGACTGTTTGGATTTTCCAGGTGAAGCCTTTGCTGCAGGTGACCCGACAGGAGGAGGAGATGGGCCAGAAGGAGGAGGAGCTGAAAGCTGCCAAAGAGGTGGCGGCTAAAGCCGAGTCTGAGCTGAAGGACATCAGTCAGAGACAGACCCAGGTGAGAGGAGTGACCCGGGTGGGAGGGGTGACCCAGGTGAGAGGAGTGACCCAGGTGGGAGGGGTGACCCGGGTGGGAGGGGTGACCCAGGTGGGAGGGGTGACCTGGGTGAGAGGGGTGACCCGGTGTTCTGACGGTGAATGAACCGTGTGTCTGCAGCTGATGGAAGAACGGGCCCAGCTGGAGTCCAAGCTCCAGGCTGAGACAGAACTGTACGCTGAGGCCGAGGAGATGAGGGTGAGGCTGGAGGCCAAGAAGCAGGAGCTGGAGGAGGTGCTGCACGAGATGGAGGCCCGGCTGGAGGAGGAGGAGGACCGAAGCAACGCCCTGATGCAGGAGAAGAAGGACATGGAGCAGCAGATGCAGGTTAGATTAGATTAGATTAGATTAGGTTAGGTTACGTTAGACCAGATTCGATTACATTACATTACAAGTCAGAGCGACTGTCAGAGGGTCCGATCCAGGTTATGGGATGGATCTGAAAATACTAAAAGTGTCAAAATGGTTATAGTTCAGGTCATGTGTTCAGACCAGTATGACCTCGGTGGGTAAAATAGTAACATCATGTCAACTCTAAACTTTCTTTGTGTTGAAAAAAATAAATTATGAAAATATTTACATTTCCAAACTATCCTTTCACAATAAAATGTGAATAACATGAGCAATTTGAAATATCTTGGGAAAAATAAGTGGAATTTTAATTATATGTGTGTGCCTGTTACTAAATCTTTTATGTATTTATAGATCTGTAAGTTCTAATGCACATGTGTAAATGAGAACATGTGACATAATGTTGTTAAAATTGAACTTATTTCATGGTTGGATGAGAATAATTTGCATATGTTAACATTTTCATGCTGTAATTTTACTTGATTTTTTTTTTTTTTACTCTAAAACAGATAAAGTTTGGATCTGTCATTATGTTATTATTGTTCTATTGTTCATATTGGTCTGTATGTGGAACCCAAACTAAAGTACGTTTGACTCCTTCATTACATTTGGCTGATGCTTTTATCCAAAGCGACTTAAAAGGTTATAGGCATGTATAGCGTAAAGGGCCTTTTGCCTAAGGGCCCACTTGGGATTCAAACCAGCAACCTTCCGCAGTCAGTGTAAACCACTAAGCTATCCAGTCGCCACATCTGTGATCTACGTAGAATTAAAACACGTCACGCTGCTACTTTTTTGTCGTCTATTATGATAGAAAATCAAACGCACAACATAAATTAGACAAAGTTTAAAGTCCAGGCTAACGCACGCCTCGTCCTGGTGTCCTGCAGCTCATGGAGGCTCACATCGCTGGGCAGGAGGACGCCTGTCAGAAACTGCAGCTGGAAAAAACAGCTGTGGAGGGAAAAGTGAAGAAGCTGGAGGAGGACGTTCTGATGATGGAGGACCAGAACAACAAGCTGCTGAAGGTACAGACGGGCGGTTGGGTGGGTTCATACGGGTCTTCTTTGGGACAACGTCTACAAAGTTTGTTCGCAGTTTTGACAAATTTACTGTAATTTCCAGGCTATAAGCTGCGACAGGGGCGCTTGAGCAGAAAAGGTCTCATGTTTCATCTCATGTTTCAATGTGGGCACGTGCGGCTTATAGACAGGTGCGGCTTATGTATGTGCAAAATGGTTTTTCCTTTAAAAATGTTCTGGGTGAGGCTTATAATCAGGTGCGCTCTATAGTCCGGAAATTACTGTAGATTTATTTTTTTGACACATAAAAACTGTGTCTTTACTTATAGAAGAAGAATCTTTATTTGTCAACATGCAACACACCGACATTTGACCTCTGCCTTTAACCTTTAACCAGTGTTTTATAGTAACGGAGTTAAAATACTTCACTACTGTACTTAAGTACATTTTGGGAGACTTTATACTTTACTGGAGTTTAAAATTTTTTTGACAACTTTCACTTTTACTTCACTATATTTTCAGTTCTTGGGCAGGACACTTCACACACCAGTGTCACACCAGTGTTTGAATGTTTAGTGGTGGATGGACAGACAAGGACAGAAATGTAATCCATTATTATTATTATTATACTTTGATAGTTTATAACATGGAAATAGTTACAGATATCGATAATGTGTCTATTGATCACAGATAGAAGTCACATGTGGAGTTTGACTGAATTAGCTGAGTTCTCCAGTGAAAGTACCGCCCACTTCTATCTCCTGAGAACCCGACAACCTCACAAATTCAACATGATTTTGAGTCTTGATAGAACACGACACTAAGATCCACGGTTTTTGGTCCTTTGTTTTTTGCCGGTGTTTGCAGGAGAGGAAGCTTCTGGAGGAGAGGATGGCTGATATGAGCTCCAACTTGGCCGAGGAGGAGGAGAAATCCAAGAACCTGACCAAACTCAAGGCCAAACACGAGTCCATGATCTCTGAGCTGGAGGGTCAGTATTTTACCACACTAATACTGTTATATCAACCTATCACTAGTCAAACTCTAAAACAGTAAGAGTATGAATATAAAAATACTGTGCAAGAGGAATACCAAAATTTATAAACAATAGATTTATTGACTTTTAACTTTTTTTTTTACATTATACAAAAACATCAGACATACATACCCATTTTTTACAACAATAAATTACGATATTCCTCCATAACAGTGGGAATAGAAATGTACTATTTGACAACTGTAACCTAAATTATCGTTACGATTAAATTGTTACTGTTATCTGTTACCGAATGGTGTTTATGTTCTGTATGACAAAATGATAAATAACTAATAAAAACTGTAAAAGTGTAAAGCACAAATGCTTATGTTTAGTACGTAGAGTACAAAAAACTGATATAAAATTCTCAGCAAAAAAACAAACAAACAAACAAACTGCAAAAATATCCAATACTGGCAATGGAACCACACCTGGGAAGAGTATTTACCAGGACAAATGTACATTATAAACAATTCCACGTATCTTTTTGCAATAATTATAGCATTACAGAAAAATCACAGCATCATCTGCAAACAGGCGAATATTTTGGATCACTACTTGCTGTAATTACACTTTGTATCTTGTGTTACTGTTATTGGTTGTGCACTAAAAAAAACATTGTTGCAGTTAAAGTACAAACGCTCTTCTATAGAAATACTACACTGTAAAAAACATTATATACACGAACACAATGTTAAAAGTGCATATGTGCTTTTAAATTACTTGATTAAGGTACAAACTCTTAACTTCAACGGTACAAAAATGGTACAAATATTTCACCGTAAAAACTATACAAAAATACAATTACATTAAAGTAGAAATACTCTGTTAAAAAACTTGATGCTAAATGTACATAGACCAAAGCGTCTTATAGCCAATGATATCTACACGTTTCAGTTCGTCTGAAGAAGGAGGAGAAGGGTCGTCAGGACATGGAGAAGGCCAAGAGGAAGGTGGAGGCGGAGCTTGCCGACCTCCATGACCAGAACACTGACCTTCAGGCCCAAATCGCTGAACTCCGAGCCCAGCTAGCCGCCAAGGAGGAGGAGCTTCAGGCCACACAGGCTCGGTAACAACCGCCATGATGTAGATCTGAAGAGAACCAGAATTAGACCTGTTAAACCCTGGTCCATTTGTCAGTTTTATTGGGTTAGAAATAATACATGATCTGTTGGATCAGTTTAGTGTTAGCTTAGCGCTGCAAAGTTTGTCTCGGTTTGTTTTATTAAATTATTCCTGACACGATGGTATTAGTTTGGTTTCCATATTTGTCCATTTCAGAACTTGTTGTTTGAGTTATCTTCCATTTTTTACATTGTCTTTGTTGAGCTTTTAGCTGATGTTCTGCTGGTTATGTGGATGTATAGATAAACTGCATTACCATGGCATCACAGATGGAACTATGACTGCTGGGGGGAACTGGGTTTAACAGGCTACAATAAATTAATACAAATCAACGTCATCAAGTAGATTCCTCTGGTAATTCAGCTAAAGAACATGCATCACTACTATCATTGATTTGTACTGATAATGAAGACGCTAACATGATGTAAAGTCTTTCTCTCTTTTGGTCGTACTTGAATGTTTGTTCACAGTTTGGAGGAGGAGAGCAATCAGCGAGCAGCAGCGGTTAAGAAAATTCGGGAGTTGGAATCATTGCTTTCTGAGCTTCAGGAGGACCTGGAGGCGGAGAGGATGGCCAGAGGGAAGGTGGAGGCGGCCCGACGCGACCTCAGTGACGAGTTGAATGCCCTCCGGTCCGAATTGGAGGACAGTCTGGACACGACGGCCGCCCAACAGGAACTACGGTCTGTACCAACGTAGACCGCCATGGTCAACAAACTGACCCACAGCTTCAAATCATTAACAAAATCTTACTATTTTCCCATCCTAAAAAAATAACTTGAAATCCTACTGTTCGTCTATAAAATGTATGTGATCTGCATTGTTTGTATAAATATATTATTACTGTTGATTATTTCTGTTATTTTTAAACTCTTTAGACCATTTGTCATAGAGTTTATTCATTACCAAACAGTACAAAGCATGTTTCTGAGAGAAACCTAACATTAAAATAACTCAGGGTGTCGTCTGCAAACAGGCGGATTGTTTAGATCATCAGCTTTTATGAATAACCCTCAGTATCACAGGCTGCTGTTGGTCGTGTTGCGTTGTTTTGACTTCACGTGTGTCTGACTGTCAGGGCGAAGCGTGAACAGGAAGTGTCCATGTTGAAGAGAGCCATAGAGGAGGAGGGGCGGAGCCACGAGGCCCAGGTCCAGGACCTGAGACAGAAACACAACCAGGCTGTGGAGGAGCTGACAGACCAGCTGGAGCAGGCCAAGAGGGTAAAAAAGGAAAACATAGGACATTATTGTACAGTTAGCATGTATTTAAGGAAAAAAACACCAGATCTGATCCAATTATAATTTATTCCACCGAAAAAGGACACACACCTACATGTCCAACGACAGTAGATTTATCCTGAAATTACATATTTGATCACTTCTACTAGTATTTAATGGCCAGGTAGGTTTGATCTGCTCAGTAATGAGATATTAGCACTATTTCTTGCATCTGAACATGATGAAAAGCAGCTTTTTCCCTGTTTTCACAACTGTATTAAGGTGAATTTCTGACAGTTTATTTAGATTTCTTCTGTTTCAGACACTTAATCTGTCCAAACATACCTGACATGTTTCAGCGGTAAACTTGTGATGTGTGACGTGTTTAAAATGACTGATGTTCACAGAGACAGAAAGGGATGGTATCAACCTGGATTTGACAGATTACAGAATAAATCTAAATAAACTATATGAATATAGACATTATGAACTTTGTTGGTTAGATACAAAGACGGTTTTACACATTTCTTACGACCTGTAAACCTCGGAAAAGTTCAAATATTTGTCGTATTTGTAAACGTGAAAGTGTATGTAAAATAAAATTTAAATGCAGACTTTAACCGAGCCGCTCACCTGTCGTCCAGGTGCGGGTCGGTTTGGAGAAGGCCAAACAGGCTCTGGAGAAGGAGGCGTCAGATCTGAGCGCCGACCTCCGATCCCTGGCCAACGCCAAACAGGACGTAGAACACAAGAAGAAGAAGGTGGAGGCTCAGCTTAACGACCTCCACTCACGCTTCAACGAGAGCGAGAGGCAGAGGACGGAGCTGGGAGACAAAGTGTCCAAGATGACGGTGAGTCACAGACCATACGACGCGTAGGCGCTAGAACGAAGAAGGAGACGCAGCATCTGGAGGTAAAAGCGCGGAGGGTTTTTCATCCATGTGTCTGCTGTTTCAGATGGAGCTGGACAGTGTGACCAGTGTCCTGAACGAAGCCGAAGGAAAGAACATCAAACTGAGTAAAGACATCACCAGTCTGAGCTCGCAACTCCATGACGCACAGGTGACCAATCCGAAAACGGAAATGGAACCGAAGCGTTTTCGGCTAAATGGAGTTAGAACACAAACAGCAGAAATGCCATAAATATCTGATGTTTTTTTTTTTTACTGCTGTATGTGGTTCTAAACTGTTGGTAGTTTAATCCACATCATGTATCTAAGTTTCATAAGTTTAGTAAAAAAATTTAAAAAAAGACAGTATATTTGAGTGAAGCCAAACATTTATTTAGACTAAAGAGGAGAATTTTAGACTGAATCCACACAAAATATTTGGGTATTCTGTCATTAACGCTTTGTACACTGCAAGAAGTGTGAGAAGAGTTAATTAAGAATAATATAATATATATGAAAGGTGATCAGGGCTGCCAGGGAAAAACTAATTATGGTTCAATATGGGTTTTTTTGGGGAAAAAAGTCAAAATTCTGACAAAAAAAAGTCAGAATTAAGTGTTGTATTTATTCGTTCTTCCCTCGCCGTGGTCATGCAGGAGCTGTTGGCGGAGGAAACGCGTCAGAAGCTGAATGTGGCAGGGCGTCTCCGTCAGATGGAGGATGAGCGGAACAGCCTGGTGGAGCAGCTGGAGGAGGAGAACGAGGTCAAGCGGAACGTGGAGAGGCAGGCGTCCAGCCTCAATATGCAGGTGAGCGTCTTCAAGCAGCTCCCAACGGCACCAGGAACCACTTTTTAACCTTTGACCTTTTGACCTTTCGCCAGCTGTCCGACTACAAGAAGAAGCTGGACGAGACGCTGGCGAATGTGGAGATGCTGGAGGAGGGGAAGAAGCGTCTGCAGAGGGAGCTGGAGGCGGTCAACACCGACTACGAGGAGAAGGCGTCGGCCTACGATAAACTGGACAAGAGCCGAGGACGTCTTCAGCAGGAGCTGGAGGACGTCCTCATGGACCTGGACAACCAGCGGCAGCTCGTCTCCAACCTGGAGAAGAAGCAGAAGAAGTTCGACCAGGTATAGATGAGACTAATGTCACTTTTCCACTCCATGGTACCGGCTCTACTCGACTCGACTCTACTTGACTCTTTCACTTTTCCATTTACAAAAAAGGACCTGGAATCTGGACCTGATACTAGTTTTTTCGAACCACCTCAGTCCAGGTTCCAAAATGTTGG
>JAPSES010000069.1:14387594-14409747 GCA_029822895.1 Maxillicosta whitleyi | reverse complement strand
TTTAAATGTTGTATTTTATATTTATATTTGTTTAATTATTGTGTTTTATGTTCATATTTGTTTAAATGTTGTATTTTTTGTTCATATTTGTTTAATTATTGTGTTTTATGTTCATATTTGTTTAAATGTTGTATTTTATATTTATATTTGTTTAATTATTGTGTTTTATGTTCATATTTATTTAAATGTTGTGTTTTATGTTCATATTTGTTTAATTATTGTGTTCTGCTGGTGTTGTTCAGGGAACGACAGGCCAACGCCAAGAACCTGCGTCAGAAGGAGAAGAAGCTGAAGGACTTCGTGCTTCAGATGGAGGATGAGAGGAAACAGGCTCAACAGTACAAAGACCAGGTAGGCGGTCGCCTATACGTCTGTTCCCACTGTTGAACGGCGGCGGCAGATGTGCGTGAACGGCTGCTGTTTTCACTGCTCAGGCGGAGAAGGGAAACATCCGGATGAAGCAGCTGAAGCATCAGCTGGAGGAGGCGGAGGAGGAGGCCCAGCGCATGGCGGCGGCCCGCAGGAAGCTGCAGAGGGAGTTGGAGGAGGCCGGGGAGGCCAACGACACGATGAGCAGGGAGGTGTCGGCGCTCAAGAGCAAACTGAGGTGAGGAGGGGGCGGAGTCATAAAAGGGTTCAGGAAAACAGGAAATAAAAATCGGCCCTTTTCCACTGAAACTTACCCAGAAGAAGTTCCTGGGTGGGAGGCGGTACTTTCCAGATTACCAGGAACTCTTAGGGGCGGAGCTTTGTGCTGGAGAACGCTGATTGGTGGACTACACTTGTAGCATTCTACAGTCCGCTCAGCCGTTATAAAAACAACAGACGGATGTTTCTTCTTGTGTTTACTACAGCTGCCTTTGTTTGAGGTATTTTATTTTGGTAAATAAATCCAAATAAAATACACGTGAAGTGGACGGACGACGAAGAAGAAATTCAGAGAGAGTTGGAGTCGGCGACGGGAAACGGCCGCGTGTATTTAAAGTTAGAAAACAAGCTGGAGCTGAACATCACTGTCTTAAACAAAAAGGACAGAAACGGAAGAAATTAAAACAAGACGATAAAAAACTGAAGCAGCACAACAGCCGAAGCTGATCTGACCGCCGTACCGTCAAACCGATTTGCATAAATGACCCCGAACCTTTGGGTGCAGTGGAAATGCAATCACCAGGAACTTGTACTGTATTGTACTGGTAAAAAAAAAAAAGTTTCTGGTAAAAAAAAAAGTTCCTGTCAAAAAAGTTTCTGGTAAAAAAAAAAGTTCCTGGCAAAAAAAGTTCCTGGCAAAAAAAAGTTCCTGGCAAAAAAGTTTCTGGTAAAAAAAAAAAGTTCCTGGGGAAAAAAAGTTCCTGGCAAAAAAGTTTCTGGTAAAAAAAAAAAAGTTAATAGTAAAAACATTCCTGGTAAAAAAAAAAAAGTTCCTGGGCTTTTGGTGGAAATGGGCCTAATGTGAGATTCTGCTTCAAATGTTTTAAACCAAGTTACATGTGACACAGACGTAAAAAAAAACTATGATTAAACGGCTGATATTTGCTGATATTAGATTTCAAAAATGTCAAAAAACTAAACATTTTTGCAGAAACGAACGCCATAAACTGTAACTCAGACATAATAATCAATAAATCAATAAATAAAAACAGTCTGAGGGGTCATTAAAGGTCAAACCTACTAATTAAAAACCATTTATTACAGAGAAAAAGGCTGATAATTACTGTTATTTCCATTAAAATAAAGTGTTTTTATGTGAATCTGTAAAATAATGAGCTTTATTTCAGTTCATTGTGATGATGTTATTGTTTTATTTGACTGTTTGAGTTATTGTCTTTGTCCAAACATTCACGTTCATCTAAATTCTTGACATTTAATTTAATTTAATTTTCTAATTGGCCCTAACCCTTTTATTCCTTTTCCGTCTCCTGCTTCAGACACTTCTGAGCTCAACCTTCTGGGAACATTTTCTTCCTCTTTCGTGGTTTAATCTCCTGGTTTTCTTCTAGGTTTCAGGGCCTTTAACTGTTCTTTTACCTGCTCCTCCTCCTCTCCTCCTCCTTCTGACGCTCCTCTTCCTCCTCTGTCTCTTCCTCCTGGTGGCGTTCCCAGGCGTGGAGGAGGCGGCGGCGGTGGCAGCGAGGGGGGATACGTCAGCCCCGCACCTCGGAGCAGCAGCGGCAGCAGTAGTCTGGGAGGGGGGAGCAGCTACAGGAGCAGCCTGGGGCTCGGAGTGGGAGGAGGAGGAGGAGGAGGAGGAAGCTTCTGCAGGAGGAGCATCAAGGAGAACTCAGTGGACGCCCGCGACGACGACGAGCGCTCCCTGTCACCGCTGACCCCGGATCACCATGGCGACGCCTACAACTCAGATGATTAGAAGGACTAGGACCAAGACCTGGACCAAGATCTGAACCTGAACCCGGACCGAGACCAGGACCAAGACCCAAACCTGTACCAGGACCAAGACCACGTCCAGGACCTGGAGCAACACCAGGACCTGGACCTGGACCAGGACCAAGACCTGGGGCAACACCAGGACCTGGACCTGGAGCTGTACTAGGACTAGGACCAGGACCATGACTTGTACCAGGACCTGGGTTTATACCAGGACCCAGACCCGGACCCAGACTTGTACCAGGACTGGGACCCAGACTCCTCCACAGACCTTCATGTTATTGGATTTTATTTCATACAAACAAAAAATAAAAAAACTAAAACTATGAGTCTGTAAAAAAAAAAAAAAAAACACATGAACCAATTATTAGGATAAAAAAAAAGAATGAATGAATGCGTTTGTTTTCAGGGTTTAAAGGAAAACAACTGCTGCATCAACTCAGAAATCACAACAAAATTCAACTGCAAAAAACATTTTCATGAAAAATCCCAGTTTCAGTTTGTTGCTTCAGATAAAAACCTGCTTTTGTTTAAGAACTAATGCAACAATTTAAGGGAAAAAAAGATAAAAACAAGAGTTTATGCTTTTAAAACCAGGATTTGGGGAAGAAAAGGGTTAAAAGCTAAAGAAAACAAGCAGTTCCATCAAACAACAGTTGATTAAAATGGTTAAAAAGTTGTTTTTTAAAATGACATATTATAATGAGTTGATGCTTTAGTTTATGACAAGTTGTTGGTTTTGCAATTAAAAAACACATAAAAATCTAAATATATTCGCATTTTCAGGAAATAAGGCAACAATTTAGGGTTAAAAATGTAAAGAAAAAGGTTATTTCCATTAAATTACACAAATACCCAGGTTTTTTTGTTGCAAAAAATGACAAATTTTCTTCAAAGTTTGATACTTCATTGAAAAAAAACAAACCTCAAAATATTAAAATTAAAATGTATTTTCACCAGCAAGAAAAATTAAATCACTTTCAATTAATTTCAAAAATTTGGAAAGAAAATATTTAACAAATCGAATATTCAAACTCAACAGGTCAACACATTAAAATATCATTAAAATTAAATATAAGATTAGAATATATCTGAGTCTCTGATCACTAATACCCCCAATTTAAGAAAAAAAAATTGACAAAAAAATAAATGTGCAGCCTGTGATCTAAAAAAATTTGGACAATTTTTTATTTTTATTTTAAATTCAGAAATAAACCAGTTTTTAGTGAAAAATATCAGCGTTTTGCAGCTTTGTTTGTTCTCGATGCATCGGAACGTATTTTAGTCGACATAAACCAACGTAAATTATCATCAAAAAATTTACATTTACAGGTTTTTATTTCAACAATTCATGACAGAAACGACTTAAAAAGTTACATACAATTTTTCGCGTTGATGTGTCGCATTTTTCATCTAAATCTGATCTTTTTTTTTTTTTTGAATAATTTAAACCGACGTACAGTTACAGGACATTAAACCAGACGAAATAATTGAACATTAAAGTAAAATAATATATAAAATTAAGAAATCAGAACAGATTATTAGGTTTTTTTCTTCGGCTTTGCTTCTTTCCACCGTTTTTCTTTCGTTTCCTTTTTAAATAAACACCGACATCATGACTCTTATGATTCTTTTAACATTTAACACATTGTGGAATTATTTAACTTTATTATAATAAACCTCATTATTTAAGATTAATTTTATTTTTGCAACGAGCACAAGAGTCTTACCTTAAATTCTACAAATTCACAGTGAAATAAAACAACGGCAAAAATTGGTTATTTTTAACGTTTTTCAGATGTTTCTTCGTAATCATCTGCATTTATTTTTCTCTTTTGGTTCATTTTTGAGGATTTATTTGACGGTTTCACTGTATTTACAGACACGTGTCAACCAAAAACGAGTTGATACGGCTACGTTCAGACAGCAGGTAAATATAGCCCAGTTCCGATTTTTTTTTTTTTCTCGCATATGTGACCTTTATCCGATCTGTTAAAGCTAATCTGAACAGCACTAATCCGACCTGGGACACTTTCATATATGCTCCTGAATCTGATATTTTGTAATGCGACTTCAGTCTGAATGGCCAGGTCGCATTTATCCGAACTTTACGTCATTGAAATGCGACAAACGATCACAATTCTGCGTTTATTTCCGTAAACACATGTGGGTCACTTCAGGGTCGCATTTAATGTGTGATATGAACAAACACGTATAAAAAATAATCAGATTTCACCCAAAAATAATTGGAATTGTGTTTAAGACGTGCTGTGTGAGCGTAGCCTAAGTCGATGTTTTCCAGACTGTTTTTATGGGATGTGTTAAACGTGGTGTGTGAACTCTGTGCCATTAAACTGCTGCCAAACACAGATGTGTGTTTTATTCAAACGTGCTTTAATGAGACTCTGCTTCTATCTATCGTTCTATCCATCCAGTTAGCCTAGCACAAAACTAGCTGATTTTTGTGGGCGGGGCCAAGGCTGAGAAAGAATATCAATAATGTGAAATTCCAAATAGTATTGGTTTATAATTATAAAGAGTTGCAGAACACTTGTGTCACTTATATTTCACTCACATGTTCTGAGCTAGCATCGATGTTACATCAACCTGCTGTTAGCTGTGAAGCTAATGTAGTGAAGTAAAAGTATGCATTATTATTTTTACTTAAGTAAAATACAAATTTAAAAAAAAAAACTACACACACAGAGAGGAGCAGGGGAAATACTGGTCACTTTTTCTAACAAATTTGCCTAGACAGGCTGGGGAACACACATATATTAACATTAACATTTCATGTCAGGGCCCTTTAATAAATGCAGTGTTCCTGTTTTTAACTTCATTTCCCATCATGCAGTGCAGTACTGCACTTTCCATCAACTGAGCACCATCATTGTAAAGCTATTGTTTTCTAAAATGACCGATATCTCCTTAAATATTTGTCCTATCAATTTACCGAGATATTCAATATGGAGATGGGATTATTCCTCAACTGTTGGTACCAAATAGACCAGTTCAACGTTTTCAGAAGTGCACACACACACACACACACACACACACACACACACACACTCTGAGCCCTTCCTGTTTTATGACACACGTGTATATTCGTGAAGGTTCTGCTCAATAAAGTTCAATCTAACTTAATTTAATCTAATTTTACTGACGTTTCTCTGTAAATTTCATCCTCCTGGTTTTCAACTACGAATCAGTTTTTAAAAAAATATATATAATAAAACACACGTTTCCTTCACTGAACTTTTCACGTCGTGTAAATTCACTCCCAGACACAGAAGTCAAACTCAGAAATTTTATTTATTCATGGAAAATCTAAAAAGTGCCTCCTCCTCCTCCTCTTCTTCTTCTTCTTCCTCCCAATAACCAAACAAATCATCCACACATCACTTCATCATTCCCTGGTGTTTCTGGAAGGACCGGACAGATTCAACTTTAGTTTCTATTCCTAAACTGGGCGGACGCAGTGACTCCGTTCTGAACAGACACAGATCAGATCCATGACATTTACTGTATTTCCTCAAATAAAAACCACTGGGGGGGGGGGCGTTCAGGGGGTCGGGGATGAAACGGTTAAAGTGGAGAAACGACTCGTATCATGTGCAAACCAGTTAATAATTATACATTTTACTGCTTCAACTTAATATATTCCACATTATAGTAAGTACGAGGGGATTCCAACAGTTAACGGAGAAACAACCGACGCTTATGTGAAGCATATGTTAAAACATCAGAACGTAAACCATCCTTTTTTCCGTAAATGTTTTGAAACTCCCTGATATTAAAACGACCACAAAACAGAACGCCTGGGATTTTACTGGAAAAAAACAAACAAACAAACAAAAAAACATGTAAAGTGTGCAATAAAACCAGGTGTCCAGTGTAACGACAGCATCTGATTCAATAAGAAAAACTGACTCGTCTTTCACCACTATGTAATATGTTTTTCCTATTGGACACGCCCACAAGGGGCGGAGCTTCACCTCTATTATCACAGATTTTCTTCGTCCTTCATCTAATCTTCCGCAGCAGAAGTCGCTATTTGAGGAAATACAGTATGATTTCAACTCTTTGAAAATACTCGGGTACATTCTATTGACTTAAATCGTAGCGTGGCGCGGAACCAAACCCTCGTAGAACTGCTAGGAGTCCGCGTTTTAAAGGTTCCGCGTTCCTATAACACTGTCCAGTTGGTCAAAGTGCTCCTCCAGTGTCTAAAAAAAACTCCTACCACTAAACTAAACACGTTTCAATTTGCTTCTCCCTCAAACGTCAGACCGTGGATTCGCAGCAGCTTCTGTTTAAATCATACAATCAATCAAGTCGTACATTATACGATGCTCGTGAACGTCGCGAAGCACCGAAGTATAATCTGAAAACATTAAACTCGTTCTCCTCTACTACTTTTCCTTTGTAGATCCAAGTTTCAAGGTTTACTCAAAAAAAAAAAAAAAAAAAAAATACTACAATAGTTGGATACGTCCCTTAGGTTCTTGTCTTCAGTTCGTGTTTCCAGTGTCTTTGTGAGTCCAGGTCGTCTCCAAATTTCACAGAGACGAGAAAAAAAAAAAAAAAAAAAAGGCGCAAAACCCTCGGAGGTGAAATGGCCGGTTAGTTGACGCTAAGTGCTTGTGCAGAAAAATCCAGTTAGAACAACTAGAGCTGCGTGAAATGTCTCCGCCGTATCCATAGCAACGTCCATTCCATCACTGCGGCGTCCTGTGGCGGTCGTCCGTGTCTTAAACCGGCGGAGTCTGAGGCCACGGTGTGATGAGGGACGGTACCGTTACACGTTTGAAGGCCGTGGCGGTTCAGAGCAGCAGCTTCGGTCCGGCTCCAAAGTCCAACCTCTTCACCAGCCTGAGAAACACAAAACCAAATAATTTAGATAAGGGTGAACACATGGATAAGATAAGGGTAAAGATAAGATAAGGGTAAACATAAGGACAAAGGTAAGATAAGTATAAAATAAGATAATGATGAAAAATAAGGGTAAAGATAAGGATAAACATTAGATAAGGGTAAAGATAAGTACAAAGATAAGATAAGGATACAATAAGATAATGATGAAAATAAGGGTAAAGATAAGAATAAAGATTAGATAAGGGTAAAGATAAGGATAAAATAAGATGATAATGAAAATAAGGATAAAGATAAGATAAGGATAAACATTAGATAAGGGTAAAGATAAGGACACAATAAGATAAGAATGAAAATAAGGGTAAAGATAAGACTATTGATTCCACTAAAGGTAAATGCCACAGTTTAAAGGAGCAAAAAAAATCTAATCTAAAAATGCATAAAAATCAAAGCTATCAAATCCGATTAAAGGTTAAAATAGTTTTATTTACTCACTTTGAGCTTAATCTACACTTTATGGACAAACAGGTTGAAATCAGATGTTTGTTTTCTAACAGGGGTCTGAGATACAAACCAATAATGACTAATGTCACATGATAGTTTTATATTATGGGATACATATGACTGCGTTGCTTTGGTTTAAATCATCTTTGTGTCAGAAAAATCAGCGTAGACACAAAAACCCTCAAACCTAAAAGGACTAGTCGACTTCTACACCTGTTCTCCTACATTAGGTTTTAGTTCACAACAAAAAACAAAAACAAAATAAAGCTTTAACGGTAAGAGCCGGGCCGGCGCTGACCTCTAATGACCCTTTAATAACAGTGACAGTAAACGTCCTCCGCTGGGTTTTTGTACCGTCTTCCTTGGAGCGGCGTCCGAGCTCACCCTTTGTTGTAGATGCCGTTGGTCGGGTGATTCTCGGGGGGGTTGTTCTGTCCCGCCGCCGTCCCCGTCCCTCCGCCGGTGCCCCTCCTATTCGCCGTCTGCTCGTTAACGTATTCCCGACACGACGCCAGCCGCGACTCCAAGTTCTACGACAAAGAAAGAGTTTAGCCTCCGCACTCAAAAACAGATCCATCCGGCCTCCATTTTGGATTAAATACCAACCGTGTACGTACCGCTGCCGTCATAACAGGCCTTTGTGTTGGGTTACGCACAATTATTTACAGGAATTTGCGGCTAAAATGTTGTTAAAAGTAGTGAAAATCTTCCATGTCTCTCTCACTGACTGCACTCTGCTGCTCCTCAGCCATAATGTTAGTTTTTTGGCTTTTATTTTGTCAATAGCACAAATAATAAGGACTAAACCTAAACAGTGTAAGAATCACCTGGTGTGTGTGTGTGTGTGTTTGTCCACATACTGAAAAGGACATTTTCTGAACTAGAGTGTGTCAGTGTACTGATTTTGTTCTTAAAGTATAATAAAGTTAAAAAAAAAAAAAAGGAACAGGTTCGTTCTTGTGCAAACGTTCTACTTCACCAAAAGCAATTAGTGGCGAGGAGCTGAAATTTAAGTCGTAAAACAAATAAAATAGGACCTCGTAACAAAACAACTTAAGTTTTTTTTGTTTTTTTTTCATTTTTTATTCTGATAAAAAAAGAAAAAAAAGAAAACGGACATATTTTGATTCCGTTCCAAACTTGTCACATGTAAATTTTAGTCACTTTTTTTGGAACACGGAGCCAAATATTGCGCCTTTAATAGTTATTTTTTTATTGGTAGCCTGAGTGGAATCATGAGACGGCCCCAGATCTCCATCTCTGCCTCCTGCGATAAACACCTTCAGGGGCAGACTGTTTCCTGTGCGTCTGCTGCTGCTTCTTCTCACACTTGGTTGTTTTGTGGAGGAGCAGAAGCAGCAGCTGTTTAATATGTCAGAGCCGAAACCGCCCGCAGCGTCACATGACCAGTCCCCGGCTGATTCCGCAGACTTATCGCCGCATCTTCGTATCCGCGTTGGACCGAGGAGGCTCTTACCCCGACTTTCCTCAGGAGTTCTCCCACGATGTTCAGGGCTGAGATTCGGGCCGACGTGGTGAGAGGAGTCCCCGAAAGACTTTCACCTGCAGCGAGAAAAACAAAAACAACCAAAAGTAAGTATTGAAAATGTGTGAAGCATTTTCTTTGTTTTCAAAAGGACCTTCTTCGTCTTACACGAACTGGTTAATTATTAGATTTTCACACCCTATTTTCAAACCTGTTTAGTAAAATAGAACTTAAAATAGAACCAGCTCTATTTTATTATGGATCAGCCTCGATGCTAAACTTTACCAGGGGTGTCAAACATGTGGCCTGTGGGCTAAAACCAGCCCACCCGAAGGTCTGATCCAGGCCCATGGGACGAATTTAAACATATTAACAATCAAGGAAGTTAAAATCGTTTTAGTTCAAAGGCCAAAATTATCTCAAGTGGATCAGACAAATTAACTCGGGTTACGAACGCGTTCCGTTCCTACGGTGTCGATGTAACCCGAATTTCTGCACAAGTCGGAATTAACCCTTTAATACCCCTAAATACCCTCTAAATAACTATCCAAATACATGTATTATACTTCATATTAATAAAATAAAGCAAAAAATAAGATACTGTACTTACTACAGTACGTATGTACAGTAATGGCGGATGAGATTTAGGCGTTTTAAAGTTGAAATAACGTAAGCCGGGTACGTCATAACCTGAGAACTACCTGTACTATCATTAAAACCTTTAAAATAATGATTTAGCGTTCAAGTCAAATTCAGAACCTTTGTATATTGTATATGTAAATATCTCTAGGACCCCCCCCCCCCCGAGTAAAGATGTGTCCTCATGCAAAATAAATCATTTAAACAGACTGTGATTCATTAACGTACACACAAACGTGACCATGTGTCAGGAGTAAAAACCTCCTGTTGAATCAGGCCCATTGTTTTCATGAGTGTGTGGTTTATGGTTAAACGTCACATTTCACTCTGTGTAAACATCACAGTGGGTTTAATGTGGAACCGTGCGGTGGACAGAAAAGACAAAAGTACTGACTTCTGCTGGCGGAGGCAGGGGGGGTGGCGAAGGCCTCGGCCGCGGCTGGAGGTCTGGACGGTGTGGCCGGTGGGGGTTTGTCCTCCGTTCTCTTATCTGGGGGGGTCAGAGGGGGGGTGGGCAGGACGCTGGGCTCTTTGGCTGCGCTGCTGAGCGACGGCTTCCGGTCCTGTTTCTGCTGAACGGCCAGCTCCTGCCTCAGGTCTGACACGGACACCAGCGTTAAACACCCACACACTCTGGTCACACACTGGACCGGACTCTATGGCCTCGGTTCCACTACACGGTACCGGCTCGACTCGGCTTTTTTTTGCGTTTCCATTATGAAAAAGGACCTGGAATGTGGTACCTGGTACTACTTTTTTGGTACCACCTCCGCCGTGGTTCTAAGCGATACTAAACCATGACGTAGAACCAGTGCAGGTTCTGATTGGTCAGACAGTTTTCTCTGTGACCGTTTTACATAAATCAGATGCAGAAGTAGTAATCCACATGATGACAGAACCAAACTACACCACGGTCCAGGAAATTCAGTCTTTGGTGGAAAACATGCGCCGCATCGGAGTAACGAGTCAAGCTGGTTCCACTGTAGTGGAAACTGGACATATGTGGACACGCTGAACTCAGGTGTTTGTTTTCTAACAGGGGTGTGGGATACAAAACAATAAGGACTAATGTCAGAATATAGTTTAATATTATGGGATAGATATCACTGCGTCAGTTAAGTTTGGTTGAAATTATTATCTTTTGTTTCCAAAATGCCTGAGATGGATTTTACTTAATTAGTCTCCACATTGATTTTGTTTTTTTTATCCATTACTTTACTTAACATTTTGCATGTTCTACCTCTAAACTTGGAAAACATCATTTACGCTCTGACTGTAACTAACCGTCTACTTTCATCACATCACACTTAGGAAAAAAAAAATCTCCCATTGAACTTTAAAGAAATATTAATGTCACTAAACTATACGGACAAATATATTGGGACCCATCATGTCTACAGCTGTCCTGTTCATGCTGAGTTGACATAAAAAATATCAATATTTCCATTATTTACAATCACAGCATGAAAAATATTTTAGAAATTCAGGGAACATCTAAAATCGTACTCATGCATAAAAAAAAAAAACAACCAAAAAATCAAAATCAATGTTGAGAGACATTAAGGGGTCCGTAAAAACTCATCTCTGAGGCATTTTAATAACAAAGATAAAAATGTAAACCAAACAATAATACAGTGATATGTATCCCATAATATAAAACTATATTCTGACATTAGTCCTTACTGTTTTGTATCCCAGACCCCCGTCAGAAAACAAACACCTGAATTCAACGCGTCCTCATAGCGTGCGTCTGACCGCCTGCTCACCTCTAGCCTCGTCCTTCAGCCTCTGAACCGACTCCAGCAGATTCTCCTTCTCGTCCAGCTCGCTCTCCAGGAAGGCGTTCCTCTCTATGACCTGGTTCATCCTCTGCTCGAAATCCTCCAGGGACATGATAGTCGCCCTGGAATCCACAAACACCGGCTAAGCAGCAGAACTTCACTCACAACTGCGTGTGCTCTGATGGTGGTTACGCATGTGAAAAACTGAGGCCTTTAAGGTTAGTCTGAGTCCACAGGTCTAGTTTACACTCACACCTTTCAAATAAACCACAATGAAAAAGTCACTTTTTCTTCAGTTTTCTCTGTTTTGATATAATAACCTTTGAACTTCCTCTTAGCTTTTGTAAAAATCTACATGATCAGTGAATTAAATGTAGCAAAACACCTAATTTTCTAATGTTATAGATCACATGTCAGATGTAGGGGACTGTTTGGATGAACCCGTGTCATTGCCCTCTGACCTCTTGGCCCTCTCCAGGTCGTCGTTGGCCTGTTCCAGCTCTCTTATGTACTTGTGGAGCTGGTCTCTGATGGCCGTGGTCTCGGCCAAGTCTCCTTCCAGGGTGGAGATCTGTCTACAGGCCTCCGAGTGCTGCGTCTCATACTTCTCCTGTTGGGACAAAACCAACCACACAGGCAGAAAATGAGTGGAAGAGGAAGAAGAATCAGCAAAAAAATAAATAAATAAATAAAAAAAACTCCTAAAGGTTTAGGTCATGTTTATACAGCCGTTCATTTATAGAAACTGATATTTGTCCACCTCTATTTTATTAATAACATTCATACCAGGTTGTTTTTAGAGCAGTTTTCATCTGCACAAACCCATCATGGGGTTAAAGGTAGGATTAATAAAGTTCAAACATGAATAGGGGTGTATTATCGGCAAGAATCTGGCGATACGATACAAATCACAATAATAGGATCACAATATATCATGATACAATTAAAAAGGCAATTTTTTTGCTTTTTTTTTTTTATAAAGTTATTATTTCCTTGAAGAATTGTATTACACCTGAAATCTGCTAAATCAAAACTAAACACATTTTATTTGATCACAACAGGATCTGATGCTACGTCATAACATTTTCCTGTGCTAAAACTTAAATTATGTTTTACAGTCATTACAGTTTAAGATCATGCTCAAATGTTCATATTCCATTAGTTCATATCTAAAATTATGACATTATTTTTGTCCCAACAAATGACCCAACATCTGCCTCTGACAGTAAAAATTGCTTTTAGAATGCTTCAAATAACCATTATTTAATAAAACTGTGTTAAATAATAATAAATCAAATAGAAACAAAAAAGAAAAATGAACCTCTGCCATATCTGCAAAACTATTGGTCGAGTTCAAACCGAACTGATTTTGAAGATTTGTCAGTGATCTGGAATAGAGCTTGTTACATTTTGGGTGGAGTAGGTCAAAAGTTCCACATTTTTAAAATACATTTTTCCAATCATTTACGATAAGTGCGAGGGGCGGGGTGTGTTGTACCCGGCACCGTTTTTCGATTATGTTTTCTGAAAATTGTTTTTTTTTTGTTGACCTTTCACCCAATGTTGTTCTGGTTATGTGGATGCGTAGCTTGTGTATATTTGCTAAAAGTGTTGCGTAGCGTTACCGTGGCAACAGAGTGACGGTTGACAATAACACTGTGCTTCTTGGCGACAGGTCGGCTGCAGTTCAAGACGGAAAAGGACACAAACAACGTAAAACTACTTCCTAAAAACCTCCTCCTTAGACTCAGCCAAGACCATGGGACGCTTTGAGGCAGGATCTGAACTGGTTTTGTGGTTCGGCGTCAACTGCACTTCTGAAATGAACTGAAACCAACGAGCCACCGGAAGGTCACGAACATGTCATTGAATCACAACCACAGGGACATGAGCGGACCGCCTTTAACGCCCAACTTTTATCTCCCCTTTAGAGTCGGAGTGGGGACGCTGTCGGAGGGTGTGACATAAGTGGAACCGGTCTGTTAGTACCACCATCCCCTCCAGACACAGACTCATCAGCTGCCTCCTCCTCCTCCTCCTCCTCCTCCTGCTGAATCGGTCCTCTGTCAAACTGTGTGAAGCCTGTTCACTGTGGCCACAAAGACCCACTGGGATCAGCTGATAAATACGGAATCCCCCAGTTAGACAGACTTTCACCAGCACATCAAATCCATTAAGAGAACATTTAAAGCCAAACGTCCCCCTGCTTTACATAATAGAAGGAAGCCTGATTCTTTACTTATCGTTCCTTTTATTGACGCTAGCGTGTGTTTTTTTTTTTGTACATTCCACAACAGTGACGGCAAATACCTGCCGGAAACCGTCACGAAGAACAAGAGGAAATAAAGGCTCGAACTGTGGCTTTATTTCACCAAAGACAAATAACGGAGACACTTGTGATGTCTGCAGAAGGATGACATCACCGTGGAAACACCAGCAGCATGTTGTATTTAACACACAGCTGACAATGATTCAACAGCAAACACTGGGTCCATGACTATAGACACGATATAGTCTGTGGTACAGCACACAGAGGTCAGAGGACACTAATGAAAACTAAATATTCTCTCATTTCATCTGTTTTGGACGATGACAAACACTGCCTGCTTTTCCACCGGACGCATTTGCAAAACTTTACCGATATTTACTAAATGTCAAAAAAAAAAAAACTAATGACAGTTTTTCCATGAAATCACAAATGATGATTTGTTTATTATTGTGAGACGTCATTCCATAAACAGAGCAAAGAACGGAAATATCGGGTTGATTTACAGGTATATACTTATTCTTATTATTTTTTCCCCCTATATTACGTCCTAAATTATTCAATTATTCAGTTTCCTGGTGTGTCCACACATACTGTTCCATATTTCTGTTAAAGCTCTTCTTCTTCTTGTGAAGAATTTTTTTCATCCATTCTTAAATTCATGCGACTCTAGTTGCAGAAAAGGGTCTTTCCTTTGCAGTTTTGAATGATATACCAAATGCATGGATTGCATAAATAATAAGAGGTTGACAGTAAAAAAAAACAGTGTCCGGGGTCCAAACAGAACCCATATGGTAGGATGAAGGTTAAATGGACAAATATGCAAAACCAGTGTAAGTCATGAATAATTTAAGAAAAAAGACCAATAAGACAAAGTTTGCAGCACTAAGCTAACGCTAAGAAGATAAGTATTATTTCTGTACTGATAAAACTCACGGAAGGAGACGAAAATAACGCAAAAATAAAGGTCATTTCATGACGTATTATGTTGTCTGATCATAAGTTGGTTTTATATGAATTAAGCTCCTGCTGTTGGCTAAACCATTGGTGGTCTAATGACAATGGTGGAGTCACCTGCTCGTTTTTTGTTCAATAATACGCAGACAATCTCACAAATGGCCTTTTATCAGCCTGATGTGGAGGGTTCGACACATGGCATCTGTGGAATTTCAACCCGTATTTTCAGGAGAGATGTTTCAGCACGTTTGTGGGTGTTTTCGCTCTTAAAATGGTAATTTGATAGACTTTACAGTGAAAACTTTGGAACCCTTTTTTTCCCCGTTCCTGATCACTCCTGTTTGACGGTGAAGACATGAGGGTGACATGAGAGTTTTGTTGAAAAACATTTCAACATTTATAAAAGGATTAGAATGGATTTGGCCGTTGATAACCATCACTATGTGAGACGATCACAAAAGCACCACAAAAACCATGTGTCGCAGCTCAGATCCTTAAAAGGGCTCATATTTATTAAACCCACTTTTATTATTAGTCTGTGGTTCATTTATTTGTGTATTCGGACCCTGATAGTTCACACAGTTTGGATTTGAACCCTCCATCTGCTGCAAAACTATCTTTATATTCATTTGGACAAAAATTGAGTAGATTTCTACAACCTGTTTTAATTTCTTCCTAAAAACAAAAAACAAAAAAGAATTTGTAGAAGAGGGTCCTGACAATACTCCTAAAGATTTAGGTCATGTTTACACAGCCGTTCTTTTATAGAAACTGATATTTGTCCACCTCTATTTTATTAATAACCTTCATACCAGGTTGTTTTTAGAGCAGATTTCATCTGCACAAACCCATCATGGGGTTAAGGGTAGGATAAATAAAGTTCATACATGAATAGGGGTGTTTATTGGCAATTTGTTACATTTTATAACTAGTTATGTCACGACTTTTGCACAAATAAGGTCAATACTTCTCATGAGCATTTCTCAGAGGTCGACATAATTGTTCATCAGCAGCAGCGGTTGGAGTAAAAACTGAAAATATGTCCAGACTTTGAGCCGATTTCCTAAAATGTTCAGTTGTTTGTTGTATTAACGAACACAAGTGGTTGAACTGGACAGAAAGCAAACAGCCAAAACCCTGGAAAAGGGTGGGGTTATGTGCGCTTAAAGGGCCAGCACTCAAAACCACCTGAGTCGAGTTATTATTCAGAAACGGGGTTGAACACGGACCTGTAGAGTTGAATTAATGAAGAATTTAGATCCAAGAAGAACATTTACAGTTTATGTCGACCACAGGGAAATGGGTGGAAATGCTTTGGAAACTTAAATCCTTTAAGTTCGATCAGTAGGTTAGACCAGTTGATGATGTGTGTCGTCCCAATGAATAAAACAACACAAAGAACACAAAGTTATCTTAAAAACCTTGTTGTCCATGATCGTACCAGTATTTGACAGACTGTAAAACCAACTCCAGAACATCTTGAAGCCTCTGGGGACTCATAAAACTGGTATCTGTGCACTGATAGACCTGCTTTGTTCCCAGTAACCCAACCATCCACAATTTGATGTCACACATTTATCCGAGTTCAAGAAGAACCATCTGAATCTCAATCTGTTCTTTGTTCTCCAGCGACCTCCTGCAGCAATGACGTTAGGAAAGACCGGCTTCGTGACGCGGTATCAGTTCTGTACCTTGTAGTTCTCCAGCTCCATACGGAGGCGGTTGTTGGCGGCGAGGAGTTCTCGGTTTCGAGCCTCGCACTGTTTCAGCTCAGTCTCCAGCTCCGACTCGTAGTCTCGGCTCATCTGTTGGAACTCCTGCAGCTCCTCCTGGGCCTCTTCAGCGCTGAACGTGTCCAACACAAGACAGATGTTACTTACGACATGAACTTGTCATGACTTCTGCTTAGAGGAAGACTTTAATGTACAACTCAAAACCAGGCGTGTTTGGACAAATGACAAAAACCTGAATATGTTCCCACAGAGCCACAGGCATGACAAGTTAAACATGAGAATCTCACTGAACACAAGTATGTTTAGAAGGAAAACACCAGAAGATCTCAGGCTGTTTGTCTTACAGGAGTGTCTGCAGATGAAAATGAAATGTGGGAACAGGAAATAAGAACCGATTATTTTATTGGAGTTTACTGCAGACCTCAAAAGTCCTGAAATATATAGTTTATCTTGTGGGCGAAGTTAATGCAGTGTCGAACAGAATATCCTTTACAATGTTTAGTTTTTTGTTCATGGAAGGCATAAAAACATGTCACGTCCTTAGAAAACACATAAAAATACTAACTCACCGACATCTGATTATTTTCTATTTGTTCTAATTTATCCTTCATTGCGGGTTCTAGATGTTAGTTTCATTGAATGTTCCTTTCGGCTTTTCCCGTTAGGGGTCACCACAGTGAATCACATTCGCAAGTTGATTTGTCACAGGTTTTTACGTCGGATGCCCTTCCTGACACAACCCGCTGGATTTGTTCAGGCTTGGGACCTGCACAATGAGACACTGCCCCCTTGTGGCTACAGGTATAGGTGTATAGTGTAACGGCACTTTTCCACTCCATAGTACCAGCTCTACTCTACGTGACTCTACACGGCTTTTTCACATTTTTTCACATTACAAAAAAGGACCTGGAATCTGGGACCCGAAACTTGTTTTTAGTACTCAGTCCAAGTTCCAAAATCCTGGAGCGGATACCAAAACAAGACATCACGTCACTGCAGACACTGATTGGTCAGACCCACGATTTACATAAATCAGATGCAGAACTAGGCAGTAAATAGCTAAACATTAAACCACATGATGACAGAACAAAACTACACCATAGACGGTCACGTAGATTCAGTCTTTGGTGGTGGACGTAAAAATTCAGACGAGAAAATACGCAATGAGCGAGTTTTCGGCAACTCTGAGCAAACGATACAGAAGTCGAATTTTGCATGAATCCTCAGACACACGTACATGCGGCACACAGAGGCCACTTGGTTTTGATAATATAGATAAGGCTGGATAGTGCAGTTTATGACACTGGACTCAGACACTTTTGAGGTTAGAATGACCTGTCTGAGTTTATTACCTTTTTCTCATCATACAAATGTGGAATACTGTCCAAAAAATCCTTCAGCTACGGTGCAACTGCCTGTTCTAATATTGCGTTTTAACTTATCATAATATTATAGTTGCTAATGAATCCAGATGAGATTATTTTTGTATATTTCTTTTTTTGTGCACAGATGTGACATATACTGATGTTAACAAAGAACAACAAACACACTCAAACTCCTTTCCGTTTAACAAAGACCATCTAAAATATTATTCATTCTTTTGAGAAGCTGACAATGTTCTTTTTTTCTTTTCTGAACAGACTTAAGAATGCTCCAGTTTTTCCTCTGGATGGGATCAGTGTCTCCAGGGCGTCGTTGGCACCTGTTAGAGCCTGGAGCTGATAATGTTGTGGAAGCGCCGTCCCACCGCGGTCGTTGTGTATTTGACCTTCCGCCCTCATGCCTCACGGGTGTGATACAGGTCAATAACATCTCCAACCAGCGGGCTAAATGAACAGTTTCTTTCCTGAAGCCATCCAGTCTCTCAACCAACACACACATCATTCTACAACATTTACACAGGCTGCAATAACAGAGCATTGTATTACTGCAGACTGTTAATATCCTACCATTAAAAAAAAAAAAAGTACGCTGATTTCTGTGTCCTCGTTTGATTGATCGGTGATGTGGAATGTGGTTTAATATACATATGGATTGTTTTGTTTGTAGTTTTGTTGTATACAATATAAAATGCCAATAAAGACTTTTTGGCAACACTCCTATACTTGAATAAGAGTCAAAATAATTCACTTCCTTCAAAGTTAAGGTTTTACATATATTTTTTTTAGTATTTTACCCACTACATTTAGGCTACATCAAAGGTTTAAAGAAAAACAGTCTACTCTACTGAAAAAAAAAAAAAAAAACACTGTTAGAAAAGTGGCTTTTTAGAATAGAATACAATAGTGTATTTCTCACTGCACATCATGCCTACAACTAAATTGCATTTCTCTTGTATAAAACCTGTTCCATACACATCCACACATTAAATAGGAAGAAATAAAAAGTCATACATAAATGAATAAATGTAGCCTAAAACCTCAGTTAAAATGATTGTTATGGTAAGAGTGATGGGAGTGTGATGATGATCTCCAATGCAGCATTTGCAGTTTTTCAGAGAATAAGAATTATACAAACAACTTCTAGGTTTTTTGCAGCAGTGGAAATAAATTAAATAAACAGAGGCCACCAGGCTCTGGTGCTGATAAAATGTTTTTAAAAACTATCAGCAGGGGAAGACTTTTTCTACTAGTAACTGACAGCTAAGCTTCTCAGTTGGAAATTTTGACAAAATTACCTTAAAAAATAAAAGCTGATGAATATATGTACTTTATTTTGTTTTAGGTATTCATTACATTGAATTAGATGTTTAGTTCAGCAGATACTCTGCTTCAAACAAAGAATGTACACTTGTTTTTTGCTGCTCCAAACTACTGTGATCATGTTGAACTTGAAAACCCATGATCAGCAGATTTTAACTTTAACGTCAGTGCAAATAATCCCTACAGGTGCCTTGACTTTTTACGCAATGTGTATAAAAGCAGTGCCAAAGCAGACTGTTAACACACCATTTGAAGTATTACTTACTAGACTCCAGGAAGGACTGAAGTCTTATTTACACCTGTTAAAAGTGGAGGTTTTTCTTGTTAGGTAAAACAAGCTTTTCACTGTTAGAGCCTGTGATTAAGCTTTGTTTTGTTCTGGTATGAAAAGCACACCTAAATATGGAGGTTCATACCTCTGTTGGTGTCTGGCAGCTTGTTCCTTCCAGTATTCCAGCTCTTCCTCCAGGGACCCGAACTCTGGAGGCTCCTGATCCCCCATGTCTAGACTCCAATAATGATCAAATTATAATCAATAACATAAGAACTTTAAGACAGGTTTCTTCAAGTTAGAATTCCCTTAAGTAATGATACAATAGCAGTCTAACATTACATCAGGCAGTGTACAATGTGCATGCATTATATAAAACTAGCTTCAGGCTCCTTTATACCCTTAAGCAATTTCAGCTTAAAAAAAACAAAAAAAACAACGAGGAATAAGTTTATTTCAGATGAAATCACCGGGTTTGTTTCATTGGCAAAAGTACAATCAGGGGAATAAAGTTTAACACTTCCCTAAATGTCTATTTATGAACTGAATCAACAACCAACTGAATGTTAGAGTGATTATATCTATAAAAGCACTCCTAACAACACTAATATTCTTTATAAACACACTTTCTACACAGTTTATGGTACAGTTAACACTAAATAATAAAGGTAACGGTATAATATGGCGTTAATTCACACTCTCGCCTCACTTTTATTACATACACTTGCTTATTGAAACATTTGATAAGACACCATAAACTGCATTTAAGGTTAATAACGCAACTTTGACCATAAACCACAGGGATACTCTTGTTTTTAATGTAAATAGTTAGCTGTGTAAGCTAACGGTATGTAGCGTTAACCCTTTCAATCTCAGCCCTCGAACATATCACAGCTGAAACTTACTTGTTGCTTCTTTCGACGCTTCGTTACCAACCGTTTACTTCTTAAAAATCCCCTTCGCGATGTAATAACTTTATACACGGCTCACAAGATTATTTTCGAGTGGAAAATCCGTAAAACAGAACTATCTAGGTGACTTTCCCGAAGTTGGAATCGACAAAGTGAATCCTACCCTGAAGACGTCGAACAATACATGTTGCCATTCATATTGTCCCGAACGATTAACCAATCAAAAATCGGACACGAGCCCCGATTCCTTTTGCTATTCGTCAAATATATGTCAATCAAATTTTAAAGGGCGGGATTAGAAGTATCGTCCAATCAGAATGATCATATTAGTCTACATAATCACAGCTGCTCAATCTGGACATTTTTGATGGATTAGACCGATGCTGCCTTCTAGTGCTGTCGGACATACTGCACATGATATTTTATATATATTATGCATTTTATTTATTTATCAGTTAATTAATCTACTACAATATTTATTTATTTATTATTGGATTTGAAAAATGGATTGTGCTTAATGATACTGTTTTCATTGTAAAGAAAGGTACTTTTAAATAAAAAATATTTTATTATTATTATTATTATTATTGTAGTAGTAGTAGTAGAGTTAACAATAATTATTTTCATAATAATGGTGCTTCAGTCGTGGTTGCGGATACCATTTGAGTCAACGACACATGAAATCATTCCCTGTGGCCATCAGACTGTTTAATTCCACCTTATAACCCAATAATTCTATTTACATACAGATAATATTTTGTACACATATTTATCATATTGCTAATATCTGTCAAGTACATACTACATAAATTGCTGTTCTTTTAGAGCTATATGTGTATATTTTCCTACTACTTTAACCCATAAAGATCCAAAGGTCTATCACTGACTAAAAGCATCTACTGATCTAAACTGTTTAATAGCTGTTGAACCACTAATCCTGTCAATACATGTAAATAATTGGTGTAAAATGTAGTATACCATCTTTTCACGGCCATCAGATATGGCTCATTTGGACATTCAGAGGCACTGTGAACATAGAAACAGCGTCTTCTTCTACAACATTGATTCTCTAGTAGAAAACCCATAGAGCTTTATTAAATGATAGTGGATGGACACACATAGTCATATTCAGTTAATGGTATATTTTACTGAAAAAGTCACTTTTTCCTGCAGTTTTCTCTGTTTTTGATAGAATTATTTGTGGTATTGTCATTTTTTGTTACTATTGTGGGTATATAATTATCATAATATAAGTTGACAGTTAACTGTTACCCATAGTAACACCACTGGTAATGTACTTTGTTTCTATTTTCACACACATTTTGGTTATATAATGTAAATACTGTTGAATGAGTTTTTTTCTTCCCACTCCTTTTTGAGTGTAAATGAACGATTTTGATTTTACTTTTGAACTTGCATGTATTGTGTAAATGCTCAAAATAAACAAATAAATAAATGAATTAAATGAAATAACCCTTTATTTTAATCTGAGTTTATTTAGGAAAATACAACACTGATACTGATAAAATACAAAATACAGAGGATAATATAAGTAAATGGCAATTGCTTAAGAGATAGATAGATAGACAGATAGATAGATAGATAGATAGATAGATAGATAGATAGATAGATAGATAGATAGATAGATA
>JAPSES010000069.1:14349976-14371000 GCA_029822895.1 Maxillicosta whitleyi | reverse complement strand
CATGGCTAAAGCTTCACATCATCTTCAGATAAACTCAGACCAGGAAAGGAACTTTATTTCATTCACTGCGACCAAGGGGAGTGATTCTAGAAAACAGAACCTTGTTTCAGTATTTATATGGACAACTGACAGGCCCGGAAAGGGTGATCCTGCCTTTGTAAAGTTTGTAGAGGTTGTATCATATTCTGCACTATCTATACAACAGTTCACCTTGTTGTTTTATTAACCATGTCTTCCGAGGCTGTGTGTTTTCTGGAACAGAGCTATAAAACCTTTCCCAGCAAACTACTCTACTGTGACTGCACTATTCTTCTTTGTACTGTTCTGCTATAATTTCAGTTTCACCATTATATGACAATACAAGTATTATCTTATCTTATCTTATCTTATCATACTGTTCTGCTGTCAATGGGCAAACAGATTTAACTAACATCACTAATCTTTATTAGTGAAAACAGTGTCTGGCCTCACACATGTTCTTGTGTATTTCTGTCATGTCTACAGGAGGTGGGAGGATGTCTGTGGAGGTAGACTTGTTGCTGCAGGAGGCCAAAGAAAGCATCGAGGCGGCCCAGAACTATCGCAGTGAACTCCAGCAGAGGCTTCATGGCCTCAACCAGGCCCGCAAACAGGTACTGCAGCCGCGACACCTTCCACACCCCACATTTTTAAGGTGAAGGTAACGCCCAAGTCGGTTCTGTAAAGGTGCTTTTTCCAATTATTTATAGCCATGCATCATGGGGAAATTAGGCCTTACCACATGTCTTTATTGAAAAATGTAAAGTTTTCTTGGGAAGGACTCCAGACTACATAACTATGCATGATATTCCTAAAACGCAAACAGCATTAATCCTCCCAAAACCAATGGAAAACACTGTTCTGTACTGTAAAAATAGTTGGATCAGGCAGTTAATCTAACATCGTAGGGACCAGGCTGGAGACAACTTTTTGCAGGTCTGGGTCTTATATTGGATTCGACTGTGTTTACTTAGTTTTGTCTTGGTGTCCTACAAACAGCACCCAGGATTTCATTTCAAGACCATGGGATGAAGTGCCAGTGTATTCTCTGAAGTATCTGTTAACTTTCGTAGCTGATTTGATGTAAAACTTAAAGATGTTCCCATAATGCACTACAACACAGCTCATAGTCGTAACATGTATCAAGCTCTAATGAGACCAAATCATTCCTTTGTGCCAAAAAGATGTGCCTTTTTAAACAGAAATATAGCTGATACCACTCTTATCTGATGTTTGTAGATAATGTTCCTTATTCTTTTTTTAACTGTATATTAATATGTACAAGAAATATGATCCAAAATATCAGACAGCTAAGGTAAGAGGGGAAGAAAGTCACCTGCTTTGATTCGCAAGCAGTCCATAATGTCCATCTGATAATGTTGTTTTTTTTCATGTCTCTTTTCACTTGGCATTAATGGAAACATAAGAGGAGTAACTAGTGATGTTAGCAAAGTGTACTAGTTAATGTTAACAATCTGCACTTCAACAAAGACTCTACAAAAATATCTTCACGGCTCACCTAAAGCTATTGGAATATTTTTGGTGAATATCAGCTCCATATTTCTGTATGTTTGTTGTACTGCATTTTTCAAGGTGCTAATCCCAGTTGAATTTATTTAACTTTGATTTAGAAATAAAACTAATATAGTCCTTGCCTTTGGGGACAGGATGCCGAGAGACATGGTTGTTCCTGTAACATTTGTGTTTGTGATAAATGTACAAGACAGACGGGACATAATGCCCCTCTGTGTCTTAGGGTTTGTACACTTTGGTCTTAGTCATGAAATGGTGTCAGTTTAGATGTTCTTGAAAACGCATTTCTCTATAGTTTCTGGCCTGTGCATCTTTTCCTTCATCTTCCTCTGTAATAACCACAAACGGTCCAGTGTGATGTGAAGTTTGTTAGCCTCTGACCTGGTGTATTCCCAGCAGACTATATTCTCTCTGTTATCTTTTCCTTCCTCTTGCTGTGTAGATTTACCCTTCCAGCCGCTCACATGTAAACAATGCTGCTATTTCCTGTAGTTATATACGACCGCACATCTGACAGCAGAGAGGAGCCGTGGAGTCATCAATAACATTCATGCCACTATCGAATCACATGAGCATCATTACTGAAAACAAGGAAGCTCTGCGTATAAAGTGTTACTTGGATAAAAGTGAATTAGAAGCAAAACGAAAGGTGGAAACACATGTACATTATGAAATTATGTAATAAAATGGAATGCAGTTAAACAATAAGCAGATTTATTGATAATTTAACTTTAACTTTTAACTTAGGAAAAGTGATAATCTTACTTGTACTTTGGGGGTTACTTGTATAAAGCAAGTAATTCCTTCTGTTTTCATTTTAAAAAAACAACAAAAAAACATGTCAGCCATTGCAACAGAAGTGATCACTGTTGTGTTTTTAATAGAATCCCACTGGTGGATATAGGATTTATTAGGTAAAAGTTGAACAGAAATATTACAAATACAAATACAAGTAAAATAACCGTATCCTGGTTCACTGTAGTTAAAGTTGAGTTCTGGTTTGGTCCCTTAGATTGATATATTATTATTATATCTGACACTATTACATAAATAATAGTTCCTTATCAGTGTTGTCATGCCACGCTGTTGTTTCTGCTGGAGTTGAAGCTGCATCGGATGACTTTATCTCCGGTTTTCTAAACAAAGACACAAGATAAATCTGAGGCCTCATCACATGATTAATGTCAGGATGGAAGAAGAAAAAATATATATTGTGTTCTGTTTTCAGGTTTTGGGCTGTGATTATTGGTGATATGTATTAAACCATGTGAGAGGTTCAGGGGCGAATTCATTGTATTGAAATAAGACTGAACACACTCAAATTTTTGTGTGATATGTGAGGTAGCAGTAGAAGTTTTTGCTGTTTTTATTTGTTGTCAGTCTGTGGTATCCATCTTGAGGTTTGTCTTGTTCTTTATGAGCACAAAAAAACCCAAATATCTTGATATTTTTCCAGAAAAGTTCTTGTTAACTACTAAACTAGCTCTTTAAATATGACATCCTCTTGTGGCTGATGTGTTTAATTATTTGTTGATTTTCATTGGTGTCAAACCATCACTGGAAAAGGAAATAATGAAGCCAAAGGTACAGTATGTACCTCTGACATATACCGGAGTAAAAAGATAAAGTAACATGGAATGGAACTCATGTAAAGTACAAGTTTGAGTAAAAGTAGTTCCACCATCTCCTGGACTCGTTAAATGCGTTAATTTGTTGACATTTACTGACCTAAAGAGAAATACCAGACTAATCCATTAAACATGTTTGTGGATACTGTCTTAAATGTCACTCTGAGTAGTCTGTGGAACGTTCAGATCAGACCCGGGGCTAAGAACCAGCTGTGTTTGTACATTATCTTGGATGGGATTCAGAGCGGAGTGGGATTTCTTTCTCTCCCATTAATGTCCTCTTTCCCACAGTAAGGACAGCTCACCACAGTCCAGACATTCAGGAAGGATTACACACAATGAGGGAAGCAGATAGCACACAATACTATCACTGCTGCATCTCGTCCTGGTAACAGAGGAGTCCAAACATTTGGAAAAGGCTGCGTCTCCTCCCATGTTCCACTGAGCCCAAGTATTTTTAGTTCCACTGTTATTTTACCAGTCCCTAAATATTGACGATCAGACGCATGCATTGTACTGATAGTCATTAGCGTTCCATGCTCCTGGTCATAATGTCGCTGTTTTATCAGTGGAATAGCTGTCAATCTGCTCGTCTTCCGTTTCCTGATATCTCCATCGCCCTCTCGGTACGCTCATTGTGAAATCCTCATGTGTATGAAAGGTCTGTTCTGAAAAGGGGAAATGAAACACGCCCGCCAATGATGAACCACTAGACTTCCTGATGTGCCAGGGGCAGCCTGAGCTGGTAGGACAGTCTGTCTGATATGAGAGCAGCTGGTGGGGGGGGGGGGGTATTTACCTGGAGGGGCCACAGGTGGAGAGAGATCTCACATTGAAATCCACTAAGACCCAGTGGTACTTTTGTGGCAGTTCCCAAATGGATTTTTTTTTCTCTTCAACCATTCTTAAGTGATTTAACACCATTTATTGTAATATTATCCTCTTTATTTTAAGTTTTTTTCTGTGTAAATCATGTATTTTTCTATATTTAGTTCACTGATCATGTAGATATTCATAAAAGCTCAGTAAATTTAAAGGTTATGACATCCCATACAGTATTATATCTCTTTGGGAGTGACCAGGAATGAGTTAGCACATGTTAGAGGTTTTAGGGATAAAGTCAGAGAGGCCAGGCTGAGATGGTTCAGGCATGTCCAGAGGAGAGAGAGGGAGGATATTGGTAAAAAGATGGAGAGTGTGGAACTGTCAGGCAGGAGGTTTAGAGGAGGAGCAAAGAGGAGGTGTATGGATGTAGTGAAAGAGGACATGAAGGCAGTCGGTGTGAGAGAAGAGGATGTAGAAGACAGGGTTAGATGGACGCAAATGATTCGCTGCGGAGACCCCTGAAGGGAAAAGACCAAAGGAAAAGATTATATCACATGAGAAAAAAAAATGGAAAAAGTTCCTTTTTCACTCAAAAATACCATTAACTAAAGATAAAAACAAACATCTCCATCCACTGTCATTGATTCAACTCCATAGGTTTTACTGGTGAATTAATGTTGTAGAAGATGACGGTGTTTCCATGTTCACTGCGGAGCCTATGAACGTCCGAATGGGTCATATATGATGACCACGAAAAGATGACAACTGTATTTTACGCCACAGGTATTAAACATTTTAGATCAGTAGCTGCTTTTGGTCGATGGTGTGCGTTCGGGTCTTTATTGGTTAAATCCATAAATCCTATGGAAAGACAAACACCTGCTAAGAACAATGTGGTCTGTGTGTGTGTGAAAGATGATTCATCTTATTAGTCTGTGATGTAGAACTCCACCGTTGTCTGAAAATGATAAAGAACACCTCGCTGAGCCCTGTTGTTTGGACATGTTTGTTCTTTATGAAACAGAAGAGAACACCGGATTAACACAGACTTCAAAGATCAGGCTAAAACAGAAGTGTTTTCTTCTCCACTGGCTACATTTATTCATCTTACCAATCAGCCATAACATTACAGCCACAGATGGTATAAGTGTTGATAATAATAACAACTTTATTACGGTTTTACAGTATTACAGTACACATTTCATTGGCTTGGATCTACAGTCGCAGAAAAGATTATTAGACCACCCTAGTTTTCTTCAGTTTCTTGTTCATTTTAATGCCTGGTACAACTAAAAGTACATTTGTTTCATCTTTAGCGGGAGGTAAATAACAACAAAAACATATAAACTGTGTGTATACAAATATAACATACCAAATAATAACAAATATTATGATAACAACAAAAATATCTCATAATAGTTTAATTTCAGAGCTGATATTTATCCACTTTCCATGTTTTCTTGATATAAACCAAAATCTTTTCAGTTCTTACATCAGTATCTATGGCATTGTATTGACAAAAACAGTGCTTTTAGACATTCCATGTTTTTCTTTTCTGTCTGTTCTAGTCATATGATACACACACGAGTTAGAACGTGGTTGCATAACCATTGTTTTTGATGACTTTTGATGGTCTAAGAATTTTCTCTGTGACTGTATTAGACACAAAGTGGACATTTAGTCTTCGAAGCTGATGTGTTGGAATTCGTAGGCTGTAGGTTGTTTTTATTCTGCTTGTTTTACATTTGAGTACATGTATAACATTAATCTGTATTGCCTTGTGTTTAATTTCACCTGCTGTCATTTATCTGATCGCTCAGTGTATCGGGTGATCGCTTGTGATTAGATCTGACGTTCTGCCTCCAACACGCCGCAAAAACGAGCTTGTGGAACTGTCTGAAACATGGCGTAATCTCTCATTTCAAGTCAAACTGGCTGGATCTCTAACGCTGCTTTGGTGATTTTCTACTGTGGCATGTTCAGGCAGCTCTTTAAGCATTCCTAAAACACCTCAGATGTCATTTATGTGCTGTGATATGACACTGTTTGCATTCTAAGGTTCACCTGTGTAGAATATGTCAGTTGAGTATTCAGTCCTTCCATCTGTCCCAGGATGCATCTGTGAACGTAGAATTTATTTATTTAGAATTTATCTTTTAGAATGCATGTCCAACTTAGCCTATGTTCACACTGCAGTCAGTAGTGTTTTTACTCGTCTCTGTCTTTGTTCTATCTCTGTTCTTTCCTCTTTTAAGTCAGACCCAGTCCATTTTCATATGTGGTTCTAAATCGCATATATATCTGATGTTTTGCAATGTGGCTTCTGCCTGAGCGGTCATGTTTTATATTAGTGATGTGGAGGAGCAGCTTTACCGCAAACTTCTCACCCTATCTTTAACGCTACATTGACACTGCAAGTAAAAGTGACCCAAATCTGCCTTTTTTTTGCCCATATATGACTATGTGATCTGATTTTTTTAACAGCAGAAATCTGACGGTACTATCAGATGTGGTTCTAAATTGGATAAATATCTGATGTTTTGCAACGCGGCTCCAGCCTGAGCAGTCATGTCACATTTAATCTTGTTTTTACGTCACTGAAGTGCAACAGATGTCAAAATTGTACGCTGGAGGAGGCGGGACCTGACGAGACCCGCATTCACATCCTTAAACATAGTGTGATGTGTGTGATGTCACGTCTTCTTCTGTGGGTGTGGGTCACGTCAGGATCGTAGACTGTTCACACACCAGTCTGATGGAAGTTGGATTTGAATTATAATATAAACAAACACACAAAAAAATTTGACCTGAGCATTAAAAAAAAAAGTGTGAGTGTAACTAAAGTCAGCCCCCCCTCTGAACCCTGTTACCATCTTCATCCTTCATCATTCATCTGGTTGCAGGTCCGTGGCAGCTCGGGTCAGGCTCGTGAAAACCTACGTAGACACTTTGCGGAGCTGCAGGCGGCAGCGACTCGGCTGCTGAATGAGCGCCTGGCCGCCCTCCTGGCCGAGGTGGACACCATCGAAGCTGACAGCATCAAGCCGCTGGACGACTGCCAGACCCTGATCGAACACGGCGTGGGCCAGGCCGACGAGCTGCTCAGAGAAGGTGCAGATACCACCCACATGTGTAACACATGGTTTACTCTGCTCTCAAAGCTGACCTTTACTCGCACACATCATCTTCAGTTTCAATGGTTTGAGGGCGGAAAAAAAACGGGGGCCTTTGACCTCTGAGAAGTTACACCACACAAGCCTCACAGTGTAAAAAGTCTGAGCCTTAGTGTTACATCGGAGTTAACCCTCAGAGCCCCAAGGGTACTTTCTTGATTTCTACATACAGTACTTTCTGAAATTCATCTTGCAGATAATACAGTACACAAGTGTTTTATGTCAGAATGTTCAGCACAAACTCAGCTTTCTGGAACGTGTCCTAGAGCATTGTGGAAAGAGATAATTCAAACCAAAAGCTCTTGTGAATCACACGTTTACTTATGTGGACAAAGTGTTTTTGAGTTTGAAATAGTTTTACCAAAGTCTTAGCTTCACAAAAGTAGTGGAATATATGAATAAAATAATGGATAAATGTAGAAACATGTCTGAAATGAAATTTTATAATGTATTGTTGTCATTTTTGTCAAATGTGAGCTGTACGGGGCTGAATAATGGTTTGATATTACATATGTGTAGTTAGTATAGTTGTATACTTCCCACAGTCTCTGTCTCTGTCTCAGGAGAAGCAGCGTTACGTTGTGGTCTGGGGGAGAAGGAGGACAAACTGGGCAGTTTCACCAAGAAGGCACTCCACATCCAGCTAGACAGGTACGACTACCCCCACCCCCCACCCCCTCACTGACTCCTGATCAGGTGTAAATGTCCAGACGGTAACCGTGGTGATGTTTTCCAGTCTGCCTGAGGTTCCGGCGCTGGTGGACGTGCCCTGTGTCTCCGCCCAGCTTGATGACTCCCTGCTGGTGTTGTTCAGGGACCGGGTGTCCCGCCACGGCTCCGTCTCCTCCCACCCTCCAGTTCAGATCGAGGAGCTGCAGGAGAGACCAGGGGGCATCCTGGCCCGCTGGTGTAAGGTCAGCAAGGGGGGGGGTATACAGTGATTGAAAACAGTTTTTGTTCATCTTATCAGTCTGAAGTCATTGAACTCTGCCCAGTATTGTTTCATACTCCAACCCACACGCTTCTTCTGCACATGCTCTGTTGAATCGAGGTCAAAATTGAATGTTTCAGCAGAAAATATAACATATGCAGGTGATGACATGTGTGAATTAAAGTGCGATCCCATGTGCGTCAGGTGGACGAGGACTTCGCTGCAGCTGATTATCGGCTGCAGAGCCGACGGTCGGGCAGCGGGGGGAGCCAGTACGAGGATGCCTACATCGGCCGGGACACTGAGTTCCTGGTCCTCCATTTAGACCCCCACACAGATTATCTGTTCAGGGTCTGCGCCCGCGGGGAGGGTCGCACCGAGTGGAGCCCCTGGAGCATCCCCCAGACAGGGTACACCACCCTGGCAGCACATGGTAAGTGAAACTGGTCTGCAGGGGGAAACACGATGATATGATGATATTCAAACAAGTGTTGATATGAGTTCTATGCATCCATCAATCAATAACAAATATCTTGAATTTACCATGGATACGCACTTAAATGGTCCAATATGTAAACTAGTCTAAGTGTGAGACCAATGTATGTTATGAATAATTTAATAAAACTACAGACCAATGAGACAAACATTGCAGCACTAAGCAGATCCACTAGTACGAGTGTTATTTATCTACCAATAAAATTAATTTAATGAGACAAAAACAGCAAAAATAAAGGTCTTATTATGAACGCTTGATGGTGTATTTTGTCTTTCAATGAATGAAGCTTCTTCTGTCGACTAGTACATTGGTTTCAAATGATTCCGACTAGAAACAAATGACTCGGGCTTTAACAGGTCAAAATAATGCAGGATATATTTCTGTGTTCTACACATGACTCAGCACTTTATATGGAGAAAAATAACCCAGTATCGAACTGACAAATACTGCGATGACGAGGATGATTTTTAGTTTCCTAAAATACACATGTTGAAATGTTAAACTGGAAGGAAACACATGCAGCAGGGTTCACTTCCTCCTCTAGTTCGTCCATTTTTCCACCGTTACGTTGTGTTACTGTTACGTGTGAGTGTGGACCAGAGGTTTTTCCATTTCACTAAAAGGCCTGAAATGGACACACCAACGCGCTGTGGGTTTTATAGGAGACCCTCTGGGCTGTAGCGGCACCAGTACTGCCAGGCTGAAGGCACCTGGATGTGTCTGCAGATTCCACACTGAAGCTTTAACGGGACTCAGTTATTGTTGATCTTCAGCATCTGTGTTGGTGTCGGTCTAATCTCCATATTAATCATATTAAACCTCTTTTTGTCTTTGTCTCCTGTCGACCCAGAGTGGAGTCCTGGTACTGACGGCTTCATCCTGAGCAGCAGGAGAAACATCGCGCTGCGTAACGACTCGTCACGCTGCTCCGTCCTCTACTCCAAAGCTCCCACCTACTTCTGTGGCCAAACGCTGACCTTCAAGTACGTGCGATGCTCTGAATATCCATGTTTTATCCTCCATGTCTGGGATGTTCCACCTCAGAGATGTTAGACGTTGTTTCACATTTAATATAAAAATAAGTCGAGTATTATATTAGTTTTTTAACTTTTCCTGTTTCCTTAAGAATAAACATGTCTCTTAGCACAATGAGGTTCAGTAAACTGTTTTTACAGATAAAAAAAATCAGCAGACTGATCCTTTAACCCAGGGGTGTCAAACAGATGGCCTGTGGGCCAAAACCCAGGTCAAATACAGCCCATGGGATGAATTTACAAAGTGCAAAAATGACACAGATGAATATATTTTAAATAATTTCAGATCCAGATGTCTGTCTTTAAATGTTTTGTGTATTTGTAGATCCACTGTCATCTGTAAATTGCAATGTACACAAATAAATGATAAACTGAGGATTAATAATGTTAAAATTCCCTTAATTCTTTTAAGAAATTTCAGATTGTTCATGTGATTCGCATTTTGTTAGAAAGGATAGTTTATAAATGTAAATATTTTCACAGTGTAATTTTGCTGTTTTTGCACTAAAACAATGAAAAAAATCTGAAGATGTCATTATTTATATGTTAATATGTTATTATTGTACTGGTCTGAGCCACTTGAAATCAGATTGAACTGAATGTGACCCCCGCTTGGCACCCCTGCTTTAACCTAATCTAAAAGTAAACTATGCTTCTAATTTCAGTTTGTCTTTAAATGATTGTTTCAAACAGAATGAACAAACATTTCCTTCATTATTAGATTAACTATAGTATTTTCTAGATGTTTATGTTACTTTGGAAAGTAGTGAACAAACGCTTTTCCTCGTGCAGGATCTCTGCCGCTGGTCAGATGGATCGCAGAGACACTCTGGGTGTGTGTGTGGACAACGAGAGGGGGTTGGAGTCACTGCAGAGAGACCAGGCCGTTTGCATTTCCACCAATGGTACGCAGTTAGGGGCGGAGTCTGATGATAATGATCACACAAGGAATTGGAACATGATTGTGTGACTATGACAACCTGTTTTTTTTTTTTTGTTGTTGTTTTTTTTGGTTGGAAAATGACCTAAATCTCCTTATGATGGTTTTACTCTATGGTTTTTAGGGCGTAATGATGACTTTGTTGATATGGAATTTGTTTTATGGGTATTTTGATGGCTAATATATATATAAAAAAAAACAAAAAACAGATAAAATGTCTTTAATACCCTTTAAATGTTCTAATAGGTACAAAATGTTGGTAAATAATCAGAAAATCCTTCAAAAATTAGTCAAGGAATCATCTTAACCACTTACAACAGTTTTCTATCTACGCTTCTATCTATCTGCAGTTTTTACATTTTAACAGCTTCTGTTAAAACACAGTTAACTGTAGTAAAAGGCACTGGAGTTGTAATGATAATCAGATGAATTGATAAGTGAATAATCAGCGTTGTCTTTCAGGTGCTGTGTTCGTCAACGGTAAAGAGATGACCAATCAGCTGCCAGCGGTCACCGTGGGCTCCTCCGTGACCTTTGACATGGAGGTGGTCAGTCTGTTCCCCGTCAGCAACAACAACCTGAGCGACGGCGCCACCTTCAAGCTGAGGGTAACCATCGGCTCGGGGAACCGGGAGGTGGTGTTCGACTGGCTGCTGGACCAGGCCGTGGACTGCCTGTACTTCGGCTGCTCCTTCATCCACTCCGGCTGGAAAGTCCTCGTGTTTTAAAGCGGATCCGTCGCAGATGGGGCGCCCCCGGCGTTCGGCTCTGACGTCTGCGGCTTCAAACCTGGAAACAAAACATGCTCTCCACATCGGCAGATCCCAAAACCAGACGCAGAAAAGGGGCGAACCTGAGGTGCGTCTGGAAAACGAAAGAGCCAGATACGACGCTTTAATCCAAACAGCCCCAAAATGTGACGCCACCGGGCCGCCGCCGTCATTCTGCATCCGTCAGATCCACATAGGTCGATGAGTGATTCATGACAGAACTAAGTCTTATCTGACACTTTATTCACAGTAATTCTAACTAAACCAAGATAACATCCGCGTGTGTTTTCTTAGTTTGCGCCTTGGACCCAGAAATGTCTTTTCCTCTAAACGTTTATGATTGAAACGTCACCTTTAGGCTGAGTGGACGAACTTTGGGTTGGTCACTAATGCCACGTTCACACTGCAGGTCTTATGCTGCCTTTAGTGTTATAGGAATTATGGTAAATACTAGTTATTTTTTGGCCCATGAATGCCCCTTCATGTTGTATTTTCCACTGGAGAATGAACTGGGAAAAAAATGAGTTGCAGAGATCAAAATGACCTTTGACCTTTTCAACATAGCGGAGAGCAACGAGGGATTTATCGCAAATGATAAACAATGCTGTTAATTAACGTTCTGATGCTGTTAGCTGATGGTTTCGCGTATTTATGGAATACACAATTTGCAAAAATAAATTGCTGTAGCAGATGAGCGAACACATCCAAAGCCGTTTTTCCATAAGTAACAGGTCACGATAAATTGTGTGTCAGCCATTTTTCATGTGGTTTTGACAAGAAAAACACCTGAATTCAACACGCTTATAATGAATTTGAATTCACAACTGGAAAGGATCATCTTCCTGATAGCGCCTGAAGGCAGCATTAATACTCAATTTAGATTTTTTTTTTTTTTTTTTTACAGGGTTATTCACATTCTAATGTAAATGTGATGCAATCAGACTCACATGTGAACAGTCTACGGTCCGGAAGTGACTCATACGCATCACACTGTGTTCAAGGAAGTACATGTAGCTCTTGTCAGGTCCCGCCCCCTTTCGTCACATTTCCATGATGTAAAAAGTGACATGAGCGTTAAGACTGAGGTCACATTACAAAAGGACCACGTATGAAAGCATCCTTGGTCTGATTTGGGAAATAAAAGCTGGATGGATTTGTGCTGTTTTGGGTCCTTTTTACCTGCAGTGTGAACACGGCATAAGAAATGCGTCTTGGGCAAGAAATCAGTTGTTTTTGGCGATTATGTCCTTTAAAAAAAAAAACAATAATAATTTTTGCTGTTTAGGTCAAAGGTCAAGGTCTCAAAAAAAAAAAAAAAAATCCTACTGTTGTTAAACCTCCTCTACTTTGATTCTAATTTAACTCGTACGTGTAACGGGTCCAGATGTAGTGCCGTCAAGTTTGACACAGAGGTCAAAGGTCAGTTTTTGCCTCATTTACACAAATCTCTGAAGAATCCCAAAACAACACAAGGTCTGACGGTGACATTTCAGTCGCAGTAGATTGTTTTGTTTTGTTGTTTTTTTTTTAACTGTAGATAAATCTCAGTCAGTGGTGGCCCCGTTCTGCTTGTTGCTATGGTAACTGAGGATGCTGTGCGTCTAGCCCAGAAACTTTCTCAGGTTTCCCAGTTTATACGTCTGTCTAGAACTGTACCTCCGCACTAAAATCTCGACCTAATTTTACATTTCGTAGGCTCAGAGTCGTTATTTTTAGCAGCGCGAGTTGATAAATATTACGTGATTATTTCATTCTGGTTTAAAGACTGACGTTAGGTCCTTCTATCATCATAACCGTGGTATCTGCAGACTGTGAAGCAGCAGTGTTAAAGGGAGTGAAGTAATGCAGATATCACAATTCGGCCAAAAAATATGATTCGGGCAATTTTGCTGTGAGGCTAACGATACGTAGATGATGTTGTGGTGTTTGTAACTTGAGTGTTAGTCGAGTTTCTTCCACTCTTGTCGAACTGTTCATTTAAAACCAGCTGTTTCATGAAGACTCAGAGCAACGACGAGGCTCACGTGTGTGTTTTTAGTCGATTTCAGGCGATAGATGAGCGCCACGGATCAGACAAATAAAACAAACCGGGATCCGGATGGCGTCTTTGGGACGAATTTGGCTGATGTTTCTTTTTCTTGACAAAAAAAAAAATGATACTAAAATTCTTCAGTATCATCTCAGACTGGCTCATGATCCTGCCGCTGCTGATGGACCCGTTTCCTCCAGAGGAAAACAAACAAATAAACAACAAAAAACAGCAGCTTTGATTTGCGAAGCTGCGGTTCCTGGTACAAGACGATGATGTAAAACGGATCGGACGCCGATGACGCACAATTTTCCTGTAGTGGATACAAACCGGTCTCCTGATTGGTTCATTTGTTCACGTCCATGTGCGGTTCTTTTGCAGAAATACCTGCGATGCTGCGTCTTTGTAAACTGTATCAGAGTGAAATGTTTGGATCTTCAGGGAGCGTCGCTGGAGCTTTTTTTTTTTTTTTTTTTTACATCTGTTGCGTCTTTGGTTTGACACCCAGAATGTCTTAGATTCTGTTTACAGCTTTATCTGCGCAACTTTTAACTCACTTTGGCAACTTAAAGAAGGAAAACACAACATATCACTGTTTCTAAATCACGTTTGTTTGTTTTTTTAGCTCTTTAGCCACAGCCTCTTTTTTAGTGTTTTTATTATCATCTTAACAAAAATCCTGTCACTGTGAACGAGACGTCATGTTTTTTTAAATTTTTTTAGCAGGGACAGACACGTTTCATTGGACGTTCATTCATTTGGACGTTTTGGGGGAATTTCTGAGCCTTAAAAATCACCCTGTTCGAAGCTGTTACGATGAACATTTCACTTTTTGCATCGACAATCCATACAGTATTCCCCAACGCTGCTGTTTGAGCAGGATTTTATGTGTTTGAGCTGTAAATTAAAATGAGGTGATCCTCGAGTGTCATTTAGTCCCAGTTACACCGACTCGTACCTTTTATGTGGCTGATTTTCACTCTGTTCAATAAGAATGGGATTAAAGTGAAGACATGGTTTAATCTGGTTTGTGGTGGTTTCAATAGAACGTATAAATTAAGATTAAACCTTTATTTATAGTGTTAAAATGGAATAAACAGCAACTAACTGTTCATTTTTAGATTCATGTCTTTCTTTTATTCCAGGAGGGGGTCAAACTCACATTGGTTCAGGGGCTGGATCATTAAAATAATAACATAATAATATATAAATGTTATCAGTTCAACAATTATATGTGTAATGACTGTTTTAGCATGAAAAAAGTAAAAATTGTGATATTAAAATGTTTATATCTACAAACTATCCTTTAAAAACATGATCAAAAACACATTTATTAAGAAAAAAAAAGTGCAATTTTTACAATTTATGTCATTATTTGGTCTCAGTTCCTCATTTTCACATGTTCATTATAAACATACAGATCACAGTGGATCTACAAATACACTAAATATTTAATAACAGGTAGAATATTGGTACAATTACATTTAATTCTGTTGGGACATTTATGGTTCACATTTTTTTGTAAAAGGCTATTCTGTGAATGTAAACATTTTTGTGTACGGTAATTTACTTTTCTTTTTTTAGCGCTAAAACAAAAAATGTGGTTTTTATTATTTATAGGCTATTATGATAGTGTTTTACTGGTCTGAACTAAAATTATTCTAACATTTTTCATTGTTCATATCTTCAGTGTAATTTTTCTATTTCACTAATTCATCCCATGGGCCGGATTGGACCCTTTGACGGGCCTGTTTTGGCCCCCCGGGCCACATGTTTGGCACCCCTCTTTTATTATATGGTTTATCGAGACTTCATTTTTAAATTATTATCATTATTATTATTATTTATTAAGACTTGATGTCTGAACCTTCCCTAAGTGAAGTTTTGGGGCATAACTGAGGAAAAGTAACAAAAACACCACAGATATGAACCAGAAAGGGTTCTACAAGGTGGTTTGGGTAGAAACCATCACTGCCCACTAAACCTATTACAAGAATAGATAAATAAAAAAAATTAAAAATAAGTCTAAATGGAAATCAAATGAATGAGGTAAAAAAAAAAAAAAAAAAATCAAACTGTAATGGTGGTGTTTTCTTTTAAGGGCAACAACACCAGGGGATCAAAGTGACTTAAGGATCCAAACCAAACAGAACAGTGAGTGTCTGCCTCCTGAAACCCACACCCACTCAGGATAATGACCCTCAGCTGTGGTGGGAACACTGACGCATCTAATCGATGGAACCTGAAGGATCTGCCTGGGACAGATCCAGAACATGACAAACGTTTTTAGTCACTGTGAGGAAACTAATGCAGACACAGACCTGCGACTAGAACCACACTGGAGCTGAAGGTCTACTGAAAAACTATGTCTTTGTTAGCAGCATGTAATTACAGTTTCTTTGGGTAGGTTTCCAGTGACAAGAATCTAATAAAATAGATTAAAAAAACAAACAAAAAACAGATGTGGCAGTAATATTATGGGGTGTCAGTCACTATATGTGGGGGAACTGTGCTGCTTGGAGGAGGTTTGACTCTCCAAGTGTTTTTCTGGTTATATCTTAGTTCAGCGAAGTCGTTATTGTCCAGTTTTGGGCTTTTCAGAAAGAAAAAAAAAAACTTGTTGATTCAAGTATCATGGTTTAATTTTTGCAGGTTTTGGAAACTAAATTGAAAAGCCACTTGTTTAGGGTCAGATCCATGAGGGGGCAAATTCATCCAACTATGGGAAATGTGATGTGAGAATTTCCCTTTAACAGATTAAGACAAGCTATTCACAAAGCATGTTGAAGGAGGTGAAAACTGAGAAACGAGCTAAAAATGCAAAGTATAACTTTAAATGAATGACCACAACGTGTGTTGGACAACAGTACAAAATCAGTCTTTTAATAGAAAACCATTCTGACTTAACTCAAAGGTTGATTTTACGTCATTGTTGAAAATGTTGAATTCGTGACATGGCTCCTGTCTTGTGCAAAACGCTGCTGGTCTTGTGTGAATGAAGAAAAAACAAACAAACAAAAAAAAACCCAGTAAAATCCACCTCAGGCTTTGTATTGAAAACTCAAAGTGCTTTGCACCTCATTCAGGACCGTCCAACACAGCTCTGCTCGCTGCTTTGGGTAAACTCACTGATGTAAAGCTTTTAAAGAGCAGAAATCACAAAAAAAAAAAAAAAAAATTCCATCTGACAAACAGATGCACCGGAGCCTCTTACTGCATTTCATCCGTTAAATACGAAACCGTAGAAGTGAAAAAAGCCAAAATGCAGCATCTGGACTTGAAGATAATTATGAAAAAAAAATAAAAATCCAGATTCTATTGAAGGAAATGCAAGAAACAGACAAAAAAAGTATAGAAAACCTGCAGCAAATTCAACCCCTTTGGTCTGTGAACTACAAACTACATCTGAGTCGTATGTACATGACGGCAGACGCAAAAATAAAAACAAATGGGTGTGGCCAACTGGACCGATTCAAGCTCCGCCTCCTCTGAAGTTGAGTCCAGCAGATAAAAACACTTTCACTCATAACATAAAGCTCACTTTCTCTTGATGACAGGCGATTATTTTATCATCTCAAAGCTTATTTTCTCATCACAGCGGGTTGATTATTTCCCATCAAGACACTAAAGATCATTTTCTAATTAATATTTATTTTCTTGCTACGGGTTCAACATCTAAAAATTCAAAAGCTCATTTTTTTCCCCTTCCTAATTAGCTGAATTATTTCATTATGTCAAGATACGACAGTTTATTTCTGGTGGTAACAAGTTAATTACCTCAGTATCTCAATGTGTCTAAGCTTCAAACAAACTAGCACAAAAAAAAAAATAGTTTGTTTTGTTTAGTTATTTATATTTATCAGATTTAACAGTAACTGTAGTGACCGATTTCAGGAGAAAATGTCGCATCCAGCAACTATTATAGACCAATTTATTTATAGACTGAATCAATAAGCAGAAATTGTGTCATGTACTCCATGGCTCCATGTACTGCAAAAAATACAAAACAAAAAATGTAGCACTAACAGAACTTTTGCGACAAAAAGTTAAATGTTAGACCAAAACAGGAGTCACAGTAGTGCTGTGTGGTGGAAAAAAGCCAATAGAAAAAAAAAAAAAAAATCACATTTTTTGGTGGTAATATACCTACTTTAACGAGAAAACAAGCTCTAGATAATCACCATAATCATTAAAATACTCTTAAAATAAGTGTAAAGAATGAATCAGCACCAGATCATAAATACTGACAACGGAACCAGCCCTCTGTTGATGCAGCACCAACTTCAACCCCAAAGGGACAAAGCTACAACATTCATCTCAGACACAACAGAGGACTTGGATTTGGTCTGAAGGAGTGGAATCAAAAGGAGGCGGAGCTTAAAGAAGGACATCCTGTATGTTTGTACAGGTCAGAAAAGGCCTTAAAAAAGAAAAAGTGTGAAGGTTCAGTCAGATGGAAACAGAGGAGGACCAAGGATAGACACCTGGGGAACTCCACATTAGACACCTAGAGGCCCAGGGAGGCTGGGAAGCAAATTCTAGATCTAATCGAACACTTCATAGACCAACGAGAGACCCGATGATCCAACTGGCGACTAAATTGGACACGTAAAGACCTTTAGCGAACAAATTTGAGACTTTACAACCAGATCAGATACTCGGAAATTTAGTCATAGACCTGCTGGACGAATCGGAGATCTAATCAGATATGACGACATCTGAACAACCGACAGATTAGCCAATCGGGAGCGTGTAAAATATGATCCATGACCACAATGTGTGCTCCTCAAGGTTAAAGACAGCGATTTACTTTAAAGTTAAAGTGAAGTTACAGAGCGAGCACAAAGCACTGACCTGCAGGTTCACATCTGAGACCAGCAAAGGATGTTTGAGCTCAGAAGAATCACACACTGCACTGTATATAAAGATGGATGGAAAGCCCCGCCCTCTAAAAATGTATCCAATCCACGAGGGTGATTTTCTGTACAGATGCAACGACACACATCAGCCTTGTTTAGTGTCACAAATGATAAATTTATAGTTTAATTTTGTGTTCCCTGGCCCTGAATAAATAGAAATAAATAGAAAATGGTCCAGAATTTCACAGTTAGTGCATCCCTAAACTGATTGGTTGATCCACTTTGGTTATTAATGTAAGAGCAGGTGACTGACAGCTGAAAAGACACAAAATTTCCATCGAGACTTCACTGAAGCCACTCTCCCAGAATCTGTTTACTAAAAACAGCTTCTGTTTGCAGTAAATATGATCATGAATGTAAATGTACATAACCTTATTTTGTGTACAGTTTAAGTATTCTTAAGTTTAGGCACTTGGAGAAAGGTTTTAGTCGGAAAGTCCATCAAACCACAAACTTTCCATCTCACACTGAAGTATTTTTAACTTCTGAACCTAAAATGATCTGTTGACTGACAGGAATTACTGTGAAAGTCTCAAAAATATGACTTAATTTGATATATTTCTGTGTTTTTTTAAAAAATACTTTCCTGAAACGACCTGCTTTTTCTTGCCTTTCTTCCTTTTTTGTTGTTCCGATAAACTCATAATCCAACCTAAAAATGTTTTTTTGTTTAAACATTAACTGAAATCTGACTTTTTTGTGGGTGCGTCAACCAAAAAAATGATTATTTCAGGAAAACTTCTGAAATGAAAATGACTGAGATGTCGTGTCGACCTCTGTTACATTTACATCTAAATGGAACTGGATTCATAAGAAACGCAGGACTGTAGTTTCTGTGAGAGTGGTTTGTTTGACCCGTCAGATGAAAACTAATCACCTCCCTGCGATTCGACTGTTTTTCTTCACCTCATCCATCTTTACATACAGTCCACGTGTGGCTGTGCAGGAGCAGTAACTCAACCATCAGAGGGTTTGGAGGCATCTTGTAAAAGCAGGTGACGTCCAGACGATCAGTAGCTTTATTGGGTTTTAAAAGCAAGGAAAAAAAAAAAAAGATGAGGCCTGCAGGCGGAGTGCAGCGCCGGCACATTTATGGATCTGCAGAAAAATAGATTTTAAGCCTAAGTTGTGAGCGTCGACTTCACAGCGTTGAATTTGTGCCCTGTTTCACCTCTGCTTTGTGCTCTCTCCTCAGTTCTCAAAAACATTTAAGAAGAAGCTTCGAGAGAGAAGAAAGGGACGCCGCCCCTGTTTGTCTACGTCTACAGAATCTGTCCAGAGAAAATAATCAAGATTCAAGTTTTCTGTTCGCCTCGCAACTTCGCAAAGTGTCTCTGGTTTCAATGTTTCTTTAAAAAAAAAACCTCCTGCAGATGAAAGTTTGTCCTGTCTTGCTGAATCCCTGCAGTAACCTGTGTTTGTGGCTCAGCTCGTCAGTTCACACCTGAGCCGAACCACGGGTGGACAGTTTCTGCTTCATCCTCCCCGTCCCAGTGGCTCCACCCTCCTCTTCCCCCTCGTCCTGCCGCTGGTGTCGGTGGTTTCCGTTCTCCACGTTGTTCGTCTCGTCGCTACAGGGTCTGTACTCGGACGGATCAGGGTCATGATCAGGATCTGGCTCCGGCTGGGACTCCACCGCCGTCTCCCAGTCCTCCTCCTCTTCATCCTCCTCGTCCTCCTGATCTTTGTCAGTCTGGCCGGCCCGGTTCTGGAGGAGGCGGAGTTGGGCCATGGCCTGGTCGATGGTGAGCGTGCTGATTAGGTTGAAGTCGTGCATGCTGATCAGGTGCAGCAGGAAGTTACGGCAGAGGTTGTGTTTGACGATGTGAGCGCCGTGGCGTTCAGCGAACGCCAGACAAGCGGCGTTCATCTGGTTGTCGGCGATGAAGCTGTAATTAAGACAAACAAGAAAAAATAATTTTCTCATTAATTTTTTTCTTATATTGACATAGGGCTGATTTTCTTGCGATAAATTAATTATCTTAAGATTAACTCTTATCTCTTGATATTAGGTTTATTATTTCAAGATCCAGCAGCTCGGTTTTAACAGATTAAATACTTCGTTATCTCAGTAAGCTTATTTTCTTCATCACTTAAACAGAAAACGAACAATGGTACTGAAAAATCATTTTCTAATTAATATTTTAATATTGATTAAGCTGATTTTCTTCCTACAAGTTAATCATGTACAGATTCAAAAGCTTGTCTTCTCTTCCTAATAGGTTAATTACTTCTTTATATTAAGATAAAACAGCATATTTCTGGTGGTAATAGGTTAATTACTTCATTATTGTAACGTTTTTTTTTAATGTCATTTAAAGATAAAAGGAATTATGGCATTAAAAGTCTGTTTCCTTTAGTTTCTTGTGTTTGTCAGAGATTTAACAGTAACTGTAAGGGCTGATATCCAGAAACTCTTTTGGACAAATTCATCAGAACAAATTAACAAACAGAAATTGCATGATGTCTTTCTGTTACTTTGTTTCCTTTCACACAGAAAAGTCAATCCCTCATTCGAAATTAAGTGAAAAATTAAGCACATTTCCACTCCATGGTACCGGCTCTACTCTACTCGGTTCTTTCTCTTTTCCATTACGAAAAAAGGACCTGGAATCTGGGACCTGACACTAGTTTTTTAGAACCACCTCAGTTGAGGTTCCAAAATGTTGGACCGACACCAAAACGTGATGTCACGACACTGCAGACACTGATTGGTCAGACAGTTTTC
>JAPSES010000069.1:14338312-14349876 GCA_029822895.1 Maxillicosta whitleyi | reverse complement strand
GTGTGCGTACGAACGGTTGATAAATGCCGAAATTTCCGTGCTTAGGAACATTCTAAATTTCATTCGTACGACAAATTTTAGGAGGAATTCTACGAACTGATGATAAATGAGGCCCCAGGTCCTTTTTCATAATGGAAAAGAGAAAGAGTCGAGTAGAGTAGAGCCGGTACCATGGAGTGGAAAAGAGACATTATATTATCACAACTTAGGAGGAATCTGGTCGGACACATGCAGAGCTATAAACGTGGATCTGAGACCCACCTTCCCGTCCAGGATGGTCTCCCAGGTCGCCCTCTTCTTACTGACAGGACAGTCCTCCATCTCTTGCATAGACACTTCATATTCACCATCGAGTAACTGAAGGCGCCTGCACAACATTTGATCACAGTCATGGTAAACTTACACGTATATGAATCTACGTTTACATTTCCTGCTCCGTCACATTTCAGAGTCAAATGTTCTGCTTTGTACTCCATGACATGTATTCGAGAGCTTTAGTCATTTTAGTTTTTTTTCTTCCCTTTCCTGTGGTATGAAATTAAGACTCAGAACATTTGTTACATTTTAACCTTGTGTCCACACATTTTACCTGATCCTGTTTGTTTACCATCTCCAGGTTTGTGTTATCACATGGACTGATGAAAATAGAGACTTTTAGAAACATTAACTGAACTTCATCACCTTGTATTTGCTGAAAAATGCAAAGGCTTTTTTCTTAACTTCATGAAAAGTTGATACATGGCACTAGCAGGACAAATGATAATCTTACAGAGTCGCTGTAGATTAAACAGAGTTTATAAAATAATTCAAAAAAAGCAAGAAAGGGAATCAAAACATCTGATATGAAAGTAAAACTCTAACAGAGACCATTTTTCTTTGGTTCTCTACAATATCTTGAGTATTTCAATGTTTTTTGTCCATCTTTATCAAGTCATTTATCCTGCATTCTTACCTGTTTTTATCAAAAACTGTCATCTGAGCCACAAACGTGGTTTCTCCCTCCTCCCTCACAGAGGAGCCCCTCCTCTTCCTGTTCACTGCTTCCTCTGTGAAATCTGAAACAGACATGGAAACAGGTTCACACCTCACTGGAGCAACGTATGCATTTAACTTAAACCCTCATCAGTGAAAGTATATGGTGACAACATCAACATATCAAGAGCAGAAGCTTCAAAAAGGTCATTAACATGGGTTTAAATCCTGTTGTGGCATCATCACAATGTTCACAGCTGTAAACGCTGCAGCAAAAATACAACTTTTTTTTCTTTGTTTTTAATTTTGGTTTTGCTTTTGTGCTTTGCTGCTGTAAATCTGGAATTTCCCTTTGTGGGACTAAAAAAGGCATGTCTTATTTCCTGTTTATGACAGTATTCCTGTTTATAACACACAAAAAACAATGTTATCCAAGTCGGATGAAGCAAAAGGCATCAGTGAACAAAGAAAGTTTGGTAAAATCAGGTAGATTTGATTAGTTTTTCCCTAATCAAGATATCATCATCAGTAAAGTTTATTATAAGTTAATTATAATAACTAGTGCATTTATGTTTTCCACCCATTCTTTGTTTAAAAGTATCCAAAATCGACAGACATAATATCCTTACATCCTAACTTTTCACTTTGAAGAAGCTTCGATTAAATGTTTTCAGAATTAAAAATATAAACACACAAGGAAAGAAGGAACCAGTATCAGAAAAATGTATTTAAGGCAGGTGTTCGTTTTCCTGACCTCTGCCATGGTGCGAGTCTCCGTTGGCCAGGCCGTTGATCTGACTTCGTGGAAACCCGGGTCTCGACACTCGGAAAAGCAGTGAGTACGACTTGACCATGTGGGAGTTGCTGGGCTCGAACTCGCTGCTGGGAACCAGAAGAGACGGGAAGGAGCCCGGCTTGGCCTGGCCTCCTGCGCTGGTGTCGGGGTTCAGAGGAACCTGCTTCTTCCCTGTTGGAACCTGCTTCACCGGACAACTCACATCCTGCACAGGGAGCAGCAGAACATTAACGATCAAAGAATCACCCAGGAGGAGCTAAAACCAGAGTGTTGGAATTATTTTGGAACGTCTGAAGCACTTTCATCACAAAGTCACACCTGAAACAAAACAACAACGGTCCTTTAGTGCGACTCAGAACATATGATCTCCTATATAAATATTGGGCTGCAACCACGCACTACAACTCGACTAGTTGACAAATAGTTAACAGACATCGTGCAATTTTAGTTTAAGGAAAAATCTGCATTCTATTGCTGGGTGAAATTCTTGAGTATTCAGTTTTTTGGTTTTTTTTTAACAAACACTTTTGATTAAGGGGGGAAAAAGTATATTACTTCTGTTGTAATATTGTCTAAACTTTCTTATCCATTCTAATTGTGCACTAAATGTTCTTGTTAAAGAAAATATATGTTATTGCTGCATTAAATAGAAATAAGAACCATAGAAAAAATAAAACAATAGAAAATCCCAATGTTTCAGGGTTTTGTATTTTTTGCTTCTTGATAAAAGAATATAAAAATGTTCTGACTATTAAGCAACTGGCTTTTGCTTAATCGGTTTAATTGTTTTTCTGTTCTCTTTGTTTTGTTTCAATGTGAAGCATCCAAAAAAGTGCTATACAAGTTTGATGCATTATTATTATTATTATTATTATTGTTTGGTTTTTGCAGTTCATAAAATGACCAGTCATTACAGTAATCGATGCCTAATCAACTATTGAAATAGTTATTAGTTGCAACTTTATATAACTAAGGTTCCATTTGATCCAGATCCATATGGCTATTTATTAATTAATGAATCATCTTTAGTTAAACATATAAAACGTGCATTCATTTGTTGCTCTATCTCCACTGTGTACATTTTCAGATTAAAAAAAACAAACACAAAAAGCAGCTCAATAGTCAATGCATTTATAAAGAACCTGGAAAAAGTCTCTCATTTCCAGGGCTTTAAGGTTTTAATTTAATGCTGAATAGAATTGACCACATATCTGTCACTCACCTTCCTTTTCTTGTGGCAGACTTTGACCAGCAGGACCTCCAAACTAACCGAGTTCTGCTCGTTCTCACTGTCCTGAGACGGCTTCCCTGAAACAAGACGAATCAGAACAAGTTAATGGAGGCGAAACGGAATCAGTGAAATACAACATAAAAAAAAAAAATTTAAAAAAAGAGATGAACTCACCTGCTTTGTGAAAGAAGCCGGTAAAGGTGAGCTGCAGATTTGATGCTAAGCTGTAGAAAAAGAAAAAAAAAACAGCTTTGAAGCTTTACCTTTAAATCCTGCTTTAATATAATGTAAGGTTTATAATACATTCTAACAAATCACATGACTTACAGTTTGTCTCGATATAAAAGTTAATGACTAATCTACTCCACTGAACCAACAGGACAAATTAAATACCAGAACTTAAAGCACCACATCTGTTCATTTTCTACCATAAGTCTGAATGTCTGCTGTGAAAAGTGTCCGTCGAATGAGACTTATCAACATGGTAAGAAAGAAAAGATAGAGAAATTAAGGAAAAATCCAAAGAGAAAACATATTGTAACCAAATTCAGCTCCATTCATTAACCAAATATGCACGTTTTGCTTTTTTTTAAATTTTATTTTGAACTGACCGACTACTAAATTAATTGTCTTTTATATTATATGATTGTGTGATACATGTTGTTTGTTGTATGCATGTGTTGTATCTTGTTAGAGGTGCACCTTAATTTCAATAACAATAAAGTCTCTTCTGTAGCGACTTCAACAAAAAAAGAGTCGCTGAGAGGCTGAAGACAGGGCTTCCATTTGTCTGATGCGCTTCGCAGGGAAAAAAGTAACCGAGATTCCAAAAAATATGCATACATTTTTATTAATGAATATGGATATATAAGCGACTTATGATAACGACAAAATAGCGACACAATCAACAAAAAATACTGCTGCTCATCCTCTCATTTCCTCTCCACAGGTGAACAGTTGTTTATATATAACCTTCCCCACCCATTTCCATGACCTACTTATGAATAATCAACCAAAATTTACCAAACAATATCTTAATCAATAACAAAAATCCCCCAAAATACATCTAAATTGATTCATGGCTCCTACATCTTCACTATATTTTCTTACCTTAATTCAATTATGTTGGAATAATACAAAACCACTTTTTATTAGACATGACAGAGACTGAGAAAAGTACTGATAGAAACTGTTGCAAATTATTTAACCATTTTAACATCCAAGACCTGCACAGAACACCACATTCTCATTACATTTACAAGTGTTTTTGCTCGTCTTTGTATTTCTCTTCATACTTGTCTTTGTTTGCTTCCTTGCGTATTTTACATCTTATTCATCTTCTCGTATCTGTGATCAAGATAAAATAAAATTTACAAAAATACAATTAAAAAAAATCACCTCTGAGTGTCCTGCTCGCCCGTCTTTTCCACTTTGAACAGCAGATTGTCCACCTTGGAGGTTTTCCTAGAGATGACAGAAAAGCAATGGGAGAAACATCCTCATTTTGCTGGTTTTCCTTTGATAATAATGACAAAATAAATGACTAATAACCAGTAATTCAGTCAGTTTAGAAATAGGATGTAAGGGGTAAAAGATTCTTTCAGTTTCAAACGACCTAAATCTGTCATGTATCACAAACATTAAAACAATGCAAGGTTGAGATAAAGTGAGCATAATAGTTTCAGGAAAATGATATATGTCCATTTTTTATTAAATTCAGTGGATTTCTGCAGACTTTACACCATTGGTTTTAAACATTTAAATAAGTTTTCGGACATTTACAGAGGAAAGAATCAAGAAAATAAATAAGTTCACGGACTTATTCTTTCCTCCAATAATGAGTCGTGCGTGAAATGTCACTATTTTGATGATCTTTTAAGAGTTCAAACAGTAATTCCAACCCAAACATTTGCTTTTTTCAGCTCCTCAAACATAAAGAAGTGCTTATTTTCTTCATCTTATTTGTAACCCAATAAAATACCTTTGGATTACAAACATGTATCCTCAGGCTTTAAAGAATTAAAGCTTTCTGAGGTTCTGAAAATAGATTCGATAAAAATCAATATCTAATTAAAATGAAGAAAATCAACTAAATAAAAACTAACAGGTGTGTTTTTAATCACACATACATCCATTAAGTTTCTTTAACTTTCATTCGCAACCAAATTGCAAATGCAAACCTTGAAGAAATAATGATGTGACATTCCTCATAATAAATACCGACACTAATATTTTTATCATAATAACATTTTTCTACCCAGCTCTAGTTCCAGGAAACACAAACTAACTGAAAACTGTAAAACACTAATTTCCATGCTGCTGTTCATGTCTGGTTCAACATTAGCAATGTTTCATGTGACTGATGCATAAAGTGAAACTGAGCCACGTCACCAGTTTCCCACGTAATATCAGGAAAAACTTAACGCCCACGAACCAAAAAACTGTACAAAGGCAAAAAACTGTAGCTGGACTAAAGTTGAACTCACGAAAAATAGAGATGAGATCATCTGAACTTTGACAAGCTCTCGTCTGACAAATTTATTATGATTTATTTGGTGTTAAATGACCCGCAGCAACTGATTTTATTAACTTATCATCAACATGTAAAAGAAGTCGCGTGATGACGTGATCAGTGGATAATTCTAAAGCAATCTGAAAGGGGATTATTCTTTCAGCTTCTTCTGTTTTTAGTTTCGTCTATAACAAAACAGATGCATTTACACACTGACAACATGCTTCAGTCAAATAAAAGCATATTTATGACTGATAAAAAAAAAGATAAATAAATAAAAATTCACATTGCTACCAGCCAAGAAGTGAGCTGTGGACCCACGTAAGCAGCTGATTAACTGATAAGCACAGCAGCCTGCAAGTTTTTTAAGTCACTACATATTACAGCAGTTTCCAAATCCTGCAGGAAAAAAAACGCAATGGAAGTCTGAAACTTCAATATCAACTTTCACCCGTTTTCTGTAAGCCTATGAGGTGTTCTCTTAAACTTTCATTCATACAGCTTCGGCTTTAAAAAAAAACACACGTTACACATTTTAACACCTTTTCAGTGACGACTAAACCACAAGCAGCAGCAGTGCGTGTATCAGCAGGATCTCTTTTCTCTGCTGTGTCTGTATGCAAAGCAGCCTAACTGAAAACGTCTCCACAGCCTCAGCTTTAACTGATCCGACCGGCCCCCGCCTACAGCAGCCGGCATGTCGGTTTACTTTCCCTCAGGATAACAGTTGACCTGTTTTCCAGCAGACAAAACATTCAACTTGCATTCTACATAGGAAGATAAAAACTAAAATAACTTTTTTTTTTAGAAGCCTAGATGTAATTTTGTGCATCCTAAGAGCAGTGGCGGGAGTTTTACCTTTTGGCGTTATTCCTTGAGTTTCTGTGGGACATGTACGTAAGTGTCCTGTGCAAGAATATAGGCTGCAAAGTGACAGGGAGACACAAAATAAGCGTTACACCTCGACCTGGTATGGTAAGATGTGACAAGATTTTTGTCATGAAAATAAAGACAACACTCACTGCGATCAAGTTCCTAGTGCGAAGGAATCTGTAGATCTGAGTTGGTTCTGCAAGTAAACAGAGCTACATCAGTAACACTATGTTATTTAGACACAATGCAATGGCAAACATTACAGTTTGAGAAGTTAATTTAACAGGACAGGACATTAAATTCCATGAAAATGTCTCATATGTGCGTCTGCCTGATTTACTCTTAACCTTAAGTCTCACAAAATAAGATATAAACAACATATGTCTAAAGCATTTGTACCAATTCTTGTCATTTTACAAGCTATGTTCATTTGTAGGGCTTCTCAATATGTTAATAAAGGGGTTAAGAGAAAAATGATAACAAATAGCCAAATAAAATAGGTGCCTGCAAACATTATATTTTTAGATCCTTTGTCTAAAATGTGGTAACAACCCCCCCTACCCACCCACCCACATGCAGTCAACACAGGTTATAATACAAAACTATGTAAACTATGACAAGAATGCAACACGAGAGATGAAAAGAGTCTTAAGTGTACTGTGTGTATGACAGGAACTATAATTTGTGGTATTTCAGGATATAAAACATGAAGCTTAGCAGCCTTCTCCTCTTCCTCCACTAAACCTCAAAGTGCTTTTTATTTTGCCTTCTTTGTCTGACAGCTATTGTTTACAGGTTTTCATAATCTTCCCTTGCTGTGAAAAATCACTTAACTCTAAATGTCTGTGATTAACTGATGAATGAACATTTTTACTTTGGTGGTTTGAGTTAAATTACAGTTTGTCATTAAACTCAGACTAAATGGTTTATTTCAAAACATTCTTGGATTTGCTGTTTTTTATCATTAAATATTGAGTTTTCAGAGATGTGTGGTTTCCAAAGGACATATGACTTATAAAATATGATGTGTTTTTGTCCATTTAACAACATACAGTTTAAAAAGTCAATCAAATTCACTCAATCATAAATGTGCACAGCAGGAAATTATAACACATGCATGAATGTAGCAGGAAAATGAGTCCACAAAAGTAAAAACAGACAGGGATAATTTTCCTGCACAATGATGACACTGTCCATGCTTTTACATTTAAAACATTTCAGACTGTTGAACTTTAACTTGTAGTAGAACATCTACAAAGTATGTAATAGTACTTTTAGTGAAAGCTGATCTGATTTCTTCCTCCACCACTGGCTGATGGATTAGCTACAGCTGGAACACTTATGTGAAACTTGATGGCAGCAGTAACTCACTCTCGAAGGCCTGCAGGAACAACTCGTGGTCGGCTTGAATGAGCTGCATGTTGGGCTTCTTGGCTGCAGCCATCGCGGTGGAGGACGGCTGGTACAACCCGTTGGCTTTTCCTCCAGAACTAAAACCCACCGGGTGGCCCCCAGCCGAAGAGCTGTGCTTATGTGGCGCCATCGCCAAAAAATAACCTGTCCCACCACCAGTTGTGAACTGGTGTTAAAGAAAAAAGCAACAAAAAACAAACTCGGGTCCGCTTCCTTTGTCAAAACAAAAGAGCAGCGTTTACACAAATCAGACCGCTCTGGAGACACAGCTTCATTTTAAAGGCATATTATGGAAGTTTCGGTGTTTAATATTAGACATACATTAAGCCACTCCACGGGGTTTTCCTTCAGGTGAGAGTTTAATACTTAGAGGTCGCAGAGAAGGCTTGAAATGCGCGAAAGAAGCGATCAACCTCCGGCAGGCTGTCTGCCGCGGATGACTAGCTAACCGGCTAACTTCCTTAGCCAGCTAGCAACAACTCCAGGCTAACCGGCTAGCATTGTTTAGCACCCCGGCTTTTCTAAGCACGACTAAATGAAATGCTACCCAACGACAAACACCTACACATAAACACTGCTCGTTTTAGAGGCTTTCGACTCCATAATTTCCGCGCAATTCAGTTTTTAGTTGCCGACCGCCTGTTGGCAAGTTCAGATAGCGGTACTATAAAGTGAAGTAACACTGCGTAAACGGTTTCCTGCTTTCACTTTTCACATTTATTTTTTAATGAAAAATTATATCACTATATATGTTTTAAACTTTAAAGTTTTCACAAGTAACCAATTATGAAATATTAAATTGCTTTAAATGGTGAATTAATACAAATAAGGTGTATAATCTCCCAAAATTGTTATATTCATCAAGCATATGCTTTTAATTTGAAGACAAATTTTATCACTTCCGCTTTTCTTTGCCCACAGTTCTGCCCATTGACTGGTCTCCGCTGGAAGTTTCCACTGTGATTTGTGTTGAAAGATCCCGCCTTCTAACAGCTATAGCCAATCACCGAGCTTGTTTGCGAAACTCTGCGCTGTCATTGGTTGAATTATCAGCCGGCTGGAAGCAGGCGGTGCAAAGAGAGGAGGAACGTTTTGCCGCCTGCAGCATGAGGGGGCCAGGATGAAACTTATCAAAGCATGAATATTTCAATCTCTCTAAAAAAAAATAAAAAAAAAAACATGCAATAATTGTAAGTGTATTTAATACAGTTCAATATTAAAATATGTAGCTCTATTAAAACATTCACATTCTTCAAACATTTAAAGGAAACAGACTGGTAATAATCTCTCCTAATCCTGATGAATGTTGACTGGAAGGACATAATTTACACTGTGATCACTGACCCCTGATATAATGAGTACTAAAATAACTCAGCACATAATGTTCTCAGTTGATGTAATTCCACTGTTACTCAGTTGCTGCAAAAATAACTAAGTCAACATCCATTAGACCCCTCAGTAGAAGTATTATCTTATTTCAGATATTGTTTAAAACATGTATTGCTGTGTTGAGGTTTGGATTTTTCATGTATATTCAGATTTAATTTTTTTTTATATCACAATGTAATTTATTTTTCAAGGTTTTTATGAGTATTTATTTCATCACAGAAAAGAAACCGCAGAGATGGGGAATATCACCCATCATCCACTGTGTACTGATTACAGGTTTAAGAAAGTTTAATAGGAATATATGAGATATCTTTTTATATTTTAGGGTCTGGCTAATCGATCAAACAGGAGGTAATTTAAAATAATTACTCCTTGTGCATCCCTGTAACTTACTTCAAAAGTACTTAATCTGATAAATTTAAGATTTTCCTAGAAGTCAAAACAACATTTTGAGATTAAATGATGATTTATTATTGGAGCATATTCCCTTTCGGAGGCCACAGTAGTGGTAACATACAGTAGTGCATATAATTCACCGACAACAAACCCCAGAAAGCAAAAACACAATGACTATTACATCCTTAAATGCAGAACATATTTCTAACACTTAAGACATGTGTAATGTGCAGATGGACACAGACAAGAACAGTGTTGGTAAAAATGCCAGGAGACAAATTAACTGGACACACAAACCCATATCATGAACAATTGATCACAAAATTACTGATGTAAATATACAAAATCATGAGTTAATGAATATTTAAAAACCTACACCATGTTTTTTGTGCTAATTCTGTTAATTGCAGCAGTGCAACAAGATGCTAAAAAATGAGAGCAGCCCACTTTCACCTCCATTTTAATCATAGCATCCCTTTCCCAGTTAAAGCGCTAACGTAATCTGAAATACAACATAGTCTGACCCCATTTACCTTTAAAATTTCAGTGATGAATGAGACTGATAGTCAAAACATAGCATTTACAAATCTGTTAAAGTGGACATTATTGTAATTCAGATGCATTTCAAATTCAAATGAGCTGCTGCCCACGACCCTTTCCCATTGGTGCCATGGATACCATCATGCAGACACCTTGATAGGGTGCCAGTATGTGTTCAGATCGGTCTGCGTACCATATGTACGTTTTGATAGTGTAATATTATTTTCAAGCCCCTGGACCTATTTTATAAATGAGTAAAACACAATATCTACCCTTTAAGGCTAAGAGCAACAACATTATAAATCATATTTTGCTTTTAAGCCACACATCCCAAGACAAAAACTTATATATTATTTAAAGATTTCAGATGCTGCTCAGTTAACTTAATTTCTTCACAGTAAAAACTAACTTTCCAGTCTATCAAGAGTCGTTTTCAGCAATAAATCAAGGCATCCCTCAGCAGAAAAAACAGGACAAACCTGCATATTTTGTACCCTTTTGAAGATGTATCAAGTATATTAAGTCTAAATCATGATATGTATGTTAATGTAAAAATTATGGATTAAACACCAAAAAATAACAGACCACAAAAACATTTTCTCTTGAAAGGATGAAGAACAGTTGAGTTGTGGATACAATTAGTATTGGTGACTCCAAAAAAATCTTTCCTTACCTAAAATAGCAAAATCTCTGAGAGTCCACTATCTCAGACAATGATTTCCAGTGAAAGTGCAATATTTCCTTAAGAAGCTGTAATCATTTTATATGAACGTGAACAACAATCTGCAGATACCCAGCGAGGACCCTCTGAGACAGAAACAGGCCACAGAGCCTCTAAACCACATGAGTTTTGAGTAAACTGATACATTATGAATCTTCATTTCCCTTTTTCGGTTGTAGCTCATTTTCAGACCAGTATGATCTTCACGTGTGAACAGAGCGATGGAATTAAGCTGTCTGTCTTTTGGCCACTCAAAAACAAACATCTAGAGTGTTCTTGGCCCAGGTCTAGGTTTCAGTGTTTTCTCCATAATATGTATGTTATAAGGAGGATGAGGCCAGCTGACAGGACTCCGATCACAAACTGATGGATAGTGAGGACGTTTTCCAGCGTGTGGATCCTCTTCTCCATGGCACTGGTGTGGAAGTAGTCGTAGATTCCGGCTGTGATGCTCCACACAGCCCACACAGCATCCATCACCAGCGGCATGATGGAGCAGACGAGGAGGCCCAGCGGCGCTGTCAAAGACTGGACACAACACAGAGATGAGACACAAGGCAGATACTGCAAATGTCACAAAGAAACAGTGATCATCTTGTAGTTTATTTTGTTTCCTTCTGTATCAGATTGACTCCACCCTGGAGCACAGCAAATATGCCAGTGTTAATTTAACACCATCAAGTGTCTATATGTGTCCACACTATGCGGTGTAAAATTAACA
>JAPSES010000069.1:14290352-14338212 GCA_029822895.1 Maxillicosta whitleyi | reverse complement strand
GCTAATGTTCATCAAGAAAAACATACATACTATTTTGTGAATGTAGAATATGAGTTAGATTGAAGTTCCAAAAAGCATGATACAGACCTGACTTGATTGTAATAAGTTTTATTTGCACATTTATTTGCATTTGATATTTTGATGTCATGCCTATTTCTAAGATAAGCAGCTTTTTATTGTGTGCTCTTAGTTAATTTCATACTGTTCTATAGAAGTATCGGATAGGGACTCGGTATCGGCAGATACTCAAAATCAAAGGACTCGGACTCGGTGACAAAAAAACGTGATCGGGACACCCCTACTTGATATCATATTGGGCTAAATGTGGCCCTTGAACCAAAATGTGTTTGACACCCCTGGACTAGAACATCTTCTAACAGGATCAGTTAGTTACCGATGCTGAAAATGATCCAGAACTTCTCACTGAGGAAAAAACAAAACAATCAAATATAAATATTGATCACATGATCAGTTGTACTTCACTGCATGCAGTACATATGGGCAGGTACAGATGTAAACTGCTACCTGTGAGGTATAACTTCATGTTTTAACAGACCTCACTTAACTCGATAACCAAACTAAACCGAGCTGAGGAGCCATGGTCTCTGTGTGATGCGTACGTTTCAGAGGAAGGCGCTGTGACTTGCAGTCAGAGGCAGAGCTGCGAGGAGCTGACAGTGCAGATGGTTTAATAGAGATTATCACAGCAGGAAGAAGTGTTAAAGCTGTGATCCACAGGAGGGGAGTCCACTCCACACAACAGCAGGACGCTGCATTGGAGCAGCTGATCAGAACAAGGGGGTGGGGGCTGCAGGCACTGGACCGACCGGGGATGAGGGAGCGGTTGTCAAGGAGATGGGGAGGTCATACCCAACAGGCCCAGTAGACGGTTATTATTTAGTTATTCAGACATTTTGATAAAGTGAGTGAATCGTTACACATGCTGGTTTGTACCAGATAACACTCGTGCATTGTGTGTTTATTCGACTCCTGGAGCTTTTTTCACTCTTATCAGGCATCAGTTCTGCCTCAGTGTGATGAAGGGTGCTGTGTGTTTGTGTTAACATGTTTGTTTTAATATGGTTGTTACATCTGTCATGGAAGAAAACTAATGGATATATTTAATGTTTGGTTGTATGCCCAGTTTAACTATAGAGATGCTTTGAGCTTTTCCAGAAGAAAACAACATCGTATCAGATCATGTACTCCTGTTATTACACTGACTATGTAAGTGTGTTCACCAACAGACAGAAAAATATAAGTTCTCAAAACGGTCAAAAGGTTTACTATTTAGTGGTGGGTTGTTTTTACACCACATTTATTAGCACTTTGGTAATGTGGTGGAATGGGGAGGGGCCAGAAATGCTGGTGGAGGACAATGGGATCATGTTGGTGAACTTCATCCAAAATTACATTCCCTCCACCTAATTTGTGGTAATTTTCTCCTATTTACTAAATTCCAGAGCTCATAAATGAAGAACCACAAGAACAAAATTACTCAATGACACCTCATTTGAAAGGTCGTAACCTCTAGTTTCTGACAATTTCATTTCTTAGAAGTCCTGTTGGCTTCAGTTGTTATGTAGGTGATTATTTTAGTGATTGTTTTAGTGTTCAGGAATGCTGAACAATTGCCAAGAATTTCAAACAAGTGTATAGTAAGTACAAAATGAAGAAAAAAGCAGAGGCACTCTGAGATTTGTAGAAAATTATTATAGACTATTATATATATTATTACAGACGGTGTATGCCCTGATGAAGGCCTTATGGCCGCAACGCGTAGGCCCATGTGCTTTTAAATTACCTGCCATGATATATTAAAGGCGATTTTAATAATTTTCTACAAATCTCAGAGTGCCTCTGCTCTTTTCTTCATTTTGTACCTTCTCCTCACCCAGTACAGAAGAGCACCTGAGTAACTTTACTGGAAATCTCCTGAGCGCTCACAGTTCTTTTGTGTCTTCTAAGTGTATAGTAAGGTTTCAAACAAGGGTATAGTATAATAGCATACTGACATTTGCAGACCTGTGTTTGTGGAAATGTATTAAATTTCAAATCTCTTCACAATGTGGCATGGGTGGTAGGTCATGTGGGGATGTCACACAGACATATTTTCATTTAACACAAGTTTGATTGTATATTTAATGTGTATATCAGTACAAGTTAATATTGAAGACAACTTTAATTTCTAAATGTACATCAAGTAAAATCGCCATTGAGACTGAAAGTGGCTTTTACAACAAGAAATAAAATACTGCACTTTAAGGAGGTGAGATGCTGAATTCTAATCCCATGTTACAATGAAGCATCAAGGAACTGATGGGGTGAAAAACAGGACATTTAGAAAATGTATCCTTCTCAGATTTGTTGTGACACTGTCATGTGACCTTTACTCAACAAAAACAAACCATCATCCAACCAAGTGGAAATCCTGTCTAATGTGCATTTGAACTTTTTTTCCCCCCTGAAACTGCTTTCTGTGTATCACATTTACAATTTACAATTAACAACATGTTGTGTTCTGGTACATTTACGTCTCATCAAACATGTCTAATATTAATTTAAATACAGACAAACAACTTAAAAGGAGGCACTTACTGGCATAGAACATGTAGTATGAATTATAATTGTTGTCATTAAAAGCATCGGTCAAACGAAATGTCACTAAATGTTTGTTTACAGGTAATTGGAGACAATAATTACAGCTTTGTATGTATGTTTCCTGACTATACTCAAACCATATGAAGTGATATTCTAGCACTTTGCAACAATACACCTGTCCATGGGCTGTATTATAACATAAGGAGGTTATTTCTGAAGCCTCTGCTGAGGACCAAATGCACCCACTCACCTGCTGAACCACTAATTGTATCAATACATTAAATATAATACAACTATAAGAAGTTTTTCAGCTCCTGTGCTTTAACAAATAATAGTGGTTATAGATGCTTTATTTAACATTCAGTTAATGATGAATTTTGAAGGAAAAACTCACATTTTCTTCAGTTTTTGCCCTATTTTGATAGTATAAACTTTGAATTTATTCTGAGCTTTTAGCAAAATCTAAATGATCAGTAAATTAAAGGTTGAAAATACACAATTTTCCTTGAAAAATGCAGAGGGTCATTTTATAACAAAGGCTGATCAATCATTTTGTAGTAGTTAAATGTAGAGATAAAATGCATTTGGAAGTAACCCTCATTAAAAATATACTTTTTATCGATATATGGATGATCTTATAACAAGGCGCATTGCTGCAGATAGTAAAAAAAAAAGTACCAACAGTTTGAGCTCTGTCTTAAACAAATATCACCTTTAATACTGATTTTGTTACTTAATTTTTCATCCCATGTACTTTAGCAAATACAGTAACAGCTGTTGAAAATGCTTGATTTTATATTCAGTTAATGAGTTATGTAGGAAAGTTGCATTTTCTTCAGTTTTTTCTCCATTTTGATACAATGACCTTTGAATTTTCCGGATTGCAAGTCACAGTTTTTTTCATAGTTTTAGCGAGGGTGCTACTTATACTCTGGAGCGACTTATGTGTGAAATTATGAACACATTATTATACCATTTCACATGTTATTTTCACACTAAACCGCAAGAGGAAGCTCTAGGCTTGTGTTGATCATTTCAACATTGGCGGTAACTGACGTAAGTGATGTATAAGAGGAAGCCCCGCCTCTTCTACCTCCAGAGTTGGCGGAGTTACTTTAAAGTGACACTGAGGATGAAGATTTGATTGGGTTTAGTGATTTGGAGTGACACTGATGGTTTGGTAAACGTGTTAGCATGTTCTTTATGCTATAGTTATCTGAATAACTCTGAATATGTTCCGTTAACATACCAGGCACGTTCTCAGTTGGTTGTTTATCCGTCATGTAACGTTAGCATACTGTACACTTATTCAACCTGTTGTTCTCTATTCTATTTTTTCTTTTGAATTGCCTTTCAAGATGACGTGTCTCTTCTTGGTGTTTATTTTATCAAATAAATTTCCCCGAAAAATGAGACTTATATATATTGTTTCCTTCGTTATTATGCATTTTATGGTCCGTGTGACTTACTCCGGAGCGATTTATAGTCCGGAAAATACGGTAAGTTGAATTTACTCTATAAAATAGACTCTTTATTGACTTGAAAACTGAATTGGCTGATGGTACTTTTACGAACGCAGTGTGTACTAGTACTAGTACTTCTTACTCCAGTAAAGGACCTGAACACATCCTCCATCCTTGTACTATTTGTGTACGAAGCTGTTTCTCGTCTCCAAGGACATTTCTGACTGATGAAATGCTGCCGCTGTCTCAGTGACTGAAGCCAAATGGTTTCCTTGAGATGTTAGCAGCCACATTTAAAATGCAGACAGGTTAACAATAGCTGTCCATAGCGAGACCTGCCATCACCTTGAGCTCATTACTTGTCCGGCTGTTTGTGGGTTTGTATGTTGCAGGTTGTCGCTGCAGCACAAACGCAACCATTTTTTTTCTTTTTCTTCTTTCTTTCCTGAATTGATTAGCTGTAAAGGGTCACAGTGCTTCTGTTTTGGCTCCTTAGGGTGCAGAATGACCCACTCTGCCCTTCATCAAAGTGGAGGATAAATTTCAAGTCTTTCTAATTATGTTTTGACACACGACATATTCACAAAAGCTCTTCTTTGTTGATTGATTCCTTTATTTTTCATTTCGCTCCATCATCTGCCTCATTTAGGATGAAAGTGTCTCACAGATTCCCTCCTCCTCCTTTTTCTGTCTCGCTTTTACAATAGTTCAGAGTGAAATAACCATTGTCCTATTAAACCACAGGCAAATTATCGTTTCTCATTTCCTGCCCAGATATGTCCCCTCACAGTCATAAATCTTCACTCTGTGCTATTGCTCATTATTTTACCTGGGGTCTTTTTTGAGGAACAGAAATCCATATCACAGGTTTTAATTAGTCTTGGAAACAGCAGCCTGTTCAAAGTCACGGGCAAACGGATGCTCATCAGAGTTTACTTTGGCATATTATTGTCCTTTTTATTAGAGTGTATGTGTTCAAATACAGCAGCAACAGGTTGTCACGGTTTGTACATGAAGTTAGAATAATAAACAATGGAGTATTTATTTGTCAATAGTTTACAAAGCTCAAAAATGAAGTTGTTATTCTGGAAAAAATTGCATATATATATATATATATATATATATTTTTTTTTTTTTTCCCCAGTGTTTGTTTTAATGTTTTAAACAGCACCATTGACTTAATCACCTCACTTCTCCTAGATCTGGGTGATCTAAGTTCTATCTCAATATTTAGACCATTTAATTTATCCATTTTATCTTGAAGTGTATAAATAAAAGGTTTTTCATGTTGAGTTTCATCATTTACACGTCATGTTATGGATGAGAAAGACACATACTACAATTAATCCAAGTAGTAATGCTTTACATTAGACCATAGAACACTATTGGGTCATTACACTGGCTTATGTTATTAAAAATGCTGTGCCAGTTTTGTTTTTGTTTTTTTGTTGTTTTTTTTCCAATATCATTTGGAAACAATTCCATAATTACCAGGTTTGAGAAGACATGAGATTTCTACATCTACTTCTTGCTTGTGTTTTCAGGCTGTAGAAAATCTACCCTGTGATTCAGATTTGCCTCATTGCATATTTTCTGACAGGTGGGACAGTTAAGTATGTGATTGGCAGCTGTAATAACCTATCACTTATTAGATTAGGTCAGACACAAACTTGATGTGACACGGAAGCTTGGAAAAGGTATCAGACATCTTGTTCATCTGTATGTATATTTAGTTTTTTTTATTTGGGCTGAAAGGAGAATGACAACAGCGAAGAAAGTCAGTTTTTGTTATAATAAAATGTGATATTTTTTAGTCCAAAGGTCCAATGGACTATTAGTATCAGTTGTTCGTCTGTAAACAGTATTTCCAAAAAAAAAACCGTCTCCAAAACCATTGGTCAGAATCAATTGCAATTCATAGCAGAGGTTCCTTGGAGCAAGGTCTACCAAATTTGTTCAAAGAATTGAGAAATATTGATTTTTTAAATTTTTGTAATTATAAAAATTGTCATTGGTTTATAATAGGAAACATTTCAAAGTGCTATGACTTGCTAGATAGGAAGCCACATATGGGCTTTCATTTGGTGCCATTACCTCTGAACTTGACCTTGAAAGGTCAAACAAATGTCAGTTAATGGGTTTAAATATGTTGTTGGACTCCAGGACCATCAGTTCTATTTTTTATATGAGATTATGATGTAAAGCTTCAAAACAGGAGTAAGGCAATATACAATGACACAAGACTGGTCACCAAATAAGAAGTCTAAATAGTGAAATACTTGTAAAGCAGTGTTGACCAAACCCTGAGGATGGGACATGATAAAACCACCTCTGTATGGACCAGGTAAAGGTTTCAGTTTTGTATATTGATCTGTCAGGTACATAGGTTGTGTAGCACATGTTTGGATGAAGTCCTGTCTCTGTTTAGTGTTTTTTTCTCCTACTTCTCAGAAATGACACCAACAGAACAGTTCCTTTCATTTTATATTTCCACTATTTTTCATCAGTACCTGAAATGCAAATATAAAGAGTGTTTGCAGGATGTTACAGACCAATGCATTTCAAGCAGTAACAAGTTTTCTGTGAATCTTTGGTCTGAATTCATACATCAGGTGATAGACCCACCTGAAACTTCACCACTTGCTCACAGAACACACATTAGCATGTATTATTCACAGTGTTCATGACTTGGCTGTGCAAAATTGTTTTGTATTATCTGAGCTGGCCAGAACCTGGCTCCAGTAAGTTTGCCGCAGTATCTATGGCACAAAATAATGAATACTTGTGCACGGTGGATGAAGGGTCGCAGCCCTGGTGAAACCTGTTGCACGGACACAAGGCGCCTTCAGAGTTGATAATGTATTCATATATATTCATGTGTTGGTGTGTGGTGGTTTTGTGTGGGTGCCTTTGTGGAAGTGGGGGGAGGGTTCTGTAGCTTGGTTTTGACCCGGAGGGTGGGCGGGCTTCTGCTGCCAGTAGATAAGCATTCAGTTATGTGTAGCTCATAAAACACCAAAATATACTCACACATTCATTACCCCGACACTAAATCCTCCAGTCATTATTTAATGATTATATTCTGAAGCGTCTTCTGCCGTTCGGCGTCAGGCAGAGGGAAGTCTCATATACATCTACGTTTGTGAATCAGGAAACCTTGTTCTTCAGCTGCTTCACCAAACACTTCATCCACTTTCAAGGCATTTCTAAAAGTACCTAGACAGAGGCTGAACTGTGGACACTCCCACGACCACTAAAGCCAAAGACGCTGTTTACATGCACACTAATACTCCTGTTATTATCTGGTTTCTGGAGCTTTATCTAATAAAAAAAAAAGTTGGATTAAAACACCTGGATTTCTCCCCGATACTCAAATATCTTCATGCATGTATACAGGTTAATTTATTTTGTTATTTTTCATCTGCGCATGTGTAAAACAGTTGAAATTGTAGGAAAAATAATATTCTGATAAACACGTGGCCATCTTTGCTTTGTGTAATGAACATAAGCTTGAGTCAACAACAACAACACAGACAGCATATATATGTTATGGGATTCTTTATGTTTGGTTGGTCAATTACAAGTTTACAAGTTAACATCTCCACTTGGTGTGGAGCCTCATCGACAGATAAAAGCCTCTGCTCCTCTTTGTCCAATATCACCTGATCCGTAGTGTCCATGGTGGAGTCACTAGATACAACAGATGCTTGCAGTCGTTTTTGTGTTCTCTGGTAAATTGAGGTTGTGTGGAAAAGGGTTTATTGTCAATCACACCTAACAATGATCACACAAGGAATTTGAATTCTTCTGTGAACTAAGATAAACTTCATCTCCTTATTCTATAGTATATATACCACAATGGTGACTTTGTAGATTTTTTATTTATTTCACAAGTATTTTAATGGCATATAAAAATAAAAACAGATGAAACCTCCTAAAAACAATGGTTATGCAATCAAATACTAACTTGTGTGTGTGTGTGTCATGTGACTAAAACTGAAAGACTGAAAAGAAAACATGGAATGTCTAAAAGCAGTGGTTTGGGCAGTACAATGCCATAGATATTGATTTAAAAACTTTAAGAATTTTAAGAACTTTTTGTTGTTATCATTATATTTGCCCAAACAAATGTACCTTTAGTTGTACCAGGGATTAAAATTAACAAGAAATTGAAAAAAACAAGGGTAGTATTGCAATAATCCAGGTTTTGTTTTCTAAAAATTGTGAAAAACGCCTAATTCACAAAATCATGATTATGCAAATAGATATATATATGAAGTGTGAAAGAGCTTTTCCAAATGTATACGGCATCTAGTTTGAGTAAAGAAACAATATGTTTAGATCACGTTGCTAAAAAAAACATTTGATTAAAACCGTAAACCATCGAAAAATTGAGATACTAATTTGATCAGTGGATAATGTTGATGTTCCTGCAGAAGCTCCTCCCAAGGGACCCTAAACTACACCTCTTAATTGACTTCCTTAATTGGCTGTGATACATGACACTTCAATTTATCATTTTATTATATTTGCGTTTAATCGCAGCCGGCCTGATGCAGACATTCTCCAGTGATTAATGGCACTGAAGACGGACTCTCTTTCATCCTGACAAACATATCGTTCCAATATGATTTTAACTGCAAAGCGCTGCCTCCGAGGCACCGACACACAACAACAGGCACACACATCCTGACTTCTTCATCCTCCTCCTCTTCCTCCTCCTCCGACCTCCTCGATGCTTGTGTTCAGTGAATCAGTTGACTTGTTATTGCCATCATAAGGGCTTGTGTGTATCTCCTGGGCTTTTATGGCCTATTTTATGCCAGTTCTGTTCCATACCACCCTGGTCGGGTTCCCCCTCAAGTCCTTCATCATGCATGTCACAACTGAGGCGATAAATTGGCCCGTAACACCTAATACATCATTGCTTTGTGTATATGATTTCACTGAAGTGGTGTTTGTCCTCAGCATCATGCTTTGACAGAGTATTTTATTTTGTTTTGCATTATTAAGCAGAAGCGGGAAAACTAAATAATCTATCTCTGTTTTCTGTCTGTTGTATGAACACATGTGTCGAATTCTTTTACCCTGTTGATTTATTTCAGTCGGTCCTAATGAAATGAAAGTGAGGTGGCGGTTCATTCGTATCACTAATGTGAACCATCTCTCGTTGAAGAGCTCCACTTTATATTTTACACATTTACGTCTTAATTAAAGTTAAATGACGCATGCCGCTGTAGTCGGCGGTTGTTACTGCAGCTGCAGGGGTGGTGGCTCAGCTCCGTTTCAGCTACATATGTTTTTACTGTCAAATTAACACCAGCGGCTTTTATGTCAGATGTATATATGAGCATACAGGCTGAAATTAAGGACGCTCAGAGATAATAAAGTTGAAAATTAACCTTGGTAAACAAATGAAGCTTTGTGCAAATGTAGTAATGTGAACGTGCCAAGAAGACAGCTGGTAAAACATATATTAATACTTTGGAATTTATGGCTATTATTGTATTCTTCTCACTCCCACAGAATCCCAGTAGTCCATCTGATACAGCCATGTACTTATAAACAATACTGTGATTCTGTATTCTTTAATTAGCTTATACAAATGTCACCAGCTGATTTGATTTATCTCATTCATCTGTGTTGTAGATCTCATCTCTTTTTATGGAAAATTGGGTGATATGCTTTTTTTTTTTCTTTACAATGCAGAAGTTAACACTAGTTTGTACAGTTTTAGTATTCCAGCACAGAAAAAAACTAGATTATAGATCAAATTCAATTGTATTCATATGCCAGCATTTACAAAACATGATTATCTCACAGCAAAAGAAACCAAGCAAAAACTCTTAGGGTAGGACCAAAACAACAGCAGGGAGGGAAAACCTCCTGTACATAAGAAAAACCCTCTGACAGAACCAGCCTTCTGCCCGGACCTGCTGAGGTTTATGGAAAGAGGAGACAGAAAAGAAAAGCAGAAACAGAAACAAACCACACAGAGACTGGACAACATAAACATCAGGAAGGTTGGATTCACAACCAGAATACTTATATTTATTCTTTATGCTTACAAACACAAAAACTATATTTATACAATGAAATAACCAAACCTTTTTCCACCGGAGGAACTTTCATGACTTACTGGATTTTGACTGAAATTACCCAGTGTAAAAACTTTCCCTCAACCCTAAACTTTACCTGACAAAGGTTCCTAGTAAGGGGGCGGGACTTTTCAGTTTCCCTGGAATTCTTGAGGGGTGGGGCTGTGTGCTGAAGATCGCTGATTGTTGGAACACGCTTGCAATGTTCTGCACTTCCATAAACCCACTTTAAGGCAGCAGCAGCTGCAAACTTATTTATTCCATTTCTGCAAACTTTACTTTGTTTTGGTCTGATCATTTGAAAAATAGAGAAGCTACAAAATCTGGACAAATGACGGCATCCATATTAGTTCATTGTAATAATCTGTCCATCCGAAAATGTTAAAGAGTATAATTGGCAAATATACCCAAGGGAAATTCAATGGGTCATGGTCATGGAGTGACTGGAAAAGGCCTCATTTGAATACATTTTCCAAAGTTTTGAGGTGGAAACTTAGCAGCAATTATTTTACCCAGGTAAATTGATTCTTGGAAATGTTGGTGAAAAAGGGGATAATGGTAATGCTAGCATTTTTGTACAATAATGTACATGATTGATGATGACAATGAGTGCAGAAAAAAAACTGTGCTATTTTTATCATCAAAGTCACTCACAAAGTTGGTTTAGCTTCTACTGTGGTGACTAAGCTCACAGTAACTTACACTGAAACACTAACTAGTCCTAGTCCTAGTCACTAGTCCACATGCTTCAGATCATCAAGGAAGAGTAAGAGGGTCTTTAGGGAAACTAGATTCTAATATATAATCTTAAAACACTAAACCCTGGGACTTGTTGGCCTTCTAAGATTTAACAGAGAGCCTACTTAACCACTTTATATTCATATTTTATATTTACTTACTCCCAATACATGTTTTCAAGTTAAAGAAGGAAACTGTCACGTACACTATAAAAAATTATTTAACCACATTAATTTAATCAAATACCCAACAGTAATTGATCAGACCCACTTTTATATCAATATTGATTAGCATATTAAGTTTCACTTTTACAGTAGGTGCAGTTTGTTGCCAACTTTCATTCCTGTTTTGGCTGCAGTATTCATGTTGCTTTTATCCTGAATAGGACTGGACAATATGTCGAATTACTATGATTTATTGAGGTAGTACTTTATGAAAAATCAAGGGAAAAAAATGCAATACATCCCTGTGGGGGCATTAGCTGTACAACAAAGATCCACAGTGCAAACTGTTTTTTTCTTGTACATGGTTTAAAGCTGAGGTAAAGATAGTCATTTTCAGTTATGTTTCATTTTCAGTTAACCCTTAAAGACCCAAAAGCATCTACTGATCAGAAATGTTTAATAACTCTTGATCCATTAATCCTATCAATACATGTAAATAACTGAGGTAAAATGCAATATTTCATCTTTTCACCAACATCAGGTTCCTCTTTCAGATGCGTTCATAGTCTCTGTAGTGAACATGGAAACCACCATCTTCTGCAAAGTTCATTCACCAGTAAAACCAATGTAGTCTGATAAATGACAGTGGATGGAGACACTTGTTTTTATGTTGAGTTACTAATGTATTTTGATGAAAGAGTAATGTTTTCACTTGTTTTCTCTGTATTGATATAATTATAAGAAGAAGAAGTGGGTTTACTGGGATGTATTAACACCTACATAAATACAGGAAAATACCTTATTTTCACTGAAAAAATACAACAGATAATATACAGATTATTACTGCATTCATGATAACGGTTAAATTCGGAGAAATTCACTTGGACATCACCAAAAAAAATTTTTTTCAGTCTTTATACGTTAATGTAGCCTCAAAACAGTTTATTAGCATTATTAATGTGAATACAATCATCATCATTTTAAATTCTTAATATTTGTTCTTCATCTGAGAAATGTGGCTGACTGACTCCATCCCCTTTGCCGTGCTCATAAATTGATTCTAAAACAGATGTTGATGGAAGGAGTTAACGACCACCCTCATAATTGGGGTTTTTAGGCTTTGTTACAGAAGCAGGAAACAGATTTTGTGTATGTTAAACTTCTTTCATGATACAGGCTGCATGAGGAAACAGAACATATTGTAGGCACTGATTGCATTACTCAGAAAAGATAAATACTGTTCCCTTTGAGTCATTCATGAACTCATTTTCTCTGACAAATATTTCTGGGAGAAGGGATTGGAAGACCAGCAGATGGACCTATGCTTTAAAGACAACCTGTCCACTAAGTTACAGTTTACTCCAGTTGAACCCTCATACATCATTATGCTGGTGGTGTTATTTTAGGTAATGAGAGAGGTAATGATGAGTAAAGAACAACCAAATTAGTCTAGATTTATGGTACTTCATGTTCGGAATCTGTTTGGAATAAAGCCTAACACCAGTCACAAATGGCCGGGGATCTTGGGACCGTGAGGATTGGGAGTCCTAATCTGTCCTTCTCTATTTGATTGTGGGAGGATTATGAGTTTTCAGGCTGGACCAACACATGGAGCAATGATGTCCAGCTCCGGACATTCTCCTTTGCATGATCTCTGCTTCTTTACCATTAACCCTTTTTTTTTTTGTACAAGCTAAAATCCTCAGGGAGTCTTTACAGCTTGGCATTCATGAACAAAGCGGTCATATGGCGTTCTACGTACAAACCCGCATCCAGCATCGACAAAGAGCTGGTGGACATCTGTGCCATCCCTGTATTTGGCTGACCCCACAGAAAAGACCAGAAAAATGTGTTGATTAATTACTTAAATGGGATGTTCGGTCAGTGGTGGGCTTACGTAGGCCAACTGTGATGGATGAAAAACCGACGCAACACGTGGCTCAGGAGTAACGCCGATTAATGAGACCGGCGGCGGATTGGCTCGTGAGCTCTGAGTGATGCAATCTAATGCCAATTAAATGCCGCTCCGTACTCTCATGCGTCCTCTCATCCGAACAAATCCTAAACATTGGTTTTCATAGACTTTGATAGTGATTGACAGGCTACGGCCCCGTGTTGCCAGTTGATGGCAGGTTTTTACCGTTATTGGGATCATTCACCATATCTAAGCCGCATTAATCTCTCACTTCCAAATTATAACTTGGCCAAGTCGGAGGAAATTTGAGGAAAAAAGAAGTGATGTTGCTTTCAAATGATGTCATTCACGTCAGAAAACATCCTAAGTCTAAAAGTTTTTCTGGCAAGTTTTGTACAGATCTGATCTGTCCATGTAGCGCAGGGATGTCAAACTCATTTTTTAGTTCAGGGGCCACATACAGTATCATAATAACCTATAACTAATGATGACTCAAAATGTTTGTTTTAGTACAAAAAAGTTAAATTACAAATACAAAACATACAAAAAAAAGAATAAATAAAAAAAGAGATATAAACACAACAAACCCTGTCCCTCACATATATTGTTGTTTTTGTAGCATTAATCCAGCTGATGTCATCATGTCTATGCGTGTGGTGATGTCAGCATATTCATTGTTTCTATATATTTGCCACGTCTGAAGTAAATTTAAATAAAATGATGTTTTTTTATAGACTTTTGCAATTTCATGTATTGTAAGTAAATGAGGGGAAAAAAGATTTAAAAAATGTAAACTCTGCCCTTTTTTTTTTTTTTTTTCAAAAATTTGACAACATCTATTCTGGGTCACTGGTAATCTCTAAACCCAATTTCGTATGAATTTAACAAATAGTTTTGCTACTAGAGTGTTAACAAACAAATTAAACCAAACCAAAAACAATACTCCTTGCTTCCCTTTTGGGGGGTGGAGTAATACACGATAACAAGACAAAACAACATAAAACAAGACAAAAAATATAATGAAAACAATATTTAAAAAAAAGACGGAACAATACAAGCACAGTAAAAAAAAAAAAAAAAAAGAGATGAAAATATTACAATACAGAAGTAATTTAAAAAAATAGATCAAGTTAAAAACAAATGAATATACAGTAACTAGACTATCAAAACAACTACACGATGCAAACAACATAACCTGACAAAAAAGACAAAGATGCCAAAAAAAACTAAAATGATGTTAAAGATGTTCAGAGACAAAGTGTGAAATGCAAATATAAGAAATAACAAATGACAATACAAGACAATACAAATGACAAGATGGAAGACAAAGACATGAGAACAACAATGAAAAAGACACAAGTTGAGTCAATGTGAAAAAACACCAAAAAAGTTGTAATGAAATGAAAGGTTTCTATATTTTCAACAAATACTTGACAAATAGTTGAATTAACTAAAACAAATGTGAAATCAGTTGATCTTCAGTAGCAAAGTGTCTTTAAATAGCTAAATTAATGTAGTTTTTAGCAGCGTCTTACATCAGTTTTAGCTGTAAAGGTTAACATTTGTGTTCAGGAGGGTTAGAGGGACCATGTAAGGATGAACGTCACATCTTAGAATGAAATTTTAATTAACTTCATGAACACGTATTTAGATTGAATTATACCAAACATCCTGTGGAGGAACTGAACAGTCAGATCTAGTGTCAAAGTGAATAAAAATTAATGGGGATTCCTTGATGCTCTCAGCTTTCATTAACTTTAACACGTCAGATTCTGACTCTTGGACAAGCAGGTGCAATAAAACAATGGCCTTGACCATTTTTGCGATCGTCTGACATTTCGTAAGGTAATCGTCAATGTTGTCCGCACATTAAACGTTAATGAACATAATTTGTTTGCAGGCCTAGTTGTCAGTATGTGCTGATACGTCTTCAGTCTGGTCCTTGTAAGGAGGCCTAATAGGACAGCTCTCAGTGCTTGTATCCATCGTCGCTGTGGTCACCTTCGCCGTTTCTCATCTCATACTCGGCCTTTATTGCGTTTCACTGGAGTGTGTGATTGCACCGAAACAGGTGCTGCTGAAAGTGTCGTCTTGCACTGAAGGGGAGAAATGGCTGATTTTTAAGAATGTCTCTGTTGTCAAAAGTGAAACGCTCATAGTTGATGAGTGTGCTGGTCTGGACGAGAAAAACCCATCAGCCTGCTGAGGAGGAGGAGGGGGAGGAAGCATCGAGCCCAAATAGATTCATGCCACTTTTCTCCTGACAGGATTTGTTTTTGTTTGTTGAGACATTTATTAAACCGAGCATGAAACGTAAGCAGTTTCTGTGGGAGGAAGTGGAAAGCAAACAAAATGTGAGTTGGCCTTGTGAGCAAGAGCAGGATGAAATTGCTGGAATGGCCTGAACAAAATATTAAATGCATAAATGCATTGAAAGCAAGTGTCATTCAATCCGTTATGAAATTCTGGTCATATTCGTCATTTCCTCTGTTGTTGTCTGACAGTTTTATTTCTCTGGGTGACACAGCTGCACGGCTCCAACGCCCATTGGATAAAGGAAGTAAAGTTGGTGTTAATGTCATTATTACCATTTAAATTGAGAAAAGTACTGACAAATATTGTTGTTTCCTTGTGTCGGAGCTTACTTTTTTATTTATTCTATTTTATTTTTATTTCGATGCAAGGAAATGATAAACATACCAGCATGTTTTTATAGATACATGAAATACAGCACATCATAAACAAACAAAAAAACAATGGGACAAATGCAAATGAGATGCATATTTTAAGAGAAATAGTTTGATTTCCTCCAGCAAAACAACCACAGGATCCATAACCCAGCAAAAAATAACAAACCAGTGTATTTCCATCTTTTTTTTAAAATTGTAAAATAAGTTATGAAATCAAGAATAAGGGAGATTCTGCATGTTTTATTCACAGCACCAACCTATAGTAGGATCAAATCTCTGTAGTTTCTCTCATTTTAAATTACAAGCAGCTTGCTGGATTGTAGGAGTTGTGCTTGTGGGTTAACATTTGCATAAATATATGCATATATATATTTTAACATTGTTTTGCATTTTCCTGTTTGTACCGATATCCTTACACATTATTCAAAGCAAAATGTGTACCATAGAAACTCATTCATAATCATTTCACTTCCATCAAACTAAGCAAAAAAACAGGTGTTTTATTTATTATATCTGGGTAATGTAAACCTCAGAAAAACAAAAATCTGCTTTGTGTGTATTATAATACTTTTATTGTTTTAGGGTTGTTTTTTGTCATCTAAAAATATGGCATTATCATGTAAGAAAAAAAAAAAAGGTATTCAAATTATTAAACTCATTCATTAAAAATTTATATTCGACATCAAGAATTAGGTTAGATGTAGGTGAAAAAGCTCAGTGAAAGTAGATTACAATCTTAATCTATGATATTTTTATATCTTGTATTAAAAATGAAAAAAGCACGTTGTGTACTTAGCCGTACAAGTGTGACTAATATTGAAACTGGTCCCAATGATGAACTTTTCACATGTAATGTTTTTATTGCATTATTTATTATTTATTGACTGTAAGGCTTGGGAGAGCATGAGCTAACACTGTTTAATTGAATTTTACACCTTAAATGTAAAGATTAGATTGTTGATATTACCATCCTGAGTGAACAGTACAGTGGTTTAATCCTCTGAATACTGACCATCTGTTTCGTTTCTGTGCCGCTGTAATACTTCGTTTTGAGTGGTTCTGTACAGTGTCTTAAGTGCATCACCTAAGCCTTTCTGAGGAGGTGGATATGTTGAAAAGCCAAGCAGGAAAGGGATTAAAAAACACAGATTTGCGTTCTAAATGCTTGTAAACACAAATGTTAATTGGTGGTTTTACTTGTATTTAGCCTCAGGAAGACGTTTTAATGAAGTATTAAACTTAAAAAAAAAGCTTTGAAACCAGCTGAAATGGACCCACAGATGATGACCAGCTGTAGTTTACAAACTGATCTTTAAACAGGAAGCAAAAGCTGACGCAAAACAATTTAGGACTAAAATACAGCTGTCTGTCAGCCAGCCACTGTTAATTTCACTTCCTTTTTCAGACACATCTCTTTTCATAATGGTTCATTTGTTGCCTCCAATAGGTGTTGCAGATTTATGTTTTGGCTCGGCTTGAGCTTAGACTGCACTCTGCCAAGACGACAGCTGGTAATACTTTAATATATAGACACATAGGCATCATCATTATTCAGCAGAATTAAAGGCTATTATTTCCTCCCTCACTCCCACAGATACCCAGCTGTCCATCTGTACTTTTGGAAGTGAGAGTTCACTTGGGCTGTGGCTGGAATTGCTCCTTTGTGCCCTCATTCACTAGATCAGACATACAGTAAAAAGCTCTAATTGTTGGCTGTAAGTTTGAGTTACTTTTTAAAGGCTAATCCAAGTCATTTTCAGTGCAGGATAAAGAGTATTAGCTTCTCCAGCAGTTCAGTAAATGTCCAATATCGGTGCACAATAATGAGTTCTAGTTGTGTTTATTTAGATGGCCCAAACACTGTTTCAGTCTGTTTCTTTTCACTGTTTTATAAAATCTACAAGTTTTTTTTTTTGTTTTTGTTTTGGATCATGCAAACAATCATGTGACCATCATCAACCAATGGATGTTTTTTCTATAAGTGAAATTAAATCCCTGTTATTGGGTTGGATTTATACAGAAATATTTCAACAGAGTCCAGTCTGGAGTGTGTTCTGTCTGCATAAACCTGATGGTTTTACTGCTTTTTTTTTTACAAATATTCTACTTTTCTTCTTCGGATAAATCATTGGTTGTACTAGTGCCCCAGCAGGAAGGACTGTTCACTCAACAAAATACCTTGTTGCATAATATCTGTTTTTTTTTTTTGTTTGTTTGTTTTTTTGTTTTTTACTTTTTTCATGCATGAAACCTCAGAAATATATTCTGTAGTTTGTGAATTTTATTCAGTAAATCCTTAAATCTAATTATCTTGCCTGATTTTTTAATTTAGCACTGTTTCAATTCAGATTTTCAATTCATTCAGACTTTATTTGTCCCCAGGGGGCAATTTAAAGATATGCAAAGAAATCTGAGAAAGTAAAGTAAGAAAATGAAATAATATAACTTGGAATGAATTATAATAAGAACAACTATACAATAAATAACATATGAATGTGTCAATGGATGAATGGTGCATAATGAGTTGTGCATTATAGGAAATTTGGGTCAAAACACAGTAATGTCCCATCAGAGAGTGAACTTTAATTGATTATTATTCCAACATGTATTTCAATATAAAGTAGCTTCTTGTTTTGGATAATCCCTTATGGTCCAACTAAAGCAAAAATGTATTTAAAGGTAAAAATGTGGGTCATTTATTAACAGTAATCTGTCAAATTGTCTCTAAAATGTCCCGTCAGAGAGATTTCAAATACCATGTTTTGACCCATTTATAGTTGTTGTTGTTGCTGCAAATGTAGTAATGGATAATTAAATATAAATAACAGCAGAGTCTCATTAACGCCTAATGTGAGAGTATTTTTTATCATTTCACAAATTATTAATTTTATTTATTTGGGAGTGACATTAAACATTAATAAACGTAGTATACTATACAAATATAAATAAGTATGGATGATGGGATGAAAAGAGCCTCCTGTTGCTTCACTTCATGTGTTAGTTCTTTGTTCTATATTTATTGTGAAGCGTCATTGAGACCTCAGTGAGATGCATCCTTCTCAGAGCGCTTCAAAAATCCCATCAGCCCTCTGAGTTACAGGTGAACAGACGATCAGGTGGACTCATCCAAAGTCTTTTAAAAACTCCAGATCCTCTCGAGCTAAGGCGCTGATTGCCCATCACATGCTTTCTTTATCAAGAGGTACAATCAGAGTCTCACCACCTCACTTCCCTCCTCCTCCAAACATATTCCCATCATCCATTTCTTCCCTCTGACTGCACCGTGTGAGTGACATGTGATCCCAGAGGCAGTCAGTGGTATAGTGTTTCATCTGAAGTGTCTGCAGGGTTTCAGCATCGAGCACACAGGACAAACACACACTTAGAAAACAGCTGAGGTCAGTGAAAAACATGGCAATAAGGACAGAAAAGCAACTAAACAGGAAAGGAATTCCAAATACAGTTCAAAGACATGCCTTTTATATTAGAAAAGTAGAGACCTATCTAGAAAACAGTTGGTTTTTACAGCATTTGGCTTTTTTCTGGAAGGGATGTTTTTGAAATTAAGGAAAGTTGTTCAATACTAAGATTAAAGATTTGTTCAAATACTGTCTTTGACATTTTAATTTAATTTATAGTCATCTAACTTTTTTATAACCTTTATTTAATTGAAGGAGATTTTACAAAGCACTATAAAACACAAAATCGTACCCATGTTCACAATAGTGAATAAAAAAATATATATGTAAATACACTCACATATAAATATACACCAATACAAATGTTTACAAATGCATACATGCATAGACTAATGCGCATACATGTCAACACACATACATACACAAACTTACACCCTACATTCACCACTTCCCCCTTTTTTTAGATAAAAAAACAAGCTTAAAACTCTATAATATTCAATGGGAGTGTCTGTAATCTGTCCAATGTTTTACGTAGTTCAGTCAGAATGTGTTTGACCATTGTGCTACTATCTATGAGGTTCTGATTAATGATCGGTACACATCTTGTTTTCCAAAGTTTGATCAAAACAATGCAGATTATTACTGGAAGAGTCTTTGTTGATTTGGTGGATTTTTTTCTAGTAGTCCATACATGACCGAACGGTAGTTGATTGAGCAACTCTTCTATTTTCACCTCAGTCCATGGGTCTGTGTGTGCAGCTCTATTTCTTGCACCTTCATTTTCTGTTTACCTCTTTTTTTGTGTTTGTTGATATTTCCATCACTGTGTTATTTCTAGTACGATACATAGATATACAATGGTGTGGGTGTGTTGATGTCATTTTATATCAGCGCTGTCAGCCTCGTTTTAGTTCAGGTTCAACATTCTGCCCAACATGATCTCAGTTGGATCAGACCAGTAAATTAATATCATAATAATCAATAAGTAATGTCAACTCTTCTCTATGTTTTAGAATGAAAAAAAGCAGAATTCATTATAGAAATGGTTACGTTTACAAATTGTGAATAAGATGAGCAACCTGAAATTTCTTTAAAAGAAAATTTAAAAAAATAAGGGGAATTTTAATAATATTTTGTCTCAGTTTATCATTTACACAACTGTATTACAACATACAGATTACAGTGTATCTACAAATACACAAACCAATTAATAACAGGCAGACTATTGTTCATATTTGTTCATATTAGCCACATTTTGAAGTCCTGAACACTGTTATAATTGTTCCTTTTTTTTCCCCATTAGTTTGTGTTTTCTTTTTTTATTTTAATTTTGACTTATTTTAGACTACACTTTTACTTTAGTTTGAATTAATTTTTGTTTGGGTTTGTTACTTGAGTGTAGTTTTCCCAAAATACAACAATTGTTTGACATCTACCCATAATACAAGACTTGTATATTAAATGATTGAAACTAATTTCTTCAGAATTTTATCATACACACAATGCAGTTAGAAGTATTTATATTTTTATTTTAATTCTTTTTAATAGAATTTTTTTTACCCTTAGGTTTTATTGTTGTTGTTTTAGTTGCAGAAAATAAGGTCCTTGTTCATGTGCTTTCTTGCAGGGTGTCTTCACTCTTCTGTTGGGACCTTTCACGTTCTTCAATGCACAGAAGACCAAATATCTTCAGATTCTCACTTCACTCATGCGTTGGATTGGTAAGAATGATCTAATCTACCTTTATGTTCTCACTAACCCTTATCATTCAGGCTAGTTTTAACTGGATCGCCTGTTCCTTTAACATTGTCTTTGCCTTGGGTTTTTTTTTCTTGCATCTTCTGCACAAATTTCCATTTTCCCAAGATCTGTCTCCTTTCTCCTTCCTTTAATCTTTCGTTCCCTGTCTAATGTGTGGCGGTCGTGTTCAGGTCCGTCCATCACGGTCCGGTCCTGCTCCGAGTCTTTGATTCCCATCTCCACTCATTCGTCAGCCTGACAGGCCTGACAGGCCGTCCTCAGCCTGATTGGACCGTCACTCACGCAGCGATGGACCAAAATAAACCACCCCCTCTGAGCCCTCTGTTAAAATCACAACATCACTGAATCATGCCTCCACGCTGCCATCACCACCCCTGCACGGTCCACATAAACAATGCACAAACAGCTGTAAACAACATGCAATCACAGCTGTAAACAACACATGTACACAGCTGTAAAAAAAAAATGTGCAAACACTGCTATAAACAACAACCGCAGCAGTAAATAACAAACAGCTGTAAACAACACACAAAACACAACACTAAACAACAAACAGCTGTAAAAAACACACAAACACAGCAGTAAAAAAAACTGTGCAAACACTGCTGTAAACAACAACAAGCTGTAAACAACACACAAACACAGCAGTAAACAACCAACAGCTGTAACCAGCATACAAACACAGCTGTAAACAACACACAAAAAGAGCTGTATACAACAAGCAGCTATAAACAACATACAAACACAGCTGTAAATAACATACAGACACGGCTGTAAACAATGCATAAACACTCAAACACAGTATAAACATTGCACAAACTTTAATACAAAAAAAAAGATAAACGTGAAAACAGCTGTGAACACATAAATGCAGATGTAACCAATGTGCAAACACAGACGTAAATAACACACAAACATGGTTGAAAACTATGTGCAAACACAGCTAAGCAGCCAGTCAAAGACATTCCATTGGTGCAGTTTCATTGGATGCTTGAGTTAAATCTTTGTGCATGGTTAAATACAACCAGACTTTAGAGGTTTTGAACCAAAATATGGAAATGATGTGTGATGCATTTGACGCGATGACATTGCAGAACAGATGAATGGAATCTTTAAGCAATAAGAGTAATGATTCCAAAGAACTGAGCAACTGGGAACCAGGTCTCTACAAGTACCCCATTCTCAAATTCCCATCCCAACTTGTTTCTGATGTAGGATTAATGACAACAGGTGGTGGTTCACATCATAAACTATGATTTTAACATGTAAAATGTTTACTTACTGGAGTCTTTTGGTTATTTTCATGTGTCTGGGTCTCAGGATGTACTCTCTTATTTGTAACCAGTGACACTTAAAGACCGCCACCCCCCACCCACTGGCTGTCCTCCCACCTCATCTGTCACCTGTGTGGGTCACCTGTCCTGGTGTGTGGATCTGTGGGTGTCGGGGTTAGCATCTGGCCAGTGTGCCGCTGCTGCCTCCTGACCTCAGATCAGGCCTCGTCACACTCTGCTGTAGTCACCTCGTGTCCGCTGCTGTGCTCTTCTTCTTCTTCTATTTTTTTTTTTTTTAACACCAAACATGAATGATGGTGCGGCCACCTGCTGCTGCAGAGCCTGTAACCTGCTGTGATTTTCAATTGCGAAGCTATTAGCTCAGGTCAGTGTGACACATTGTGTGCAGCTGACTGTGTACATTCAGTCACTACAGCCACTTTATTTATTAAATTATTTCAGAAATAGAAAGTGGTGCAGGGATGAGACCCGCTGCTTCCACCTGTCACCAACTGCACGTGGATGTTGTGTTTTGGATGATGATACCTGTCAGTTATATTTGTAAAGCTCTGAAAAATGATGCATTTTACGACTATGATGAAACAGGTTTGAGATAGATTTAAACATGTTAACATGATTTTGTGGGAAATAGTCTAGTGATAGCATTTTAAAACCAACACTTTTAATTTATTGAAAGAAAAATGACACAAAGTTTTGGTACTTAGGCAACAATGAAGTTGATTACTTTGAGCCTGTGGCAATAGAAGAAGGATAAGTATAAAAATCAGTTAAAGAGCACTTTCCGCTAAAAAAACACCTTGAGTACCTGTTTTTACAATGTGGTGGGTCCCAACAAGCAGTATATGTAGGCAGCACCCCAAGCTGTGAAATTCCACCTAAATGGGTTTATTTATCATTGAAAGGTTAACCTACAGATTAACGAGCGGATCAGAGCAGGACAAACTTATCTACATCACAATGTCATAAGCCCCGCCCAGAGCCGTGTATGGTACACCAACGGGCTCATCCCAGAGGAAGAACAGTGGACAGAAGCTAGGTGATGCATTAGCATTAGCCTACCGTTCGGATATGCTCTTCGACAAACGAATCGGAATTGGCCGTTCGCCTTCATCTTCATCCTCGTCTGATTCAGGGTCGTAGATGTAGGGTTGTATCTCCAAAGACATTTTATTAAATCCACAAACTTTACGGACTTTGCATCAACAGATCGCTGCGGGTCGACCAACACTCAGCTGGGCGTTTCCTTTCTTCTTCCTGTTTTTTTTTTTTTAACCCCTCCTTGTTTAAACCAATCAGAGGTGCCTTATTAACGTGTCATGAATATTCATGAGGGGACACCAGAAAAGCCAGTCATTCTTCTAGCTTACAGGAAACAGCAACAGAAATCGGATATAATTTTTCACAGAAATGATGCACAATACATTCAACCATATTGGTGACACAGCAGTATGAATAAAACAATTGATCTTTGAAGTTGACCTTTAATAATAAGAGTGTGAATGACAAGAGCACGAAGTAGATCTGTGTTTGTTTGTTAACACTCTAGCAGGAAAACTATTGGTTGAATTATTAACCAAACAAGGTTTATAGATTGCAAGTGATCCAGAATAGATCACATAACATTGTGGGAGAAGTAGGTCAAAGTTCACATTTTTTTTAGGAATTTTTAAAATCTTTCTTCTCCAGTTAGTTGTAAATAGCAGAATTTTAAAAGTTTGTAGCAGCGAAACTATTGGTTGAATTCATACCAAATTTGGTTTATAGATTGTCACTGACCAGAATAGATGTGAGTACATTTTTGGAAAAGTAGGTAACGTTCACATTTTTTTATGAATTAAAAAAATAAATAAAATCTTCTCCCATCTACTTCTGTTTTACATCAACAGCAATTTTATTTCAATTTACTTCATATTTGACATATATAGAGAGGCAATTGACATGCTGACATCAGCACATACATAGACTTGATAACATCGGCTCGATCGATGCCAAAATAGGCTACAATACATGCAGGGGTCAGGGTTTGTTGTGCTTGGGACCACTTGTTAAATATTTTTCTACACCAATAGTTGCTGAATTTTGCAGGATGGGAATGTAACAGTTTTTTTTTGGTCTACCTTTTTCAGATTCATAGATACTTATTTTCTTATCAATACTACATTGATAAAAGTATGAAAATCATCTCACTGTTCCCTTTTTCTGCCACCCTACTGTGTGGAACCATTCCCAGACCCCTCCTCAACACATACAGCAGTGGAGGGCTTCCTAATTGATATTGAATGGTTTGAAAGAAGGAGATAAGTGAGGAGACCACCCCCCTTCAGTTAATGACGACTAATCACTTCTGTCCGTCTCCTGAGCGATGCATAGGTAGCTGTGGATCCTCAGAAGGGTTACTGTCTGTATTAAGTGTTGTGGAAGTGCCATATGGACCCTGTGCTCCCTCTGAGAAAAGTCCCATTTACTTCACAGGAAGCGGTTTCTGTGGAAACAGCAGGGATTCATCTACTAGATGGTAAACTTGTTTGAGTCCATGAGAGCTTGTCTTAAAGAATTTTATATTTGAGGCAGTGGGTGGTGTAATGGCTAGCTCATGGCATTTTCACCTGATGGCAAGAAGGTTCTGGGTTTGATTCCCAGTTTCTGTGGTGAATTTACACATCTTACTCTGGGCAAGAGGCGTCAAAACTGACCCACCAAAGGTTCCAATCCAGCCCACGAAAGTGCAGACATTATAGTGAAGATATTAACAGTCAAGGATGTTGAACTTGTTTTGGTTCATGAACCACAAACAGCCCAATGTGATAATAACCTATAAGTACTGACAATTCCAAATTTTCTTTTTAGTTTGATGTGAAGAAAAATATTACACTGTGAAAATACATACAAATATATTCTATACATTACAAATTACCCTTTAGCACTAAAATGTGAATAACCTCAACCAATATGAACAAATTGAAATGTCTCAAGAAAATTAAGTGCATTTGTAAAATGGTAAATACACATATATAGCACATTTTCTACCCTTTCATGTGTAAGACCAAAACACTCATACACCAATGGGCGGCTGTTTCCATGCAAGGTGTAGCCAGGCCCTACTGGGAGCAATTTAGGGCTCAATGTCTTGCCCAAGGACACTTTGACATGTGGACAGTCGGAACCAGGATTCATACCGCCAACCTCCTCTACCAACTGAACCACAGCTATCCATTAGTAGATCCACCGTGATATGTGAGTTGTGTTATTAACAAGCTCGCTCATGCATAATATTATTGGAATTGTTCTTAGTTTAATGCCAAACTCCAAAATATTAAAATATTATGCCTGTTATTAAATTTTTTGTGCCTTTCTAGATCCCAATTGCAATGTACATGTATAAATGATAAGTTGAGGCATAATATTGTTGAAATTACACTTATTTTTTCAGGTTGTTTTTCAGGTTTGTTCTGTTTAGTGAAAGGATAGATTGTAACATGTAAATATTTTCATAATCTAACTGTTTTTTTATTTATTCATTTGAGGGGGGGGGGGGTTGCACTGAAACAAAAATTTGGATTTGTCATTATTTATAGGCTACTATGCTATTATTTTACTTGAGTTCACATTGAATTGTATGTGGAACCTGAACTAAAATGAGTTTGACACTTCTTCTCTGGGTCCTCTGGTTTCCCCCACCATTAAAAACAGGTAATTCTTCTTTCGGTTTCCCTGACCACGGTACTGATGAAGATCTGGAGGTGGTCCCTGAGTGCCTTCAATAGTAACTCACTGCTCATAATGTGCTAATGCTAATACTAGAGATGAAGTGTGTATTAAAATATGAATAAAATGCAAAGGCTGACTTTCCCTGCAGGGACAATAAAGCAAGAAAACCTATATTCACCATTATTTTGCTCTGTCTTAATGTCCTCTGCTCAGCTCTGCCAAACTTCTACCCAAATAACTCTGATAACCTTTACCCATATTCCAAAATGTTACTAGAGTGTCAGACGTATCTGACAGCACCAGTACAGAGCTAATGAACTGTGGAGATGCAGAAGACTGCATAATACCACTGGCAAATTCAGAACATACTCATACTCTGAATAACTGTCGAGTATTGATGTGCATGTAAACATAGTCGGTGGTGAAAAAGTTTACACCTTCACAAAACCAGTTTATATGCTCAGTTAAATTGTTAATTTGTGTAAAATCAAACAATTTTTCATCCACTGCAAAAAAACAAAAAGCTTCATCTTTAGTTCTAAAAAAAAAAATGGTATAATAAGCTGAAAAAGTATGTCCGCAGGGACATTACCAGCTGCCCTGTGCCAGTTTAATCGGGTTATGGAGGGAGATATTGTTTGTGAAGGTCATGTGGACTCCGGTGGCCGGTTGAGTAAAAGTTCAGTTGGTCCGCAGTGTGCAGCTCACAAGGGGACAGTGAAATATGACCAGGTCTTAATGAACCGTACAACACAAGCACAGTTCAGAGGTCCTGAAAAATTACACTTTAGCACAAAAGAAGAACAGATTAGAAGCCATCATTCTTTTCTGTCCATCTTTGCATCACAGTCCTGTTGTCAGCCAAGGACTAAGGCATCGGACCTTTGAGTAAAATAAACACCAGGTCATGGCTGCTTTAACTTGTGCTGTATTTACAGACCTGGTCTCCTCTTCCTTGGCTTCATATTGATGTTTCTTGGCATAATGAGAGGTTTGACTTCCTGCTGAGATGAGTTCCTGGGTGATTAGGGGCATGTTGAGCGGACATGATCAATTAGATCTATACCCATTTACTAAGCTTTTAATTATGGCTGCTGACCCCGGCGCTGTGTTTACCTCAGACGTGGTTTCATTACTCGGGCGCTCAGAGAAATGTTCAGCTATTTGTTTCACACAGACGTTATTTTTTAATCAGTGAGTGTTAAAGCTGTTTGTTCACATAGGTTATTTGTCTTAAAATACAGACCACGTCCACATGGAATCTCCTTTATGTATTAATGTTCTCCACTTAATGCATTGTACTTCACAGTAGGCTATTTATAGCCAGCTGTTAAAAGCATATGTAAACCCAACTGACACCAGCTTCTGTCTCTCTCTTTTTTTTTTTTTTTTTCACTTGGTCATGATTATTCTTAGAAAGTTCTTTTCAGCTGCAGCTAATCATTATCACAGTCTTTTCATTTCTAAGTGAGGTGTTCACCTGTAAAATATCAAGGGGAAAAAATTTAAGAAGGACTGAGCTAAATATCAATATAATATGATTGATTGGGGATTTTTTTCTGAAAATCCTGATTATTCTACTGGAGATCCTTCAAAATACAAACAGTTTTTTTTCTTATACAAGATTCATTTTTAAGATCTGTCTCCAGTCGTGTATGGTATGTAATTTTAGCAGAGTATATTTGAGTCATGTTTTATCTTCCTTTCTTACAACTACGAAAAAACAAGATAGATCATTTACAACAAGTTAAGATTTATAGACCAATAAATGTGTTTCGACTGATTTAGTATCTGTCATTTTACAATTCTGGTGGTTCTTGAAATGTGGTAATACATAATTTAGGAAAAAGGAGGTGGGATTCTTTGCATTCTTTGTATTATTGATGTTACACACTATAACCAAGAGGGGTCAGTCTGGTACCGGAACAAACTTAGGCCCAAGCCCACCATCGAATCAACCCTATGCATCCATAGAACGTATCAGTCACTAAATAAAGTATAAAGCTCATTGTTTACACACAACTATACTATGGTATTATCAAGTTAATTAAGCTACAACTCAAACATACTTATTTTAACAGTTGCTCAAAATAACACTGTTTAATAATACTTCAAGTGTTCACGTTCTGCGTCAGCTGATAGTTTACATTATAGCTCTGTTAGCTTAGCTCTGCTGGCCCAGTAAAATGACACCACCTCTGTTTTCTGTACAGTTTGTGTGGTCAGTAGCTGCACTAAAGATCTGTTTGGAATCGAACAAGGTCAAAACTGTCGCAGTTTAGTCTGAATCATGGGTCAACAAACTTTAACTTAGCAAAGATAATAACTTCCCATAATAACTTTATAGCTCTGTAGACATCAGAATCAAAGTCAGTCATGTAAATGCTGCCATTTTGAAGTTGTTTTCAGTGGACAAAACATCCCATATCCTGCTGAGACCCAGAAAAGTGAAAATTTTCACCTTTTTACATCAAGCAATTGTCTTGATTGTAAACTGCATAACACACCATTTTTGTTTGTTTTGTTTTTCAGATGTATTTTTTGAAATAATTTGTATTGATTTATTTATTTATAAATGGAATGTCCTTTCCAATGGACAGCATTTTCTGTGTAAAACTATCTAACATTTGTCCCCTACAGAGGACAAAAGGGCGTTCCTGGGTCTTGGGAGGACATAGTCACTTTACGATGCTTTGGTCGAAGACATTGTGGCATTAGTTTACTTCACCATGGGAGACTGGCAGAGTGACTCACTACACCCTCTAGTGGTCACTTAAATCCCCCAGCCCATCACTTGAAATAAATTCTATTCATATCTCTACATTCCAATACATGGGCATAAATGTGTTTGGATCTGTTTGCTCAAGGTAATGTAATGAAATGCTAAAAGATCTTAATGTAGTGACTATGTCTGTATTTATAAAGATGATTTTCTTCTAAAGTGATGGATTAAAAAAAAAAAAAAAGCAAAGTTAAGAAATACAAAGTAACAGCTGATATCAGGAAAAAATGTCATTTTAACCATCGGTATCTGTTGGCTAAGAATTTTGCAGTTTTGGACTTTCAAGACCCTGTCTGTCAACCTCTAGTTCATGCTCCTCATACAGTTTAATTATATATACTTAAGTAAAGTATTAAATATTTTAGAGCTTGAAGCTCTAATCCTGGGGTGGTATTGGACAATTTTTCATTGCAGCCTTAAACTTCTCTATGCCTCAGCATAGGTCAGATTCCCGCTCTTGTCTCCCTTTCTGCAGTCGTTTTAGTTTGTCCTTTGCGTTAAAGTGAGTGTAGTTGTGTCGAAACTGATCCTGTGCATCACACTGTGTTGGAGTTTGCTTGCTGCATATGTAAACAGCTTTCTCCAAAGATGTGAATAGATTGTTCTTATCCTGCAGGGCAGACACCAGTTCCATACTTTGTTATTGGAGGAAACATTTTCCGTGCTTTACAGATCCGTGGCTGACTGATCAGACTAATTGATGTTTTCATGAAACTGGTAGATAAGAGTCACTGTGTTTTTGGCATCTCGATCCATGAAACGGAGCCGTAGTACGTGGTTTTTAACCGGGGCCAATTGTTGCGCTACTCTGTGCTGTATTTACCGGTAGCTCTATCTGAGATCACAGAACCTGTAACGAACCACGGCGACCACTTATCACCCACCGCTCACCCCCCCCCCCCCTTGGCCCTGTCCTCATAGGTTGGATGGTTCTCTGCCACTGCAAGACGCCCTGCTGAGGACTGGGCAAAGAGCCGGCACGACTAATTACTGCAGAGATTATCCAAGAGGGCTGAAGGAGTGTCTCTTAATTAATGATATGGTGATTGCAAGACTCTAAAAGCACAGGAGGGACAGATCTGCGTACAAATGAGTGAATCTGACGTATTAAAATCACATTACAACCACCAAAGTCAATGCCCGAGGCAAATTATCAACAGAAAACCAAAACTAAAAAAGGACATTTATCCTATTATATTAAAGAAACACTTAATACAACTTTAGTGTTATTTACAGAGCCATAAAGTAGTGGGAAAAAGTAAACACTTGCTTAATTCCACCTCCTTTTTCCTAAATTATGTATTACCACATTTCAACTTTCTGACATTAGTCTAAGCTGTATATATATAGTTCATCACCAAAGCAATGAGCATCCCACCAGAGGAAGAGGAAGGATAAGACAAATAATAGTTACAATAATAGATGAATAACCAGGACACCCACTAATAAATGAGAAAAGACTGAAATGCTGTTAGCATATGTAGACACAGGGTGTGCAGATTTATATATATATATATAGACAAGCAGCAGCAAAAATATCATGTAATATCTGTATCATATAATATGTTTACATGCTAAAAGTTCTCCAGAGCAACATTTTTTTTAGGTTTTGAGCGAAAGGTTTTCAGACATATTCAACTGAAGTAATTTGGAATACCTATTTCCCTTTCAGTCGAACATTTTTTCTTTTGATGTGAATGGATATAAAAGGTTTGTCCACCATGAGACACTCTGCTGTAACCTCAGAAGTCATAGAAGTTAAAAGCAAAGTTGAAATAACCTTAATTAAAATGTTTCATTTCAGACATATCCGTGAAATAAACCTGCACATTCAAGGTGTTGATGCACACTGAAGGCTGAGATGACTCATGCCTTATGAAAATTAAGGCACTTACTTTTACCAGCGTCTGTTGGTCTTTCATACTTTTTCCTCTTTTGTGTTTGTTTCATAAAGCTCCATCAGTTGTGATCAGACAGTTAGTATTCACTTCTGCAAAAAGTATAAATTCACATCCATTCACTCTGAGTGGCACCATTTAGAGCCTGAAACTGTAAAGATGTTTCCACATTCAGCTGCAGAAGGAAATGTGTCTGTGTTTAATGCTTGTTCTTTGGAAACATCACAGATATGTTTCAGGGTCCAGTTTGGAGCTTTTACACGTATGATGAAACTCACTTTTCAGATGTTTACAAAAACATGAAACATCCAGTTAACTTTCCAACTGGAATATACACACATACATATTTGTTCTTGGATATGAAAGAGAATTCAGGTGGGATTTTAACTTTTATGTACTTGTTTTGTGGAAATTGCAGACACTGGAGTTATCATAGTGCCTGAAATGTTTTACATTTTTGGGAAAGTCTTTGCACATATTTTTAATATTTAATCATTTTAGGGTTTTTGGTTTTGGTTATAAAGGAAAATACACTAAACTAAATATACAAACATGATCTAGTATATAAACTACTGACCTTATCATCAACTCCTGTTTTTCTGTTCATTGACATCAATTCACCACATGCTGGACCTTAAAACTACAACACTTTGTGATTATAGAATGGCACAGAGTAAGAGTAAAACTTGCAAATAATACGTATGTTAAGTGAAATGGCATTAACAACTACAAAGGACATAGTTAAACTAAATACAATTTCAGGTGAATTCATCTCGCCTTGTCATGTTCCCTCTTTACACTTTGGCTGCATGTCATTTGGTTTCCATAAACCTATTCATTGAGCATTTTGATGATTTGTTTGTAGGAATTTTTAATGAAAACATCAACAAATTTCACAAATATGTTTTCTTCTTATGTAACATCACTTCCAGAAAAACAGTAAATGTGCTTTAAGGAGACACAGAAACATTTTTGTGACAAAAACTCAGATAAACAAAGATTTAATTTCCTTGAAACTCTAGTGTGTCTGGTCCAACGGGTTAGGCGGACGAGACCAAATTTTTCCTCTCATCCAGTAGAAGAAGAAAATGGTGACAGAACGTTCGCTCAGTGTCTTCTACTCTGTTAGTCAAGTCTAGCGCCTACAGCGCCACCTTCTGATACCATTATTCATTCCAAGTCACTTCATAGAAAAGCACATCATTTATGTTTCCAATGGTGCAGGTTAGTTTTCCAGGTTAAAGAAACACAGCATCGCAAAACATGACTGGTTTAACCCTCTGTGACTCGGAACGTCTCCAGTCTATGTCTTCATCATAATCTAATGACGATAAAAAAAAAGGAAATGATATTCTGAATTCTCCCAAATTGCAAAGTGTACACCATAACATCTCTTTATCCTACCCACAAAACGTTTTATGCTAATTAGAGTTGGAGGACTCATTTGTCTTACTTAAGATGGAGGAACTAACCCCTTATTTTTCAAAGAAATTGAAAGTCAATCAGATGGTAGAGAGAAGCCGAACACCAGGAACAAAGCCACCAGAATGAAGCTTTTCATAATGTGCTCATTTGTCACCAGCTCTCTACTGCATCGTGCTACACGAGGTGGACAAATCACGGCTGCCCGCGACAATTTTATCACACTCATTGCACATATAGCTATGAATCTCAATGCTGAAGCGGGACGCAGCCATGAAATAAGAGCATATGAGCTTTGATCACCTTGACTGCCTTAAAGGATCAAGGAAACACTATCTGCTTTATGTACATAGTAAATTCAGTATGGTCACCAGATTAATGCAAGAAAGATGATGTAGATACATTATTCAGTGACTGTTTCAAATTATACTGAAGCCTCTGACTTACAGATAAAATACATGAAGCCATATGTAGGGGGGAGCGATTACGGACCAAAAAAAACATCTTGTGTTTTTAACCTGAATGACAATGTGCGGGGCATGATCCATATCTGTATTTTCTATAACCATATGTGACATGGACATGACTAAAATATCTAAGAAAAACAACCTAGAAGAGATAAATTAAACAATGTCTGTCATGTTTCCCAGAGATTTGGATTCTCCCAGGCAAGTAATTTTTCAGGTAGTCCACTTTAAGCTACATGAGTTTGTGTTTTTTCTGCTGCAAAAGCATCATAGAAAATGAAGTTCGATGTTAGATTTTGAATAAGTGTTCTGTTGGACATTTTTGTAAATTATGTGTCTTCTTTGTCAGATTTTACCACTCGTATAAATTGTATTAGTGCTAATAGTGCCTAATAAAAAATCTGGACAAAAAATAGTCCCATGCTCTAATATTCAGCCTTAAACTTATTTAGTCTTTCAGTATTGCACACATTTATTGTGACATTTTATGGAGACCCCAGATCATGACACTGACCCCCCCCCCCAACCTGTACTGTAGGGGCTATGCATGATGGGTAATCACTCTAGAACAGGGTCAGTCTGGACTCATCAGACCACATGACCTTTTCTAGTGAAACACGGTCCAATCTCATATTGCATAAGAAAGGAGAATCTCCTTAATCTGTTAAAGAACTGAGACAGATTAATCACTGCAGTAATTATTCAATGAAGGTTAAATCCAGGCTGTGGATCATTATATATCGTATAATTAAAAAAAAATAAAATAAAATTCTTAGTCCTTCTCTAATTAAAAGATGGAACACTGGCACAGCTTTATGAGAAACCAAGTTCTGTAATATAGGTATAGAATTTATCAGGATAAATATATAAGTGACATGAACTATTTTCATTGACATTAAAATATTGTGTTCCATGACAAGTGCATTTCTAAAATGCATTTTGCAATTGTACATTTGAAGATGTTAATGAAAACTCAAACATGCAAATTTTTGCATTTTTTTAGTTTTTTTTTTTTTTTTTTTTTTTTTCCTTGTGTAAATAAAATATATTTTAATTCACATAATGCCAGTTCTTCCAATATTCCCATAATTCACCGAAACAAAGAAGGATGTTATGTGATAGTTGTTACAAAAGTTAACACATTTCCCTTCATTCATTCATACTATTACATACCCCACTTCTCAGATTGACTACTCCTTTACATCACCTGGTCGGATTCACATCATTTTTAGTCTTATACATATGTATTTCACCATCAACCCTCATTATTGTTTTAACGCTACACTACGCATACCCTGAATCATTTTTAATGTAAACTTGTCATCCCTACTTGGATCCATTATTACATTTGACTTCCTTTATGGCCTTCCTCATTGGCAGCAGGACAAAGCCATTGACTCCCAAATGAAGTCTCTCATTTCAGTGTTTCGTGTATGACAGTGTTTCCCTGTAGCTTTCCAGGAGATCCTCCACAAACCCATTCATTTAGCCGGATGAGTCATTTACCTCTGCAGATATCTGTCAGCATATGGTGATTACATAGACGTCCAAATTGACACTCTGGGCCCTTCCACTGCCTCCATCCACATCTGACACTCCACAAAAGGGCCGCAATGAATTGAGCACATGTCAAACCGCCGCATCACCAGCGCCTGTCGATCTCGCCGCCTGTGATTTATATTACCTGGATGGGGATGACAATGACCTTGTGGAGAATGCTTCAACTTAACAGCCCCCCAGAGGAGGCTCTTCAGCTGGATTCAGACTGGGAGCAAACAAAGCCGCCGCTGTTAATCCAAGGCTGGCAGACGCTGCTCGATGCTCTGAGGACTCATTGACTGGCCGCCGAGGAGGACCGCCAGCGTCCATCTCACAAGAGATGGGATTCCTGGACTCAATTAATGAGTAGAAAATGGTAGAAGGTGAGAGGTGATCAATCTCATGCGCGACGGAGCACAAGAACGCTACAAGTTGGAGGGTCTCGCTCCGCCAAGAGAATGACTTGGACACTTACACGTGAGCCATTCCTTGATGATTGTGAGAAGGTCAAGGACTAGTTTGATGGGAGTTGAGCTGCTGCGACAGCACTTTAATTCTATAGGAACATGGTGCTCCAGCTGTGGTTAGAGATGACCGCTTCAAAGTTGGTTAAAAAAAAAATGATTATACTGATTATTGATTTTACACAGATTCTCCATTAAATTACTGTAGGCCTATTGGTTGTTAGAATTAGTCTCTGTTTAGTTTCTGGTTTCAGTTATGTTCTAGTTGGTTTTGAGTAGGGAATGATAAAAAAGTTTAGGGAATTGATAAAAAAAAATGTAGTAATGACAGTTCTATTATCAATATCATTTTGATTTGATTCTCTATCAATTCTCATTGGATTAGGGAATGAACTCTAGTACAAATAGCTTTGTTTGCAGTAACTCTTATTAAATGTTAAATATGCACTAACATTTTACATTTGATTCCAACAAACCTCATAAAGGGGGGGGACTTAAAGGAATGTGAGACTTACCTACTGCAGCCTCTGAGCTTTCATCTAAATGTAATTCTAGGGCTCGGATTATTCATAAACAATAGTAAAAGCAGGTTGAAAAGGGGCTAACATTAGTTACCGCCCCTTTGTTAAGCAGCCAATCAGAGACGTTCAATTGGCGCAGTTTAATTGGATGCTATCTTTAAATGTTTATGCATGTGAGAGATGCATTCCTCCTTTGTTATAATGGAAGCTCTGCTACTGTTACAATTATTCCTAGTGTCATCTTTACTGATGAAATACAAGCATTCTTCAGAGCAGGGGTGTTAAACTCACTTCATTTCAGGGGCCACATTCAGCCAAATTTGATCTGAAGTGGGCTGGACCAATGAAATAATAACATAATGATATATAAATTATGTCAACTACAAACATTTCTCCATGTTTTAGTGTGAAAAATGTGAAATTATACTATGAAAATGTTTACATCTAGAAACTATCTTTTAAAACGATGTGAATAACCTGAACAAACTGAAAAAAAATATGTGTAATTTTTACAGTGTTATGCTTCAGTTTCTCATTTACACAGGTACTTTCTAACTTACAGATCACAGTGGATCTTCAAATACATAAAACATTGTATCATATATAATATTGGTCAAATTGCACTTCTCTTAAGACATGAGCTGAATGGGGTGAGACTCCATCGATTTGACAAGCTACATTTAGGCCTACCGGGATGCATACAAAGCAGAGTTTAGAAAATATACATTTTAGAAGTTTAGAGTTTTTACAAATCTCACAAAGTTTTGTTACATAAAACACTATACCTTCAGATAAGAGGAAACCTATTTGTTTTCCACGTATCTGCATTAGTACGAACAGGGCAGTGGTAGAGGAAGTGTTCAGGTCATTTTGATAAGTAAAGAGTGAAAATATTATACAACTAAAACATCTTTATTCTACAGGAGTAGAAGTCCAAGGCTGAAGAAAATGGATGGGGTTGTAATCTGGAACCATTTTCAGAAAATATTGTTCACATACCAAGCATCACCATCTTCCTCTGAGTTTTATGGGAGCCTGCATCATCTATGTTTCTCACCTGCCACTGATAACATTCATATTATTGACAAAAACGCATTGGACATGGATCGGCCAAAAACCCATTACCAGACCAACCCCTAAATCTGAAACCAAAAGAAGAACCAAGAAGATGAAGACGATTTCAGAGTTTTTGTTGTTTGTCTTCCCCCTTTGAGGTTTTCCTCTGGTTCACACCTAACCTGAACATTTCAGGTTAGGTGATCATCCATGTCGTCCTTCTATAATCTTAAGGTGCTTTATGTAATGCGTCCGGCCACCCTCAGGCTGTCTTAATTAAAAGCCCCCCATGCCTGTTCTCTTCCTGTGCTGCTTATGAACATTGACGCTCCCTTCCTTTCGCCCTCCACCTTTTCCTCCCAGACAGGTGGCTGAGCTCGGCGTTTCACACTCAGGAAGGTGGAAAAACGACGAGAGTTTGAAGGAGAAATTTGGAATAAAAGTTCAACAAGAGCAGACCGACCAAGGACGGCGCGTTTGTCCAACGCAGCCGACTGTTCATGGCACAGATATAATGGTTTTTCCCATACATCTGTGCGTCCTTGAAGGCTGGTCGGCTGCCCGTCCATCTGACCTCTGGACACAATATGGCTTCAGGTCAAAGTGGAGTGGAAGCTTTTCCCAGAGCCACAGATTATGCTGGATGTCAGCCAGAGATGCATCAAATATTGAACACTTGGCAACAGGTTTCCAGACTGTTCTGAAGTGTGGAGGCTGGGAAACAAGTAGCACAGCAAAGGAGTTTATTCACAATGAGGCACTGGCTTTTTCCCACATTTAAATCCTGTCAAAGAATCATTATTTTATTGGTTTGTTTTTCATTTTTGCTTTGACTTTCTGTGCCTTTTTTTTATTTTGGATAAGTCATTCTGAAAGGATAGTAACGACAGCAGAAGTCTGATCAATAACTACAGGAATCAGTGAAAATCAGCTTGATCAGTGACATTTTAATTGTTACTTTTCAAGCACTTCCCTCTTAGCACCTCAAATATACATATCGGAACATTTTAACAAGTCTATTCAATTCAAGTTTTATTTGTAGAAATTTATATTATAACAAGGTTGCCTCACAGGGCTTTACAGAATCTGTTCAATATGAAAACAAACGACAGTCAAATAAACAGTAGATCAAGTAAATGGATTCAAGTCCCAGGCATCCCCCGTCCTTAGACCCTCCTTCTCTGCAAGGAAAAACTCCAAAAACCCAGTGGGAGAAGAGAAACATGTGGGAGAACCACAGTGAAGGACAGATCCACTCCCTTGGACGGACAGACTGTAGATGCACCAGGACTGATGGACGTCCATTTGCGGATATAGTTCCAATCTGGAAAGATGCAGTAGGGTGGGGGCACTTGAGGGGGTCCATCTAGTCAGATGAGACGGGTGAGGGTGAGGAGGTCCATCCAGACAGGTGAGGGTCAGGGAGGAGGTCTGGGGTCACAGGTCAGGAAGGGCCCCTCAAAACCTGTCGTCATTGGGCCCCAGGCTGCTACAACTGAAACAGTAGCCGCTCCCCCAGGGGAGAGTGGGGAAAAGGGACACCTGATTAACAGACTAAGTAAACAATAAGTCTGTATTGACAAAAGTGTTATTGTAGAAACTAATGTATTTAATCCAAAATTGCAACTGGATATGGTGGAAATATAGAGGATAAACAGCCTTTGTACTGAAACCTGTAATAGACAAAACTTAAAACCTTCATAAAAGTGCAGAATATTTGCCTGTGAATATGTTGCTCTTTAATGTTCTTTCAATATTATTTCTCTTCTTGTGATTCTAGTTTTCCAATTGCAACACGTTAACTAAAAAATATTAATTCTTTGACATTTCCATAGAAATAGTAATGAATTCAATATGAGTGTCCAGAAACTCCCAGCGGTCTTCATAGTTTACTTGTTTACCAGTGCTGCTCCACACGTTTTTATCATCTTTATCATCTTTTGGTCTTTTTGTATTCGTATCATTCTCACATGGTGTTCAGTTCAAACAAATGATTAGTTTACACCTTCATTTGCACTTCCAAAACCTCGTAAAAAATAGACTTTATTGCAAGACATTTATGTCCTGTGTGAAAGTACTGACTTACACAGCTTTAACAAACAAGTATTAGTATGTGTAAATAAATCACATGAAAAATGTCCTTAAAGACCTTTAAACTGTACGTCAGAAACTAAGCTGCCATTTTTTTTCCATCAACGAGGGTAAATGTTAATTAAGGATTAACAGAAGAAGAAACCAGAAAACATTCACCTTAAAGAGGCTGGAATTGCAGCATTTGCATGTTTGTTTGTCTTTTCTTTTAAAAAATGCTAATTGTCCAAGTACTTGCATACTAATTTAATACTTTGTCATCTGTCCTTTTTATTTTAATTATTTAACTCTAATAATGACATGTGTTTAATGTACAAATAGAGAAACCAGCTCTTGTCTGAAAGTTGGAACATACATCTCTTTACATCCATTATTAGTTGAAAATATTTGACTAAATACCAGGAAAGTGTCATACAGTCATATTTATGATGCTGCACCAAGTGAAAGTTAGGTATTTTCAGTTCAAAAACCTGTTTGATTGTGTTAAACTGACTGGTTTGATGGTTTCTACCTCAGTGTTATTCATTGTACAATTTTGGAAACAGTTGTAAATGTCCTGCTGTTCGTTACTTAATCCTCTTCACTCAGCTCCAGTCTCATCGTCTTTACCTTTGATCAGATTCTCTTATCTCCTGTACAGTCTGTCCTCGGTAATTGGAATGAATCTTATCCCCTGGACGTGCATTAAAGTGCCACTGCAGGAGTTCACAGCGTCTGATTAATAGAGCCCGACTCCAACTCCAACTTCTTTCTCTTAAAGCACCACGACCGGTGCTGGAAAACACCTGATTCTTCCACCTGAATGACTCCGCACTTACGTTTTTCCACCAGAAGTTCAGTTGATTTCACTTCTGCATTAACGCCGCTATCAGTGTGTGTGTTTGAAGATAATTTCCTTTGCAAATGTGTGTCGAATTGGGTCTGGCATCATAAATGTCACCTTGTATTTAAAGGATGGCGTGATGATGAAAGTTCCTGAGGTTGGGTGGAGGTGAGAGGTCTTAGCAGTCACATGACTGCATCCAAGTCAGAGCGCGTCTAAAGGAATTTTTCCACAGGGAAATCGATTGGTGATGTGAACAGGACATGGGGACACGGGGGCTGGTCCTCCATCTTCACCTGGGTATAATGACATTAGTCGGGGCCATGAAGTGTTCGCCGGGCGGCTTTCATGCCCTTAACATCTGAGGCCAAACAGCTGGAAGGTGGTTCCACAATAAGATGATAAACTCAGGCAGTCGGAGCTGTTTTCAGACTGAACTTTATTTATTTAACCAGGAAATACCTCATTGAGACTAAAAATGAATTTTTCAAGAGTGTCCTGGTTACGACAGCAGCAGGAGTTGCACAAAATAAAACATCACAGCCATACATCCACATTAAAAATATACATAAAACACAATAATTCAGTTGTAAAAACACACAGAAATCACTAAACTAATAACATACATATGAAACTCCATCAATAATTTAAAAGACACTAAAGGTTTACAACAATGTTCCTTAAAAGCATCTCGAAGCAGAACCTGATTCAATCAATTAGAAAAACATCTACATTCTGATTTATCCTTTTTCTATTCTTTTAGAATGACTTTACAGCTGGGGTGTCAAACACATGGCCCCTCAGACGTACTATTTGTTTTATTTTAACCCTTGGATACATATGTGGGTCAAAAATGACCAAGTGAGGTGTTTTGGGGTTTTTTTGTAATATCTTTGTAATGAAAAGTTGGTATTGTTTCATATTCCAGGTATTCTTCTAAAAACATAATATTGACATCATGCCATTTTATTTCTAATGAGCCTTTTATAGATTTTAAGAAATGACAGTTATTGTATTACACTTCTCTTAGAGCCTGTAGGTTGGTCAAAAGGACCCACATTCATTCCAGTGGAATTTCATTAATTTTCAGACCAAAACCAAAAGTTGTAGACACAATGGACCAGATGGTTTACATCTGCAGGCATCAAACACAAAGGTTAAAAACACATTTTGAAATTGTTAAAAATGTAAAAGAAATTCATAATAACAATTAAAACATATTTCAAACATGAAGTCATTCTCTTATGGACTAAAATATAACACGATTGATTAGTTTTAAGATGACAAAAGTGGCTTAAAAACACATTAGTTTTAATAGGAGTCATTTTAGTCCCATTTATGGAGGAGTGGAGGGTGCAGACACTCATGCAAAGGGTTAAATATTTTTTATATTTAACTGTGCTGCTTTAAATCTCAAGAGTTTACTTTAGATGTATGACAATATTGGTGTGTTTTTTTTCTTTGCATATTCACTCTTTGCTCCATAATCATTATCCTCACCCTTGTGTCTGTCTCTCAAATTTTAGAGAGTGAGACTTCTTGGCATTTTCTTGGAAATTAAGGCAGCTATTTCTTTGAATAAAACTTGCACTGAACTTTTTTTATGTTTGTTTGTTGTTGTTTTTTTTGTGAAATCAGTGAAGTTTTTTCCTTTGTAGTTTTCAAAATTCAACTGTACTAGTTTTGTCCTTGAATACGTTTCATCTCTCATCCAAAAGCCCAAAATGGTCCCAACGACTGAGAATTAACAATGACCCGGGCAAATGAGACCTTTTTCTTTTAAATCTTTGTATTTTCATAAATATTGTCTAATGGGAAACTTCAGAATGCATCAAACACAGCTGCTGAGTGGGATGTGTCGTCATTATTGTGATTATTTAGAGTGGACTCGTTCTTAAATCTGCCTTCTGTTTGTTCTTCTCCAGCTTTCACCATGATGATCATCTTGGCTCTGATCCGCATCGGTAAAGGCGACAGCGAGGGAAAGCCCCCCGTCGCCTCCTTGTCCGGAGTTCCCAACCTTTTCGGGGTCTGCGTCTACTCCTTCATGTGCCAGCACTCACTGCCGTCTTTGGTCACGCCCATCTCCAACAAGAAACACGTGGGGAAGCTGGTGTTCGCCGACTACGTCCTCATCCTGGGCTTCTATGTCCTGCTCTCGTTCACCGCCATCTTCTGTTTCAACAGCTCGTACTTGTACGACATGTACACGCTGAACTTCACCGACAACTGCAAGGTGTTGGACATCCCAGTTCTGCGCTACTTCCTCGGACTCTTCCCCGTTTTCACCATCAGCACCAACTTCCCCATCATCGCCGTCACGCTCCGCAACAACTGGAAGACCCTTTTCCACCGGGACGGAGGCACCTACCCGTGGGTGGTGGACCGCGTTGTGTTCCCCCTCATCACCCTGGTGCCTCCCATCGTCGTGGCCTTCTGCACCCACAACCTGGAGTCTCTGGTGGGCATCACAGGGGCCTACGCCGGCACAGGGATCCAGTACATCATCCCGGCCTTCCTCGTGTACTACGCCAGGCGCCATCTGGAGCCGGTCGTGGGCAGAGACGCTGTCAACAAGCACCAGTCTCCTTTCCGCCACGCCTTCTGGGTGTGGTTCGTGTTGGTGTGGGCCGCCTCCTGCCTCATGTTTGTCACAGCCAACATCATCCTGACTGATACCAAGAAGTGACACTCAGACACTCGTAGTAAATATACATGAGCCGTTGGACCAGGTTGGTGCCGACTGCAGTCCCACAACCAGCAAACAAATTTAACAAGCGTTTTACACATCCACATGTTTATCACCTGTTGAAAGCCAAAGTAATGAGGAAGCACAAAAGCAGGGGTGGTAAACTCATTTTAGTTCATGGGACACATTCAGCCCAGTATGGTCAGACCAGTAAAACGGTGACATAATAACCTATAAATGATGTCTGTTCCAAACACTTTGTTTCAGTGTGAAAGAAAGTCAAATTACATCATGAAACATCTATAAACTATCCAACAACCTGAATTTCTTAAGAAAAATAAGTGTCATTTTAATAATATTATGCCTCCGTTTATCATTTACATGTGCATGACCACATACAGACCACATCTGGATCTGGAAATACATCAAATAATTAATAACAGGTAGAATATTGGTAAAATTACACATTTTATTGATTGTTGGTCATTTTTTGACTCATTTCTTCATGTATGTTCAGTTTGTTTGTTTATTTTGTTAGTTTCTGCACTATAACATTTAGTAACAGGTGTAATATTTTTAAAATTGCACTTAATTTTCTTAAGACATTTCAGGTTGTTCTTATTTTTTGGTCAAAGAATAGTTTGTAAATTAAATATTTTCATGTAATTTTACTTTTTTTTTTTTTTTTACACTAAAAAGAAACATTTGGAGTTGTCATTATTTATAAGTTATTATGACAGTATTTTAATGGTCCGACCCACTTGAGATCAAATTGGTCTGAATGTAGAACCTTGAACTAAAATGTATATTTTTAACATCCTTATTTAATTAATGATAATGAAGGATGACGCGGCGGTGCAGTGGATAGCACTCGTGCCTCAGTAAGAAGGTCCTGAGTTCGATTCCGACACCAGACAGTTTTGGGACCTTTGTGTGTGGAGTTTGCATGTTCTCCCCGTGTCTGCGTGGGTTCTCTCCAGGTACCTCGACTTCCCCCCACCATCCAAAGACGTGCACTGATAGGTGAATCTAAATACCCCACCTTCACCCAGAAGTAGCTGGGATAGGCTCCAGTGACCCTAGTGAGGATAAAGCAGGTTCAGAAAAAGAATGAATAATTAACTCTGACCTGAGAAATTAATCAAATTAATGTTGAAAAGATCATTTTAAGGACAGTTGATGCTTAAATTACCTATTATTTTGCTGCCCATCACTATCTGACTAAACTCACAGTTAACATTAATGACCGTTTAATATCAACAGTTACTTCCAACGATAGACGCTTCAGTCACTGTTGATTCGAGGCTTTAACTACTATGTGTAACTATTTGAACCCGGATACTTTGGCTGAGTTGTGGTTCCATCAGAAAACCTGTTCGCGCAAAAACAGATGAATGTTGTCCATCTGTTGAACACAAAAACGGCAACTATCAGCCAAAACTGATGTTCTAACGGAGCCATAATTTATCATTTTCATGTCTCCTCTGAATCCAACTTTTCTCTCTGGCGTATGGTGTCATGTGAGGACTTTAGTGCTTGTTTTCTGTTCAGATTCTCTACAGCACCATCTAAAACAAAAAAAAAACAGTTTGCATAATTGCACAAAATACCTGAGAACGTTTCAAACTGACTTTTTACATTCACACTTCAGATTATGTAAAGTTTTGCACATGGAGTTAAACCTTTCCAACAGTGACATGAAAATGTGGCACATGAGGACAATAAGATGAATGTAACAAAAATCATAATATAATCATCTTAAGTTTAGCTTTAGGTGGTGCACGACTGCAGAAAATTCAATATAAATGCTCACTTTTATATTATTTTGGGTTTCACTTGATAGTAGAAGGATCTATAGCAAAGATTAAACTTGTGTTCCTACGTTTTAATTCTGTTTTTTGTGGGGTTGCATTTTGCACCAACTCTGTAGAACGGCTCTGAAATCTATTTGGCCAGTTTCCTTTGTCCAAGTACACGAGGCCTTACTTGCTGCTGGTTGGACAGTGTGCCTTTTTATGGGACTTTTGTTGCATATATACAATGTAATTAAGAGTAATTTATCAGATTTGTTATGAGGGACCAAATGTCACGTGTTGACATTCCATCGCAGGAGGTGGGACGACACATGGCGACGTCGAAAAGGGAAGTGAAAATTCACATCAACTGAATGTGTCATCCATAACTAGAACTGCACATCAGATACACAGAACCGTCCAAACACGCGGAACGGTGTCTAAATGAAGATGAAGATGAAGATTATCCACTGTGATACAGACATTTGTTCTCACTATAAGGGGATGAAGCATTTTTCATCTGCATTCTGACCAATTTCTGGTTCAATTAAACACGTCTGACTACGTTTACATGCAGAAAATGTTCAAATTTTTGCTCTTTAAGAAATATATGGATAGTTTACATGACAAACCTTGTTAATATCTCAGTCTTTAGTCATTTTAACAGTATCAGTGTTTATGATTCTCTACTCCAATTTGAAAAATAGCTCAAAATAAATAAAAACACATAAGAAGCCCATTAAACGTCCAAAAATGGTCCTAAAATTTGAGAAAAATCATCATACCCTATGTCTCAGAATGAAAAAATAAGTCTAATAATAGAATGAACTGATATAATTTACTCTTATCAAACTTCATGTTGAACATTACTGCATGTAAACGTAGTCATTTTAAAGGACAATGTTACTTCAAATGTGAAAGTGAATAATCTCATGCTGTTTTTTCTGTTTTTTGACATGGGAAGGCAGTCTGTTTGTAGCGTAACAAAGGCTTTAACAGTCGTTTAAAGCATTTGTGAGTCAGTCTGACCTTCTTTTGGTCATTTATCTTCTATGAAACACACCGTATTGACATGACGAGGTCTAGACATCAGCCACAGATACCTGATGGTAGAGGTGTAATGAGTCTGAATCCACTTTGGTTTTGTTTACAAGTTTACACTTAGATTTTAGAGTTATGTTTAATATTAGATCTTTGTCTTTTAACCACATGTTGTTTTGGGATTTTGGGTTTGGATTTTGGGATTTGAGCCACATTTTGGTTCGGATGTCAGTTTTTGAACCATATTTTGGGTTCAGATCTCTAGTTTTGAGCCCAGAAGTAGCTTCCATTCTCAGGTTTCAAGGCACATTTTGGTTCAGACCTCAGGCTCTGAGCAAATTTTCAGCTTGGATCTTGAGATTTGAGTTACATTTTGGATTGTTTTTGAGTCATATTTTTCAGCAACATTTTTGTTCAATCAAATTTTTTGAGCCATATTTTGGTTCAGATCTGGATTTTTAAGCCATATTTTGCATCACATCTCAGATTTTGAGCTAGATTTGGGTCCGTATCCTGGTTTTTAAGCCATATTTTGCTTCAGAGCTCTGTTTTTGTTTTTTGTTTTTCAGGTACTGAAAACAGTTGGTGTTTGCATTGTGAATTCAGAATCATTACACATCTGTCTATCAGAGGATATGTGATTTAATATATGTGATAATTTCAGATTGTGCTCTGTAAGTTACAGACTCTTTACCTGAAGCAGTGACGGCTGAAGATGGCGTGGACTGTCCATGTTTTAGTTTTATTTTCACATACCTCATGTTCCTGCATATCCCAACCATCCAGTAAAACATAAGACACTATCCAAGTCGGTAACAACCAAAGCAGAACCACCGGCAGAAGACGAGCAGGTGACGGGGTGTCGCGGCTGGTAGTCTGTCACCAGTGGGCGCCACTGATGCCTGCGCCCCCGAGTGAACGATGGTGCTGGGAGGCTGACGGATGCTCTGACAGATACGAGTCCAGGACGAGCTCCATCGGTGTTTATCACCCTGTGGTTCACGCACAGGCCACGTCTCCTGTCTTTCACCACTCAGCGTCCGTTCACGACTGGATCAGTCACAACGCCACCGCCTGACACGGTAACTGTGATGTACGGGTGCCGTTCACAGACACATGGCAGCTTCCTCTGAGCCGTGCCTACATTCACATGATCCTTTCACACCATGTCCTTCTACATGTGTCATCAGACGTCATGTTAAAAGAAGATTTAATGTCTTTAACAATCGAACAAAACGCACTGAAAAGACCAAAACCAGCTGGGATTAGGTTATTCTTCTGATGCCTTCTGCTTTTCTGTGGCTCTAACTGTGGAAAAATGTTGGGAAAAAACTGTATTTAGTCTTTCCAAGTGTTTAAATAAGCATTTTTAATTGTAGGAACTTCTGATTTTTACAGAATAACACGTGGTTAAAGCCACAGAGATGGAGCATTTTTAGGACCCGAACAATCCAACTGTCAACATTTTTTTTCTTGATGTATTTATTTTGTTCTAAAGTTCATAATTCACGATGGAAATTGGAGTCATTAATGCATTTTAATAGTATTTTTTGTTTGGTTTACAGTTGGTTTTGGGTTTCACAGTGGGTTTGTTATACAGGAAGTGTCAAAAAAAAAAGCTGATTTAGTTTCCTGACCTGTTGTTACATCCATACAATGTTCTTGCCTTGTGTTCGTTAAATACTTCCCACAATGCAATGCTTAGTGACGCTGTTGAACCTCAGTTTGCTCCTCAGAAAATACTGAAAACTAAAAGGTAATATAGATGCGTCATTGATTGGAAACAGGTTTTATTTGCCATATTTTTGAGGCATAAGTGCAATAACACAATACAAGTGTTTACATGCAGAAAATAATGCAATCAAAAGGGGGGGAAAAAAACAACACTTTGACCCTTAAATTGTCAAAAAATTACTCCAAAACAAGTCCCATTGATCGAATCCTGATAATGGTTCATATTTCAGCCACTTGTATTCAGTACGTGGATGGAATTGAAATTTTTATCTGAAGCAATTCTCATTATTTTCAGCAAAAAGGCAAACATTCTCTGGTTTTGATTTAATGCACATCATATTCATTTCACATATAAAATGAGAATTTTTAGTTTTGAATGAAGAGGGTTAATAAAAAAAAATAATGGGCACATTGATTATTAATGAAATAATCCTGTTGTGGCTTTAATTGGTAATTATATGAACCTGATAAAGGTTGAAAACGCTGCACTGGATACTACATATCCCATAATGCATTGAACTCCTCAGGTCAGATCTTTGTGTTGCATCTTTTTTTTTTGTTTCTTAAATGTTTTCTTTTTTGTGTGTGTTGAAATGTACTTAAATGTCTGCTTGTACAGTCATTGAAAGTGTAAATTGAAAGTTAACTCTCCGTCACTCGAGTGTTTTAAGGATGATTTCCACTCTGACAGACGTCACCACTGTTGTATCTGTAACTGGACCAAAGATAGAACGGCGGTTTGAGATGATTTTACGGGTTTAAGATTATCATAAAGTGTTTTTAACCCCACAGCTCCCTGGGTGGTGTGTTCTTACCTGATTTTAACTGTAGACCGTTGGTTTAGGACTCGTCTCATGCGTTGTTTCCACACTTTGTTTTTCTTTTTACTGGACGCAATATTTAACCTTTAACCTGGATGAGTGTGTGAATGACGGTGTTAAATCTGTTTTCAGTGAAATGTGCCTTTTTTTGGTGGGCTGGTTTTTCAAACGTTTAGAAGCATCTGCATTTCATTCAACTGACGATCATAAATAGATACTTTACCACCTCCTTTTATTTCTGTTCTTTTTGTGTTTCTCTGTAGTTTCTGAGAATCAGTTGATTTGCCCATTTTTTGTGTCGGGTGTTTTTAATGGTTGCTCTAATTTTTATAATTTACAAAGACAATAAAGTATTTCTGTTCAACTAAAAATCCTCAACTATAGTTACATTTCTTTTACAGTTCATTTTCAACCTATTGGTTTCATGCATTTTTAGGAATTGAGCCATAAAGACATGGCCATAATAAAAAATAATAACAATATTGTACCGCCTTCATTTTCAACTGGGATTTGAGCTCCTAGTGGCCAGTAGGAGCATCATACAGACATGAAATAAATGCCAAAATGTTTGTCTCATCAAACTCTACAAATAATATGTGGCAACTATGAACTAACTCCAACAAGAAGTTTGCAATTTGCTCTTTTTATTGAAGAAATTTAGTTGTTTTTTTTTTTAATAATCATTGGAAAAAGAAAATTGACATACACAAACTACATCCAGAGAGTGGATGTAGCAGAGCGCCAGTTCCATGGACTTTTCTGAAGCTGTAAGTAGTTTTCAGTGATTCCTTTTGTGATATCTATAGCACAGAAAGAAAGGCAATACAATCAGGAGAATAGTCCACCATGATGGATGATCCGCTGTTG
>JAPSES010000069.1:14253764-14286466 GCA_029822895.1 Maxillicosta whitleyi | reverse complement strand
CCCCCCCCCCCCCCCCCCCCCCCCCCCCCCCCCCCCCCCCCCCCCCCCCCCCCCCCACGCGTCCAACAAAATCTGTTATTAACTGAACCTAAGCCCACTGTGTCCAGCCACTGTCACTTTTTTCAAGTCCATGGGTTTTACTGGTCAATGTTGTAGAAGATGATGGTGTTTCCATGGTAACCAAAGAGCCTCTGAATGTCCAAATGGATCATAGCTGATGACCACAAAAATACCAAAACCTGCATTTTACATAAATTATTACATGTAATGATAGGATTAGTGGATCAACAGGTATTAAACAGTTTAGATCAGTAGATGCTTTTGGTGTTTGGGTCTTTATGGGTTAATCCAATATATCACAAATGCATGTGTTGTTCCATCAGTGTATTGAACTGTTGAGCACCAATCTGATCATGTTGCATATTCATTTTAATACCTAGTGTTAAGGGGTTCTTCTGTTTTACTGTGGGTTGTTTTTTTCATTGCTGTGATTCTATTCTATTCTATTCTAAGTTCAGAGCTGGTCTTAGCCTCCACTGTGTGTCTTTGACTGATGCTCCTGCATTACAACACCCACTGTTTGCTCTGTCAATCGGTGTTGCATCATTTAATGCAGACAACACTTAAAGCTGACACAGACAACTCCTGCTTTATAGATGTGATTATGTTTAGATAAAAGTTCCGGGTCTCTTTCTCATGTGCTGTTTGTGCTATCCCATCATCCCTGCAGTAGAAGGGGAGTTCAAGGATTCATCAAACAAACAGCAGGCCTCGGTCTCTGCAGAAACCCGCCCAGCCCTAGTCCACACATCACGGCAGAGCTAATGAGGAGGGTCTCGACGGGTCAGGGTGTGTGAGTGAAGTCTGGATGGCAGCCAGATCCAGCCCATCCAGGAGGTTTGATTAAACACAATGCTAACACATTGTCTGTGGGTTACCCATAGAGGTCTGGGAGAAGACGTGAAGGGTAAATTCCAGGAGAGGAAGTACAGCCAAATGACAGAGGACGCCAGCAGTCCATAAGCCAGGGGTGTCAAACATATGGCCCATGGGACAAAACCAGCTCGATGGAGGGTTCAGTCTGGCCTGTGGGATGAATTTGTGAGATACAAAAATTACAATGATATTAACAGTCAAGGATGTCAATATCATTTTTATTTCAGGGGACACATACAGACCAATGTGATCTGAAGTAAAATACTACCTAATACTACCGGTAAATTTGAGCACATCTTTCCAGATCCTGGGCGTTTAGCATGAAACGGTTAACACCCGGCTTGGATGTTTGAACTCTGGCAGAGTTAGACTGTTCAGGCCAGACTTAGTGCACTTATACACACGTAAATACACAAAATATTTAAATGTGTACAACACAGAAGATATTGTAGACCAGACTTAATGTATCACGATTGAAATCCAACCTTAATTTGTTGATAAGATGAATAGTTTCATTAGTTTGTCCCCCAATAACTTTGAAAGTAACATTTCAGAGATCTCATGATTATGAACTGAATATAATTTATCTTGTACATATTTAGAATATCTTCTTCTAAACTTATTAATGTAAACATTAATGTACTGGGGGGGTTTAAAATGTGCTACGCCATGAATGAAGCATCAAAATCACTGTAGAATTGAATACCTGACTGACAGAGTTTTGGGGGGAGGGCTTACAGACATTACCTCTTGCCACCCTCGCTGGATGATAAGAAACCATGCTAATTAGGCCCAATAGGTTTGTGAGGCAAAACATCCTGACCAGGAGGGCAAACTGTCCAGATGTCAGGTGTGAAATGGAGGGGGGTAAACACCTGGGTCTGGCAACCCTAAAAAATTATGACAACATTTTTGTCTTTGTTTTAGGGTAAAAAAAAAAAAAAGTAACATTTCATGAAAAGGTATATGCTTACAAACTATCCTTCACAAAAAAATGCAAATAAACTGAATATTCAATATTACAATACAGTATTCTACCTGTTATTAAATGTTTTGTGTATTTGCAGATCCACTGTGATCTGTACATTTAAATTTACATGATAAACTGAGGCATAATATTGTTAAAATTGCATTTATTTTCTCAAGATATTTCTGGTTGCTCAAGCTATTCACATTTTAAAATGTATTTTGAAGGCATAATCATGTTCATACAATCATTTTACTATCAATGTTATTATTTTACTGGCCTGACCCACTTAAGGTCATATTGGGCTGAATGTGCATGCATTTGACACCCCTGGTATAAACCATGACACTTTCAATTCAATTCAATTCTATTCTATTTGCAGAGTCATACAGTACAGTATATCACACATACAGTATATCTCAACAAGGATGACTCACAGGGCTTTACAAATAACAGTCAAATAAACAGTAGATGAAGGAAATGCATTAATGTCCTGGGCATCCCCCTGTCCTTAGAACCTCCTTCTCGGCAGGAAAACCTCCAAAAACCCAGTGGGAAAAGAACCACAGTGAAGGAGAGATCCACTCTCCTTAAAATTGAGGGTTTCTGGTATGAAAACTGTTGCAAAAGTTTACTGCTTCAGGTGAAGAAACTGCCAACACAGGAAAACAGGGTAAGTTCAGTGCTGTCAACAAATCCTATGGAAACACTGACAGCTGCAGTGAATTCACCCTGTGAGTATTATTGTTTGTGTAGAGTTCCTCTGTTGCCTGAAAGTAAAAAAAAAACCACATCACTGCACCTCGTCTTTGCACTGGGTGATTTTGAGGTTTATGAAACAGATGTAAATACAAAATGTGTATCAAAAGAGCCCAAAATTCTAACAATTGGAACATTTCATTGTTTTGGGAAGTCTACTCTAGCAACTTGGTTTAAAAGTTGCATTATTTTTCATTTCATAGTGACATAACGAAGGTTATTTATATTTTAGTTTTATTTAGTTTTGACCTTTTTTCTCCATTTCGCTTAGCTTTAATTAATTTTTAGAGCAGGATCGCTGGTTTTTATTAGTTTTAGCTTTTTACTAAATGCTTAGGTTTTTTTTGTTTTTTTTTTCATTTTTAAAAAAATCTTCCTTGCTGTCATATTCAAAGAAATCTCATACAGGATTCTGCTGCTTTCTACCAACTTTAGTCTCCATATTGCCAGGTAGCGTGGGAAGGAGAAATCCAATCTAAGCTACAAGTAACATACCGTGAAGTTCTGTATGGTGCTGCCAGCTAAAATTCCTTGAGCAAAATAAGTCAATTTCATATCAATCCGACATGGACAAAGACCAAAAAAAAGGGAATTTTATCCATAATTGTTATATATTTTAGTTTCTAAGCACACAATACCGTTTCAGTTATTGTTCTTTCTTTAAATCAAAGTTTTTATTTATTTCAGTTAACATGTTTTTTTTTTTTTTTAGTTTTCTCAATTCTAACACAAAGGTCGTATGTCTAGTTATTCATTGATATTTATTTTGATGAAGGATGAAGCATGATATGCCATTTCTTCTTTCTGTCCTTTCTCAAACAGTATTTATGAGTTGATTCATATGTACATTTAGGTTACATTTATTGTATTTTGTTACTTTTTCTGTGATTAATGACCATTGATTGGGGCATATCTAATTGATTTCTTGTTTTTTTATTTATTTATTTTTTTAGTTCTTTTTTTTAATTTTAAAGTTTGGGACAAATAAACTAAATAAATAAATAATCTTGTTTTCGTCCTTTCAACAGTGTTTGTTAACAAAAATAATAATATGGATGAAACATAACCCAGTGCACATACTGATTTTCTACTAATAACGTGAACAATAGTCCAAAGGGGACAAAAATGAAGCCAAAGCAGATGTATCTTAATGTTGTGATGCCTAAGGGATGCTGGGATTGGCTCCAACTGGATCCAAAAACACCCAAGGAGGTTCAGGTCCTTTGATGTCTGCTTTAAGAGGCTACATGTTTACCAGTTGGCTGATTCCAGTGCAGTCCTCTATGACAGAGTCTGGCAAAAGGACATGAAACCACAGGATGAACTAATGAAAAGTGATGGTTCTGTTTTTGAAGAGATACTGGACACTCTTTGCAAATGTATGGTCTGGTCACAGTACAAGGAGGGCGGGACTTCTAGATAATTGATGGGCCATTCCATTCTTGACTCTTTTTTTTTTTTTCCTTTGTTGGTATGTGCTTGTTGTTGGTATGTGTATGTAATTATTGTTGAACTATATTATAATATAAGTTATGCAGACTATTATTTAGATAGCTACTATGTGTAATATATATCAGCTTTCCTAATTGGCTTACTATCTAATGTTTACATTATTAGCTCGAAAAAAAAAATACATGAAATGAAAGAAAACAAAGAGAAAGAAAAACACTGGGGATGGTCGAGGACATCTTGAACAATCCATGTCATCATCTTCATCCCATTCTGACAAACCAGAAGAGCAGCAACAGTGGATGATTAATCTCATTAAAATTCAGGACTGAGAGGTATATCAGAAGTAGACCCAGAATCAGAATGCGTTATTATCCATCATGAAAAAAAATCCTCTTCAGTGTGGCTTATTCACAATCAGACACAATTTTAAAGAAAGAAAGAAAGAAAGAAAGAAAATACAGCAACTACAGAGATGAATTTCAGCATAAAACACTAAAAGATTAATTTATGACAAAAAAAACCAAAAAAACAAATTAGCATCAAAACATACATCATACACGACTAACCAGTGGATGGTTGATGAATAAATAAAATAGATGGATAGAAGCTGCTATATGAATCTACAGACCTCAGTCATCATGGACTGATTCATCATTCATTAATTTTGTTTTTTGTTTGAGTTTTATTTATTTCTTTTCATTGAGTTGACGAAAAGACTGAATTTCCCCCAATAAAGTTCATTTGTATCCGAAAAGCCCTGACTCATAGACTTCCAACTAAAAATACTAAGACAGTATTTTTTTTCTGGTCCCATCCTGTAAGTGATCTGATGTCTACAAATTTTTCCAGATTCCAGGGCAAATAGAAACTCTGAGATCTGCTGAGTCAAACTGTTAGAGCTTCTTTGGATTTATTTACTAACTCACATTTTTCTCCAGACAAGTGGAGTGACTATAGTTCTGTTTATGTTCCACACATAAGACAAAACGACTGTTTTGCTATGTTTCATGAACTTTACATTTTAATGAGACAACAAGCTAGCACTTAGCATTAACTCACCAAAAGATGGACCAGGACTTAAAGAAAATCGCCAAAGGCCTAAGACTGAAATAATGTAAAAGAGGTAATAATACAACATGTTAACAGACACAGATGGTGGAAGAATCAGGTGAAATTCATTTTTGTGTATTAGGTCTTTGATCTGTTTATTTTTGCATTGTTTGTCTCATACAGAGTATCCATAAGCTTACTGGTAACGTCTCGTCATAGGACTTTGACATTTACGAGCAGCCTTGAACGCAGCACTGACATTAACAGGTGAACTTAATGAACGCAGACATTTTCTCTCTTCACAATCAGAAAAGTCAATTAAAGACAATAATATGGACTGTTTCCAACCTCCTGATGTGTGGACGCAGGATATATATGTAAGTTGTTATCCTTACACTGCGGACAGACCTTTTACCCTATGAAATATTGATCCTTCAGCATATAAATCGATAGTTTTCATCAATTAATTTCCTCGTCAGTTAGCTTACGTTATTGATATAGGCCTACTAGTAAAGTACGTGATTTAGAATTTGCCAGTGATATAATATTATCACTGCATATGATATTTAGTTTGCTAACTGTTATTAAAGCAGTCATAATACTTTCGTGTGCTGTAAAGTATAAATTGCTAATGCTTAATTCAATGTGAAGCTCAAGTGACGGGTATAGTTGATAGAAATAACTATATATCTGGTTTCAATTAATCACACACAGCAGCAGCAAAGCTACTGGTTGAAATCATACCAAATTGGGTTTATCGATTTCCAGTGACCCAGAACAGATCTCATTACATTTTGGGAACAGTAGGTCAAAGTTAAAAATTTTATGAATTTTTTTTTAACCCCCTCCCCCCTTTTACTTATACTGGGCAAAATTTCAAATGTCTGTAGCAGCAAAACTATTGGTTGAATTCATACCAAATTTGGTTTATAGATTGTCAGTGATGCAGAAAATGTCATTACATTAAGGGAAAAATTGTCAGTTAAAATTTCTTTATGAATTTTTCCCCCCCATGTACTTATAATGCACACAATTTTACATATCTTAAGCCCCATGTCTCAGATAAATAAGATAAATCATTATCTTATTTATCTGAGATAAATGAGTACTGATTGGTTGGTGTTTTTCTGTATGTAAAATACTCAAAATGAGGAGCTAATGATAAATGGACGCAGCATTTCTAGATTTACCTTTTAATTTTCATTTCATTGGAGTGAAGCTTTGGTTTTTAATGTCTTGAATGTCTCCAGCAGCAGACAGTCCAGTCACTCTGCAGTGTGTGTTTTGCTGTGGATATTTTGAATATAGCAAATAGGCTAGCTGGTGATGTTTTATCTGCATGTGTGGAATCATTCATCATCTGCAGTGCAATCAGCCAGCCCTCTCATCAATTCTGCAGGTCTCAGAGTGGAGTGCAGAATACATAAATGCCTCATTGCTACAACATTATATCTTGGTTTGTCTCGGAGCACACCTGGAAACCTCAGCCTTTTCCTCTAATGACAGGGATGGTGTCTGTTAAGATGAGCTGTGAATGAAACACTGTCACTGACACAGGACTTGAAGGCTTCTGTGTTTGGATTTGTGACTAAAGCCAATTTTGTTCCTTACTACTGTGTGTTTTTTGAAGATTAGGACTTGTATTTGGCTCGCCACCCCGACAACGGATCAGTGTAAACATTTGTCCTATGGAAACAATGTCACGGTGCTGATAAATGTTCCCCTCTGTTCAGGGTTTGAAGTGTGTCTGCCAGCAAATCAAACATCCTAAAACAAGAAGGAACAGAACGACTGTTTCATAAAGTCTTGAAAATCTCAGTAAGCCATTTAAGTTATAGTTTAACACCAAATATGTGTATTTTATAGTCTACAAGAGATCCTATATTAACCCATAAAGACCCAGTGCTTCTTTTTTGGCAGTTTGGAAATTAATTTTCCTCTATATTTACCTTTTCATAAGTGATTTGTTAGTGCTTATTATAATATTATCCTGTTTATTTAACATCACTAAAAAAAAAGACGTTTTCCTATATTTACTGGTCTTGTAGATGTTCTTAAAATCTCACAGTAAATTCAAAGGTTTTATATCAGAAACAGAAAAAAGTAAAGATAAAGTGACTTTCCCAACAAAATCTATCATTAACTGAACATAAACCAAGTGTGTCTATCTACCGTCATCGATCAATCTCCATGGGTTTTACTAGTAAATCTAGTGAATATGATGGCGTCTCCGCGGTAACTACGGAGCCTCTGAACATCCAAATGGGTCATATGTGATGACCATAAAAAGGTGACAAACTGTAATTTACATCAGTTGCTTACCTGTATTGATCAGATTAGTGGATCAACAGGTATTACACATTTTACATTAGTAGGTGCTTTTGGACGACAGTGGCTGTGGTCTTTATGGATTAAATTGTACACTTAGTTTTCTAAAAAAAAAAAAATCCACTTTTTAAGATAATTTGACTGAATATTTTCCAAAGGTCAGTTATTTAATTTTGCTTGAACCTTTATCATATCGCAAAAATGTAATTGTTAACTGGTGATAAAGAAAGTAGAGCTGTTAATTAACAAAATGAACTCATCAGTTCCATAATGTACTATAATTAAGCCAAAATTAATTACATTATATAATGTCTAAATGTCAAATAACAATTGATGTAGAATCAATGTGAAATTAAATTTGTTATCAGCTTAAATCTACCATTAATTTTACGTCATAAGTCAAAAGTATCGGGAGTAAAGTTGCAGTGTTTTCCAGAGTGTCATGAGTGTACTAGAATTTTAATTATTTTTTTCTAGAGTATCATTGATCTGGAGTAAAATACAAAGAAATGGGGAGCGTTGGTGTCCTCCTGTCTATTTTGCCATACCAACAGTGACTGTTGTATAGCTTGTGCTCTTTTGTTCCTGCTGTCTGATCTATTGCCTTTACACTTTTGTTACTGTTTTCATATGCATGTTTGACTCATTTTATATTCAGAGTTAATTTCTCGTAATGGCCAGGCCTGTGTTGTAGTGCTTTTGGATGTGCTTTATGGAGCTGCCCTGCTGTTTATTTGTGCAGTGATGGAATATTGATTTTGTATGTGCATTATGGCCTGGCTTGGTTTTGTTGTTGTTGTTGTCTTGTAGTTTAACCCATTTTCTTGCTGACATTATTTGGTATACTGGCTTTATTGATGCAAGCCTGTCTTGTAAAATCATGCAGAGATTTTTTTTTTTTTTGGTGATGCTTTATTCACTTGCATCCCACATGAGTTAGTTACTCACTGTACTATTTCCTCCAAGTGCTTCATGCTCAGTTAAACATTAGGAAAGTTAGTTTGAGCTCAAAACAGAAGATTGATTTGGCAGCTTTCTTTATTGTTCTTCATATCACGGCTGCATATAAACTGCAGAGGTTATCTTTTATGGTTTTTGTTGCACTCCCTCACTCTCACAGCCAACTTGTAGCTAATATCTATGTACAGGTGCTCATTTAGTGCTTGTCAGCACCACAACATTTCATTTAAACTCCTTGACTGATTCTAACCATTAATTTGTCTTCTCTTAAATATGCATTGGTGTGAGCTGCCAGATTCAAATAAGAGAATTTACAAGTGAAAACTGAAAGTAGAAGGTGACATTCATTGTAACACTGTGTAATGTGCAGTGTGATTTGCATACAGATTTAGATAACAGAGGCTGATTCCAAAAGGCCCTTCAGACCTTGTTCTTTATTAAAGGGTAGTGTAACAATGGCAATACACATGATACGTCTTATGTTTCCCTTTTTAAAATCCCAGTCAAATTACATCAGTGACCAAATGGAGCAGAAAGCCTCAGAGCAATGCAAACCCAAGGTCATCAACTTAGAAAATTCATGGAAGACGTGGCTGTGGTTTGATCAAAATTATCTTAATAATTTATTTCTGAATTGAAATGGTGAAATGATCTTGAAAAAATGTCATGATGAGTTTTGAGAGGCTACAGTATATTGTCTCCCAGAATTCTTCCACATAGTAACACAGCATTTAAAAATCCTTTAAATAACAATCAAGAGGTTAAATTCTTATGTAATAAATACTTTTTCACATAGCCTTTTCTGTTATTATTTTAAGTTTGGCTTACAAAGTTCTAGCAGTAATTTGCCCATCTGTATCTTCTCCCTTACACTTTGCTGCCCAAGATATTATTGCACTGATAATTGAGAGTCAACACTCTCAAATACACTGTTGGTGTAGATTTAATTTTTGCTTTAAACAAAGGCTGAGGGGAGAACCCCCAGTTGACCTCCTCCTAACAGGGGTTCAGTCTGAGCCTGGTGGAGGTCCAGGCTGGGGCTCAGACCTCAGACTCCAGGCTGGAGACCCTGCCCCAGGGCTTTGGCACATAGGGACTGTTGACTCTGCGCGCCACCAACACCTGCCTCCGCTCTCGGCTCCCAGAGCTAGGCTCCTCCCTCTTCCCTGCACCGTCATATGCTCCAAACATATTGTTGTGGTAAACCACTGGCCTGTCACTCATACGAGGCAGCATGCTTGCATTGTCCGGGCAGTGGCTCGTACATGGAAACAAGTGGCACATGTCCTTGGAGCCGTCATAAAACTGAGATGGCCCCTGGGCCAGAGGCCCCACATACACTGGTAAGTCTGTGTATGAGTTCAGGTAGGTGGAGTAGTGTCTGTGCACCACGGTGGAGGAGGAGCGGCGCAGGGCAGCTGCATTTTGCAGGATGGCCTCTCTATATGAGGGCAGCCGTGTGGACTCAGAGTACTTGAGCTTTTGCTTGTAGGGATATGAGCCCATGTGGGCTGGGTCCAAGTATGCAGGCTCAGCAGCCAAGGGGTAGCAGGACAGGTTGTGGCCCAGACTACCGTAGAGCTTGTGGGGCTTTGGGTTAGCCACCACCACCCGTGGAAACAGGTCAGGCATGTTTGCATGTGTAGAGGGAGATGTTGATGTGGATGGTTTTGTTTCATCTACCTGATGAATCCGATCATTGTCCCATGTGGCTTTGAGGAATGAGGCGCGGCGGTTGAGTTTCTCCTTCCCCAAGAGTGGGATGTCATCCATCTCAGGCTCCAGGTAGGACTTCATGCAGGAGCTGCAGCTGGCGCTGCCACCAGGGTAGTGTCCTGCAGCACAGGCATCGGGGGCGTGGTTGTTCAGGAGGTGATTTGCCCTTAACTCAGCAAGGCAGGGTCGAGGTTCATCATAATCCCCTCTCACTCTGGGGTCTGCAGCGTCGAACATGTAGCTGTGGGACCGCCTCCTCCGGCTTACGCAGTCAGGGGGGTAACTAAACTTCCGCCTCAGTGGGCCCTTGTGTTCCACGTAGATATCAGGCACCTGGAACTCCCTGTAAGGAACAAAAGAAGGTGTGGGGTGCCGGGCTTGGTTCTCCACATACAGCCTGCTGCTGTGGTGGGGGTTCGGTGTAATGGTGGGGGTAGGGTCTCTCATTGCAATGTGGGGGCTGCTGAGGCTGGAGATGGGGAGAGTCCTTTCCAAGACATGCTGACTGCCTCGTGTTGGCAGTGTGTAACGGAGCGGGGTGGGCCGGGTCACCACACGGGGCTTGTCCAGGAGGGGCTGGGTGGCGGCGTCCCCATAGTGAATGGGAAAGGTGGGTGTGAGGGCCCGTTGAGGGTACGGCGAGTGGTTGTCTGTGATGCTGGAAATGTAGGGCAGTCGGCCGTGGCTCATGTCCGTCGTCATCACTCTAGGGGGCAAACCAGCCCGTACGTTGTCTGCCCCTCGTCGGCTCCAGCTCTCTATGGTCTTGGTGGCGTTGTCCAGAGAGTTCTCCACCCTGGCAGAGGACACCATGTCCTTGGCGGTTTTCAGCATCTTCAGCATGTTGGCCTGTGTGTAGTTCGACGTGACGTCTGGACTCTGCATGCTGCCGTTGTGGTCAGTCTGCTCCACACCGTTGAAGCAGCTGTAGATCCCCTGCAGAAAGATGACACAGCAATATTACCATCTTTAAGCCTCATCAGCTACAAGAATGAACCAACAAACTGCTGAACTCCCAAAGGTTTGCAGTCACAGCTATTAACTTTAGTCAATTTCTATAAAATTCCACCTAATTTACAGAGGAAATGAGGTGAAAACAGTAAAAACTGTCAATCCCAAATGTCGTTTTTAGTAGTTTTGTGTTGATGTACTGTATACTGTTTCAGATTATTTTATACCGAACTTTTCATGCTTTTAATGGAGCAGCTGTTTTTTTTTCTACTTTCAATACACTATTCACCCGCACAATAGTTGTATTTTTGTTGTGACTTTCAGTATTTTTATGGTGCATTATAGCATATAACCAGGATTTTCACCTTATGTCTAATACTGATGGGTTTAAGTAAGACTGTTCCATAACCCAGTGTAATCAGAATAACTGCACCATTGCACCACATTTAATGTAAGACATTAGGGGGTTTTGTCCTGAGGGGGGTACTATGGGTGTATATTGTCTCTTTTTATGTCTTTTTTTGTCTTGTTGTGTTTGTATTCAGATGTACTGTAAAAGCAAATGGCACAAAACAATTTTCCAAAAGGACAAATAAATAACCTAACCTAAGTGTTTATTTAGTAAAATACACATTTTATAAACTGGTCAAATTACATACAGATATTTGATACACTTTAAGGACACATGAACTCTTTAAAAGCATAAAAATGATTAAGAGTATACCTCAAGTACCAGAACAAACAACAATCAACTGAACTCCCAATGGTTTTCAGTCACAGTTATTAACTTTAATCATTCTTTAAAATTTCAACCAATTTACAAAGCAAATGAGGTGAAAAAGGCTCCACTGGAAACTGCCACTACCAAATGTGATTCAGTGCTGTGTGGAGGTTTTATGTCCATGTTAATGTGTATGAAGTGTTGTTTACACATAATCTGATGTTAAAACCAACTCAGGCATGAGTCCATAAATGAGTCAGTTGCTGATCATGCTCTTAGTATATTAATTTCCTGTTTGCCCCCCCCCCCCACCTGCTTTATTTTACTTTCAAATTGTGTATCAGTTTGGAATACTTAATCTGGCCCCTTGCTGGCGTTGACTCACAGATGAAGGTGTTTTAATGGGGCAATCTAAATTCAATTTCTCAGGGATCACAGCCGTCACAATATTTCAGCAAGCAAGTCCTTTTTACGGCTTAAAACTCATTGTGTTTTACTATCTTTTTGTGGTTGTTGTCCTTGAACTTTTCTACTTGTATAGTGATTTGACTTATTGCATGGACAGTTTCTAGAGCTCTGTCCTGAAGGATATTTCACCAGGATAGAGCAGGTTTTATTATTGCATTTAGCTCATGCACCAAGGCCATCAACTATCTGCTGTAGTTGTGTGCATTTTCCGGTGTCAATGTGACTACAGGTTATTTTCCATCTGGGCCAGAGATAAAAATGATAATTTTTATTGTATTAACATAATGATGCTATTTTGTACCACCTGTGACATAATTTTTTTAATATTCTATAGTGATAATTTTCCTAGGAGACCAGGCTCTTAGAATTACAATATAGTGGTCTTTTGCTGGTGCCCAGAGTCAGGAATAAACAAGGTGAAGCTGTGTTTCAGTTCCATGCAGCTACGGTTTGGAACTGTCTTCCTGATGGTGTGAGACAGACCTCTACTCCGACAGTGTTTAAGTCCAGGCCGAGAACAGTTCTTTTCAACTGTACAACTGAGTGTTCTATCTGCACTCTTCTCATTTACTCTATTTTAATTGATTATTATTTGTTTTATTGATTATGTTTTAATTGTAATTGTGTGTTTTTAACCTGTCTCTTTTCCATTTCTGTAAAACACTATGAATTGCCCTGTGTATGAATTGTACTGTACAGATGCATTTGCCTTGCCTTGCTTTTCATATCACTGGAGCCTATCCCAGCCCCTTATGAGCATAGGCGGGGTACACCTTGGACATGTTACAGGGCTGAACATAGAGACAAACAGTCACTGTCACATTCACATCTATGGACAATTTAGATTAACCAAATTAGTGCATGTCTTTAGATGGTGGGAAGAAGCTGGAGTACCTGGAGAGAACCATGCAGACATGAGGAGAACATGCAAACCGTCACATTTCATCTTTAATGTTATTATGGGGTTGTGTAGTTTTGTCTCCTTACATCTTTTGCATTTTTTTCCTGGTGTGAGTTTTTTGTATGGTTTTTTTTTTTTTTTTTTTTTGCCATTTTGTGTCTCATATTTAATCATATTGTGTCTTTATGTAATGTTTATTTTGTTATTGTTTATTGTTGGTTTGCTTCACAATAGTGTCACTTTGTGCTGTTATGTCTTTTGCATAATTTTTTGTCATGGTTGCATCATTGTCTTGTTTTGCATTTGTGCAAGTTTTGTAGTGTTTTTTATTTTGTGCTGTTTTTGACATGTTTTTCTTTTGTGTTTTTGTTTTATTTAATTATTGATTCAGTTTGTCCTGTGTTTTTTTTGTTTTTTTTGGTTTGCTACATCTAATGTGGTGTTTTTGTCTTATTGCATCTTTCACGTAGTTGTAATTTCTGAGCCTATTGAGTCTTTTCTTTTGCACAGTCTTTTTGTCTTACTGCATCTTTCATGTCATGTAAATTATTGTTTTGATTCATCTTTTGCATCACTTTGCTTGGTCATGTCTTTCATGTCATTTTTGTCTCATTTTTGGGTTCTATTTTGACCTTGGACCCTAAATGATTTGAACTAGAAGTAAGTTATTTGGCATTTATTGTTGAAATCATTCATATGAAAATGTGTATTATTTTTGGTTGTATTACCCTTCCCTACATTCTGCTCAAAGATAGATGAGGGAGTTCTGAATGAAATTTCTAAATAGGTGTGGCTTGAGCTCTAATGCCTGCAGTTTTTCATGGATGAGGATTTCTTACTCTGCTGATGGCGAGAAGGAAGTCCAGGCGCTCTGATTTGCGGACAGAGTGTCGGAGTTTCCAGTAGAGCAGATGTTCCCAGGCGAACACCAGCAGGCTGAGCCCCATGGCCACCAGCAGCATGTAGAAGACCCCTGCCATGTTGTCAATGTCCAGCTTACTGCTCATTACTTCTTTCTTCTCATTGCGGCAGATGCCTGTAAGCCAGACCGTCTGGAGCTTCTGAGTGTCCCCTGTAAGCGACGAGCACAGAATACAGATTTAAGGCCCATTCATTTACGTTTCCAGTGATTGAGAGTAATGAAATGCCCTCCACCCTCGCCTGCCAAAGTGCATTTGCATGGAGTAATGACATCCCCTTGAAAAACCGGCACCCGTCATACAATTGTGTAACATTGAATGGTTCACTTGTTTGTGATGGAGCAAATCATAAATCCACTTTCTTCTGGATCGTCATCTGTAGACCAGACACTGACCAGTTATTGGATCCAATATGGAACATTGTTATGATTGCTATTTTTATTAGATGTCCAATGAAAGAATGAATGTATAATAAATTACATTTTGCTGGGAGCTCCAAGCACTTCTTATCCTGTGGAGGATAATGCAGGGAGATAGATCAGCATTTCTGAATGAGTGCTTCCAGAATGCAGCTCTTAAACCATTCAGTATTTTTTCACCAATGTTGCTACAGTTTTTTTTACATTGTGCGTATGTGCTCCTTTTTGCAATTTAGCAACTTGTGAACCACAAGAGGGAGCTATAATATGTAGCAGCCATGACTGTAAGTTAGTGATGGGTTGTAGTTATGTCATCCATTAGGCTGAACAGGAACACCATGGGTAAATTCATATTTAAAAATTGGTCCTTTTTATTTTTTTCTAGGGGCGTTGGCTTTTTTCCCCCATTGATTTTGTTGCAACCAGGGATATGCTATCCTCTAATGGCTGTAGTTGTATTTATGATGATGTTAAAAAAATGCCTTTGTGTTAAACTGAGGCTGAAGCTGGACTTTTGTATTTTTCTGAAATTTTTCCAACATTTTTGTTTTTACCACAAATCTGTTTGTCCACCTCTTGTCTCAATAACTAGTTGTTTGTCCAACTCATTGCCTATTTTTAGATGGGCCAATTATTTTTTTGGGCCAATTACTGTAATCCTTTCCCTTCCTTGAAAGAAACACATTCAGTTGTTAGTAAGATACTGTAAAGATTGCTGACTAGTCCTGTGCTGATGTATGAACTGACTATATCTGCTGTGTGTGAAATTTTTTTTGGGTGACCACATGAATTTGCATTTCCAGATTAAGCTTTAAAGAAAGGGTTGATTTTTGTCCCAAACATTAACAGTTTTCTAATAGGAAAGACAAGCCTACATTCTGTTTACTGATGAGAAGAAAAAGTGCTAAACTGACCTGTTGTTAGTAGTAGTAATAATAATAATAATAATGTAGCATGATATGAAAATGGCTGAAAAAGTGGTCAGGAATGTTCATTTATGCACAATTTTGCTCTTATCATGACAGATGGGTTCTTTAGTGAATTCTATTTTATGTCTCAAACACTGGTCTGTTGCTGTAAGCTTTAATATTGGAGTTATGGGTTTAACAGCTTGATGGAGGCTGGAAAGAACAATAGCTTCAAGCAATTTCATTTGCGCTTTTGCACTCTGAGTCTTCTATCTGATGGCAGGAGTTGGGTTTGTTGAGGGTCTGCTGTAATTCGTCTTGCCTGTTTGTGATTGCCTTCTCATACAGGCTCAGTATAGGCTCATATTTTTTTCAACTCTATTACCTTCGTGGCTATTTGTGTGTATATACTGTCTGGCTGGTCTTCAGATGCAGTGTTAGGTTTCTACTTTACAACTGTTACAGACATTGGTGCTTAAACCTGAAAAAAAAAAAAACCTGCTTGTGACCAGTTGCAGGTAAATTTGACTTTTTGTTTTCCTCTTCCTGCTACTCATTTCATAGATGAATCTCAATGGGCGTCTACAACACACCTCCTCACACCTGAAGAGATGGACTAGAGCATAACCAGGTAAGAACCAGAACCAGAGCAGATCAACCCTCTAAACCTGGGGCCACATTCAGCTTGATATGATCTCAAATTAGTTTGGACCAGTAAAATAACATAATAACCTGTAAATAATGACAACTGCAAACCTTTCTGTGTTTTTGAGTGAAAAAAGTAAAATGACATGATTAAAATCTTTACATCCTCAAGCTATCCTTTTAAAAACATGAACAACCTGAAATGTCTTAAGAAAAAAGTGCAGTTTTAACACAATTACGCCTCAGTTCCTCATTTACACTGGTACATTACATTGTACTGCTCACAGTAGACCTACAAATACACAGCACATGTAGTAACAGGTAGAACATTGTTAAAATTGGTCATTTGGAACCCCTGTTTATTAACCTGCATTTATGATGTAACTTTCAATACTGACACAAAAGTCACATTTGTACCCTCAGAGTCAGCCCAGTGATTCTTTCTCCAGTCTATGCCATTGATTACTCTTTGGGTTTGTTGTAAACAGGTAAATATAAACTATATGCAATAAAACCCATCTGTCTGGTATGTGTCCATACATATAGTACATGAATATTTTACCATCAGCCAGGAACTGCAGCAGGGCCAGGTCTATGGGTCGTTTCCAGCGTGAATCCTTCTGCAGGGCGATGCCGTAACCAGTGGTAGCAAACACTTTCCCGCTGCCAATGGTCACGAGCTTACAGCCCTCGTCTTTGCCAGCCATGTAGTTCAGCACAGCAGCATCATAGATGAATGCATCCAGTTTCCTAGCGGGAAAAAAAAAAAAAGATTTGTACTTAAATGCCCATTATGTAATTGTTTGGCTCCTCACTGCCTTCTAGTTCTGCTGTATACATTATTTTTACGATCTTTGGCAGACACCTACCCTGTTTTGAGGCTGTTAAGGGCATCCTCTACTCCCTTCTGGTTGTATTTGACCATGTGGGAGTGCATCTCTGGGTAGTTACTCCTTATGTTCCGCTCTGTGCTGCCATTTGGGACTGTACCAAAGCGGAACGGAGGGTACTGCTCCTGTGGCTTCTGAAACTGTAGAGTGGAGGACAAGACATGAACAACCGCTGATACTGACAAAGCAGATTCAGAGCAAGTTCATCATGTTATTCAGCAGAAGAATAACATGAATATACAAAAAGGAAACGGTGTTGGAAATATGACCTTTATGTTTCATCCAGTTGTGTTTGATTCAAGAGAACGGACAGGATTTAGATAATTACACAGAATAATTGCAATTAACTCCAATATTTGCCATAAGGTGATTATATGATAAATAGTGTGTGTAAATACAAGTACAAGTCTTGACTGGTAGGTTTGATCTGCAAATGTGCATTAACTGGTTCCTTCCACCTAATTAGTGTTAATGTTCCCCTATTTATCAAGTTCCAAATATAACTGAAGAAATAAAAAGACAAAATTAATCAGTAACATCTCATTTGAAAGAAGATGGCCTCTTCTTATATGTGGTTGCAAGACAATGTGAACTACATCAGGTGTTTTTTCCAAAACATTTTTGAATAGAAATGTATAATTAATGAAGTAAGGACCAGTCATGTGACCCTAATGAAGTCCCATTAGCTTTGATTGTTAAGTAGGTTATTCTTTCACTAATTAAATTTTGTTGCTCAGGAAAACTTTAAAATAAAGAATCCACATTTTCTAACAATATAGCATGTCTATATTAACAAAAGTATTATTGTAGAAAATGTAATATAATCATAATTTATTTAATCCAAAATGACAGCTGGATCTGGAGGGGAATGGAGAGATTACAGTTTACAGTAGATAAGCATGGAAAAGTAGGCCTCGTCTTTGGGTAGAAGGCAACTCTAATCACTGCACTTCTGTAAATATCAGAACAAATCCCTGTTTTTGTGCAGTTTGAATGTTTTTTTCCCCTCAGTGACTGTATAGACATTTATGTTTCTGCTTTCCTTCCTCCTTATGAATGTCCTGTCTGACTCGCTGGGCCTGAACTCGGGTGACCGAAGGCCATTCAGGACATTGTTATCGACCTCTTTGTGATTTGAAAAAGTTCTAGTTATTGTAACAGTTCTGAGAAACTAATACAATGGCACTGACTAACGTAGGCGTCGTTGTGATTCCTGCTGTAACTTCAAAGTGACTTCGCATCAGTTGTCCCGCTGGCCTCCCGCTCTGCTCATTTATACATCTATACGCTGCATCCAAGAGGCACACCAATCAGAAGTGAACTCCAGGTCCAGGACATTGTTTCCCAAGGGATACAAATTTGCCTTAGCCCTCCCTTGTCTGCAGTTAGAAGTGAACCGCTCGTTTTATCCTTTCGCTTTTGGCAGTGCTATATGCATTTAATTAGCTGTGAGGACAAGACGGAGGAGGGGGAGGAAATACAATTGGAGAAATTGCACTTTTTCATTAACCTTATGCAAATAAGTGCACAGTACATTAGTAAAGGGGAAATTTGAGCTCGTCTTTGTGTTTGGAAAAAAGAGCAATATAATACCAGGGAGTTTTGAAACCAAACTGGACTTCGTCTGCATATTTATGTGAAACTGTATTTCTGGAGGTCAAGTTTGTGTGTACGGTTATCCTGGAGGAGTTTTTCAATCTGTACTGCTGTTGACCCTTCAGTATGAACAGAAACTCATAAATTACCTCATGTTTTTCACTGACACATTGAGGAGTTTTAGCAGCATTTGTTGTCAGGACCACTATAGTGAATGAAGTAATTCCTGACTAATTTTAGTGGTTTGATCACATGCAGTTCATTACAACGTATGTTCAATACAAATACCTGGATGATGTCATCAAATAGGACTTTATGTATGTAGCTTAACATTGGACAGTTGTATGAGGTAGAGGTTCAGAGTTGTTCTGTTATGAAGTTCTGTATTTAATTGTATGTGTATATGAAAATATGTACTTTGTAATGACAGTTTATTGTAAAAGTAGAAAATAAATGTAGTCATTGCAACACGAGGTAAAGCAAAGATGATTTTTATAATTACATTTCAGTTGTAGACATGCATGCTTTCAGTAAATTTTACAGTTTTTATCTACTTTCTTGTTATTAACCATTTCCATGTCAGCTAATCCCAGGCAAAGTAATTAGAAGTCTCTATTTTTGTACATGAATTAATTTTGTTTTTTTCAGAGCTGACATAAAACTTATTAAACTCCAAAGTGCAAGCAGAAATGTAGATCATTTTCAGGTCACTGTCCTTAAAACCATGGTCGCATCCTGTTACCCCGAGGCAGTGGCTCTACATTCTTTTTTACTTTTGACTTTTTTAGACTTTAAAATTCTCTTTCTTGCACATAAAACACTGAATGGTTTAGACCTGAAATACATCACAGACCTTCTAGTCCAGTATGAACCATCCAGACCACTCAGGTCGTCAGGTGCAGGTCTGCTCTGTGTTCCAAAAGTCAGAATTAAACATGGAGAACCTGCGTTCAGTTTCTACGCTCCTTTATATCTGGAACAAACTACCAGAAAATATCAGGTCTGCTGAGAGTCTGAGTTCTTTTAGGTTAGAGACTCGTCTGTTCACTGCTGCCTTTGACTAAAAGGCTTTTGACTTTTAAAATTTTATGTTCTCTTTTGAAACTTTGCACTGCAACTCTTACTTTAATATGTGTGTGCTTTTAATTGTACTGTTTTCTTACTTGCTGTTTTTAATCACCTTTTTATAATTTTTTTAATATTGTTTTAAAAGAGTTTCTTTTTCCTGTTGTATTTCAGTGTCCTTTGTGAAGCTCCATGAATTGACCTTGTTGCTGAAATGTGGTATACAAATAAACTTGCCTTGCCTAGGAATTGGATGGTTTTAGTTTAGACCAACTTAAAAACTAAAACAATATTGAGATAAAAAAAATACAAATACAAACTACACTGGTCTACCTTTTTTATTTAAATTTTTTAAAATTAATTATACTTCAGAAATGATCAGCCATAGTTGATCTTACATTCTTCAATAAGATGAAGTGGACTAAAGTACTGGTCATATGATGTTTTCAATGTGTATGATTAAAGTGTTATATGTATGTATATTACTTTACGTCCATTTATACAATAAATTCATAAATGTTACAGTAAAAACAACCTGTAAAGTGAATTGTAATGTAGATGAACATTCCTGTGGAGTAAAACACAACCTCTCATTCATTCTTACAATTTCACATTTTGAGCCAACACTTTTGGAAACTACAGCCAACCAGTGTTTAGATTGAATTGCTCTTTATTAGTGACTCAAATTTGGCAAAGTTTCCCTATTTTTTATTCTGGAACCATTTTAGTTGTAGACCAGTTCTATTAACTAAACGAACCAGAGCTTATATTTTAGATGTCCTTGGTCTGTCATGACAGCTGAAGTGTGCTTCAGTGCAGGACATTCTGCAGTATTTTCATTGTAAAAATAGAAGAGGATTCAATCATGACTTTATTTTAAAGGGCTCATATAAATCGACTTTTATTAGTCTTTGGTACATTTATTTGTGTATTTGGACTCTTAATAGTTCAAAAAGTTTGACTTTGAACCCTCCAGGTGCTAGAAAACTATCTTTATATATATATATATATATATATATATATATATTCCAGAAAAAATTAAGTGGATTTCTACAACCTGTTTTAATTCCTGCTTAATTTGTTACGTTACTCATTACATCGCCACATTTGTACATATAAGGTCAAGATGTCCAACGGACATTTCTCCGAGTACGACATAAAGGTTAGTCAGCAGCAGAGGCCGTAGTAAAAGCTGAAAATTACCTAAATCAATCAGTTGTTGGTTGTATTAACAAGTGGCTGAATGGGATGGAAAGAATGGTCAACAACCTGGAGGGGGTGGGGTGTGAAGAGGCTCATGTGCATTTAAGGGACCAGTGCTCAAAATAACCTTTCTGGTGTCATTATTCAGAAATGGGGCTGAAGATGGACCTGTGGAGTTGAATTAAAGAATTCAGACCCAAACATAGCATTTACAGCTTATGTAGACCACAGGGAAATGTTTTAAAATGCATAATTCCATTAAAAAAAGTGACATATCACTCCTTTAAAGTAGTGGCTGCAATCAGTGTTGAAAACTGTTGAGGTGATTTTTAGGATGTTTCATCTTAATTGCCCAGGTTGTTGTTACTACAAACATTGGGTTTCAGTTGTTTTCACATGGAAACAGATGTAACCTGCAAACCAGTTTCATTTTAGAGGTAACCTTGTGGACACTACATACGTCTGAGCTTTGTTGGAATAGTTGTCAGACACACTGAAGGAGGTTGGGTGATGTCAGAGTTAACATGATATGTTGCCACATCACAAGGACTTTTCCTTGTAAGTGAAGTGTCTTTTAAAGGGATGAAGTAATGATGTGCCTTAACGCGACGGAGTAGGGCAGCTCTCCTCCTCTTCATCACTCTCTTTTCTGATCCAAGGTCACATTCTGTGGCTTCATCTTCTACCTCATTTACATTTACTTAACCTGAGGGGTTCAACACAGCTGGACTAACAGCAGTCCAGCTCTTCATTCCCTCTATGCCAGCTCTACAGTATGTATAGACTCACTGTTATCGTGGCTCTGTTTCCTTCTCTTCTCAGCAGAGTTGACGTATAATGAGATGAGAATGGTAAATGACTTTGCCAGGATTGTAATGAGCAGTGGACAGCTTGGTCTTTCCTCAAATGCCTCTTTAATCCCTTCAGTTGGCTTCGAGCAAAGAGTCTACAAATCATTTCTTGTGCTGACGGTTTAACATGGATTTCCTTGTCAATACTCCTATAAAACACATCCTCAGGCCAGACAAATATGCATAAGATAATACCAGAAATTGTAATCACCGTCTACCCAGAAAATCCACTTGTGTATTACATCTCACAGGCTTTTCACCGACATCCTAATCTAAACAGTCTAGAGATGTAATTTAATTTCACCACTTACTCTATAAACCCTTTGTATTTTACAGCGAAAGGGAAATTCTGAAGCCATGACATTGTCACTCGTGGTTATTTACCTTTTCACAGCTCCACCACACACTGTTTACTCATCCAAAGTAGAGCACTTTGTGTTTTTCTAAGCAGTACATCAAACATAACAACACACAGGAGTGTCAATGACAGTGAGTCCTGTACCTTTTTGTCGCTCAGTCCAGACACGGTGTCGATGTACTGCTCCTGGATCATGAATGCTGCCAGGTTGGCCGTGTAGGAAGCCAGGAAGATAACAGCGAAGAAGGCCCAGACCAGGACCATGATCTTACTGGTGGTGCCTTTGGGATTTTCAATGGGGACCGAGTTGTTGAAGACAATTCCCCACAGCAGCCACACCGACTTCCCAATGGTGAAGGTGGGCCCTCCGGGGTCTGGAGGGGACAAAGCCAACACAACAGGACACAGTTTGAGAGGATATAAGATTTTAACACCCAGTTTAGTCCTACTTGATAAATGACTTCCTGCAGAGTCTGGCTGCAACTAATGATTATATTTAGAGCTGATTATTTTCTCAGTTTTAATTGTGTGGTTCAGACAATGTCTCAAAACCCCTCACAATGTCAAAGTATATTTTCCAACAAGCCAAAGACATTGAGTCTAATGCCATAAGAGGAAAGTAATTAGGAAATGTCCTCATTTAAACACTTTATGGGACAATAAGGTTACAAATAGAAGATGACGTTAAAGCAGGGGTGTCGGACACTGGGCCAAAACCAGCCCTCCAAAGGGTTCCATCCTGTGCATGGGATGAATTTGCAAAGTCCAAAAGTTACACAGAAGACAGTTACAGTAAAGTTAAATAATTTTCACTTCCAGGTGCCTGTTACTAAATATTTTGTGCATTTGTAGGTCCGTTGTGTTGTACATGTGTAAATGATAAACTGACAAATAATATTGTTAAAATTCACTTATTTTTCTTTTTTTTTTTCTTTTCAGATTCTTAAAGGTTGTTCAGGTTATTCACAGTTTTGTTTGAAAATATGAACATATTCATACTGCAGTTTTCCTTTTTGCTCTAAAACAAATACAAAAAAAAAGTTATTATGCTATTATTTTACTGGTCTGGCCCTCAACTAAATGAAATTAAAGAATATGATGTTTTAATGTTGGAAAACGAGGACCATTTTACCGCACTACTACTCACTGAAAATAGTTATACAACTATGCTTTAAATGCAGTGTGTGTCATTTCAGTATTTACAATCAATAGGAGGAGTTGGTGGAATGTAGGTCGGAGGAGGTTAATATGAAGGTTGTGTTGGAGTCAATAGTTTTAGTTTGTGTTGTTCTTATGTCGTATCTGTCAAATCTTGGGCAAGTTCATTCTGACTCGTAGGTTATGTCATTGCTTACTGTCCACAATAGTGGTGTAAAATCAATAAATAAGATCTGAGAGAGAGGGCAGCGTCCCAGTAATTAACCATTCATTATGCATTGTGATATAACCATAATAAATCACTGCTCTGGCCCATAGAAAAAAAAGACCAAAATGTGGCTGCTATTGTTTGTTTTGCAGACAGAGGACTCACCTTTGGCAGTGACCAGGCTGCGGTTGTACCCGACCGGGCTGCAGTACTCGAAGACAAACACTGTAATGGCCACAACGGTCAGACACATCACGAACATCATGACCCAGACGGCCGGGCTGTATGGTTCTGCACAGACCAACAGTGAAGGTAAGGATTAGAACAACATGGAAACTTTAAGAAAATATACTGAGCCCATTTTCAGGCACATTAAAACTCTGCAGTACCTGATTTCTGGAGTTATCAGATAATTCAGGTGATCATCTAAACAACTTAATAGGATACGTTTATCAGATTATGAGGATTCAGTTTAACGCCTACAGTCGTGGAAAAAATCATTAGACGGCCCATTGTTTTCTTCAATTTCTTGTTCATTTTAATGCCTGGTGCAACTAAAGGTACATTTGTTTGGACAAATATAATAACAAAAAAATAGCTCATAAGAGTTTAATTTCAGAGCTGATATCTATCCATTTTTCATGTTTTCTTGATAAAAACCAAAATCACTTCAGTTCTTACATCAGTATCTATGTCATTGTACTGACAAAAACAGTGCTTTTAGCCATTCCATGTTTTCTTGTCTGTCTGTTTTAGTCACATGATACACACAGGAGTTAATAGGCCTAGTTGATTACATAACCATTGTTTCTGATGACTTTTGATGGTCTAATCTATGACTGTAGATGTCTCCAATGTCTTCCTGCATTTATACTGGATAAACTGATTTGTTTCAGGTTTCTATTTCAGGTTTATTTCTTTCTAATTTTTTTTTGTTTGCACATGTTCAGATGTAAAATAATGAAGTGATGTGGTCATAACTTCAGTGGAATACAATATCAAGAAGATCAAGAAATCCAATAATGGACTGAAACATGACCGTTAGCATAGTTGAAGTCATATCTGATTATTAATATTATCTGATAACTCCCACTTAGGACATTTTTATAGTCATGGAAACATGTTCGCTGTAAAACAACTGATTCAGAAAAACTTCAGTTAAGAGGTATTTTAGTAGAAAGAAGTTTATTGTGTTTTTATTTTTCAGTCATTCGGTATAGGTAAATAAATCAATGAACTGTAAATAGATAAAAGTACATAATATGAATGTAGAAACATGTCAAATAACACTTTGAAGGAGATGGCAATTCAAGCCGAGATATAAAACCCTGTCAAGACGAGCTTTCGAACATCAGAGGTGAGGTTTGCAGCGATGTGAACTGATCCGTCTCAAACTGACTGATGGTGTTGCCACAGACCCAGTTTGTCAAACCGTCAGTGGCAGGTGTTAAAATGTACTGTTATATAGTGTTTTCTGTGTCAGTGTTTGTGTACTGGAGTTCATCTGTTACCAGAAGTGCAGTAACTTATTCAGCTGTGTTTTTTCTGCTTATTAACCTAAACAGCAGAACTGCTCCAGTTCTCAACCCTCTCAGTTCATCCATGTCATTGTACAAGTTTATTCATTATGATAGACCCCTAGAGATAAAGCAGCTCAGTTTCAAGGGGGAAATGAGATGAAATGCAGCTGCAGTAAATTACTCACAATGACTGTCCTCATTCATATTTTAAAATGTACAACCCGCTACAAAACATCAAGTTTCATTAACCTGTAAAGACCCAGCGCTACTTCTGTGGTAGTTCCCAAATTAATTTTTCTCTATTTCTACATTTCTTAACTGATTTATCAACAATTTTTTAAGATAATATTGTCCTCTGTATTTTTCACAGATCATGTAGTGTTCATGAAAATGCAGAGTAATTTAAAAGTTAACTATATCAAAACAGCGAACTCTTTCAGCAAAGATATTGCTAACTGAATGTAAAATCATGTGCCCATCCACTGCCATTGATCCAACCCCATGGGTTTTAATGGTGAATCAATTTTGTTGAAGATGATAGTGTTTCCATGTTCATTACAGAGCCTCTGAGCATCCAAATGGGTCACATCTGATGACCATGAAAAGATGACAAACTGCAATTACTTTACAGTTATTCACTGATGGGATTAGTGGATCAACAGGTAAACAGTTTATATCTGTAGATGATTTGGGTCTTTATGGGTTAAAATGGAGGCAATGAGATGTGTATTATGTTTCTCTGGTTTCAATAGGTAGCTTATATCTATCCAGCAGAATTTGTCATGAATCTTTGGTCTAATTTCGGGCTAAGTGGGTGAAAATGTTTTTGCACGCTGTTTCATCTATAGCTAATCTGTGTAAATGCACTCAAATCACTGTCACACAGGTTACTTATATTTTAAATATAAAATATACATACAGTACAGTGCAAAAGTCTTTTCTACATTTATATATATATATATATATATATATATATATATATTTGTCATTCTCTTTTCTTCACATGCAACAAGACAGTACAGTCAGTATGTGAACAGCCTTAAAAGACACACAAAACACTGACCTAAATGTGTTGTAAAGGTTAAAGTCACTATTTACGACTAATTTTCAATAAAAAATAAGTTCAAAAAAAAAAAAGTCACTATTTACTGAAACCTCTGACTCCATGACAAAAAAGCAGCACAAACAATTACAAACATGTGACGTGTTTTTATGAAACCTGGTATAAAACATTAGAAAATGAATGCCATAAATTTGATATTGTCTGTATTAAAGGGTTAAAGACATGGTAAGTGCAAAGAGAGTTCACAATAAATATGACCAGAAACTTTGTTTGTTCCTGCTACACATACTTCACATATATGTAGATTTGGTCTTAATACAGAGACAAATGCATATGCTTGGATATTAAAACATTACTAAACCAACAAATTTAATATTGGAATAGGACTTTTGCACTGTAATGAATATATGTAAATGGAATGATGCAATAATAGGACAAATACAGTATGAAATGCTACTACTAATACAAAAACATAAAATAGTGTGTGAACATCAGATTTTCCTCACCTAAAAAAGCAGATGGTGAAACCGTCCCGTTACTTCTGGCCACCATCACGCTGATCCCCGTCTCCACAAACGGAACTGAGAAGTCAATAATTTCGGAGCGTTCCTCGTTTATGGTCAGCGAGCCGATGGCCATGTCCGCCCGCTTGTAGAACACCTGCGGCGGAAGGAAAGTCGATAGAGATGTTCTGTTGAGGGTGAGATGAAACGGACGGCGGGCGGATGTTTGTCTGGCGCAGTCATAAATCGAAGCCGGAGCAGGGCTTTCTGACATAACATGGGACGTCCGCTGCTGACCTTTGAGACAAATCTCAGCTATTAGTGAAGTCAACACACTGAGGAAGATGTATTGTCTGTTTCTTCCACAAACCACACACACTCAGGCCTGTCCTAGTAATCTGCCTCGGCCTCTGTCCTTTTCCACCAGTGTCTTATAACGCTTGATCCATCCTCTAATCCATCCCTAATCTATTACAAGGTATAGACTGCTGCATAAGACGTCTGCTGACAACACATCATAAGCAGGAAGTGGAACTAATCGCTGCAGACTAAAGGTCACTGATGGCCTATTTAAGTATAAAGCGATGCTATTTTTGCTGGTGTTTGAACCCCTGAGTGTCCCAGGGTGGTTCAGATGGCGTTTGTTTTCTGCCGTCCCAGGTCACTGTTTATCATACTGATGGAAAACTGGTGGATTTACAGTCCAGACACTCCACCTCATGCAAGCCATTAGCTTTCCTGCAGAAGCTGATGCCTCATTGAGCACAATAGCCTCCCTGTTTCAGAGAAAAATGAGAAAAAATCACAACTAATGTTGCATCCTCCAACTCCACAAAAAGAGGGCTGGCCCCAGAAACCTGACTGTGGAGATTATTCACAAGGACAGCGACTCCTCCTATTTGTACAACAGTCCCTCCCTCACCCACTACACTGACCTTGCTATTGATTCATGTGCTCATTAATCCTGACTTCATATTGCTTTTCCTTTTTTAATTTGAGGGTTTCAACCTTCAAGTGTCTCTACATATTTACCACACATACATGACTTTTTTTTTTTTAATTTTTTTTTTTATTGCAAAAGGCACCAACCCTTTAAGAATTCTTAAGGATCTGTGGACACTTTAATTGTAATTGTCCTAATTTTGGGGTATTTTTTTTATGCAACTCCAACAGTTATTCGGTTGGAGGGGTATGAGTTTTAAAAGCTTGTCAATAACAGAAAAATGGACAAATAGAAATGGGACTGGTTCAACACAATAACTATGAGGACTGTTATTTATGTGAATGGAAGATCAGAAATTTGTCCAAAGCCTTGGAAAAATGTCTCTTTTATACAGCTTTGGATATTTCTTGGTCTGAAAAAAGTAGGGGAGACTTCACATTTATTGCACAGGTCACTTTTGACACCATTGAGGTTTTGTTTGGCGTAAATATGATCGGAAATCTGATGAAAGACTCATGAAATGTCTATTTAAAGAAATGATAAAATAAGATGCATTTAAATAATAACAAAAACACATTTTCTTAGTAACAAGTTAAATATGATGCTTAAAAATGATAAATATCTAAGGCCAGTGAATCAAAAGGTCATATTAAAAGGATGTGAGGTTGACTTTTTTTTTTTTTTTTACACAGAAGCAGAATATAACGCCAAGACAGAAGGTGTTTAGCTGCAACTACTGAGGATGGTCGATGAAGCCAAAATATCATCTCATTATTTTTTCAACATAAATTACAGACTCACAATAGGAACAACTGATGGATTTTTCTATTTGCACAAACACAAGCACACATTTACATGGAAGTTACCATTGAATTTGTGCTCTCTCCAAAGTCACTGTATGATGAAGAGCAGAAAGACTGTTCAGTTATTGCTATAAATATAATTTCTGTTTTTTTTCCTGGAACAAAAGGTGAAAAAAACCCAAAAGAAAATCACATTGGTATCAGTCAAACTGTTATTTGAAACTTTGACATTGGATCAGAATTGCAGTATTTACTCTATGGATCATTATTTTTGAGTTTATTGAATTAATAAAACATGTAAGAAAGAGGTGTAAATGGCAGGCGATCAAATGACAGAAAACTAAAGTATTTTCTTTACATGTGAAAGTGAACAGACATTAATCAGGTGTTTGTCTTCAATCTTCTGTCGACATTCGGGTAAAAGTCGGAAAATGTCATGACTGGAAAAATGAAAGTGGAAGTTTGGAAACAGGAGTGGAATGACATCGAGTGAAATGATTTCTGTGATTGACTGAAATGAGAGATTGAGGACATGTGTAAGATTGATCACCGTATAAGCGCTTCTGATCCTTCACCTCTATCTGTGGATGAATTATCTGATGGTACATCTTTTTTTCTGGGGCTTGATTTAAAGGTGCAGATACTGGTCCGCCCTCCTGTTCGACCTTTTATACCGCTGTCTTAAATACTCAACCACGATTATAAACAAGATGTGGTAAGTAGAAGATTAATAAAACTAGTTGAAAAAAGTATGTGCTAAATACATAATTGGAGTATTTGTGGGCTTGAGAAAACAGAATTTCAGATGTTTAAAGACATTTTTGTCTTTGTCTTTGGTCAAATTTTGACCCCTTTTTTTCATATAAATGTCCAACAGGCCTCATAGGTATTGTGTTGAACCACTTTTAACCATGTTTCAATTCAGCTAATGTTACATTTCCATTTTCCATGACTAATGTTTCTGCTACTGACGTTCAAACTGCTAAAGCTCATACTTGAACCCCTCCACTCATGAATGATTGTTGGAGTTATTATACACCACAGAAATACAGTAAAAAAAAAGAACCAAAGAATGTACAAAAATATACAACAAATGCCAATACAGACTAAAATACGCCAAAATAAACCAAAAACAACCCTAAAATACACAAACAATATATAAAAATCCACTACAAACACAAATAATGTAACCAAAGTACACTTAAATAGGCTAAAATACACAAATATGCTTAAAACAATTGATGAAACTATGCTCAAATGCACAAACATACACTTGCATATAGAAAGAAATGCACTAAAATGTAACCCTCATTTCTTCGCCTGTATTTGACAGATTTTCTCTAGTTTTGTGACGCATCACTCATTTCTCCACCTTAATATGGAAAAGACTTGTTGCTCTGTGATGTTTTACCTTGTGCTTGCAGAATGTTCTTATTACATCTGAATGATTTTAGAAGAAGAAGGCTTAAACAAACGTCAGCAGTAAAACTGTTATTTAACTGTGGTTTTTGTTGGTTTTCTCTTGGTAAAATCCAGTTCTTGCTCATCGAGTGAGGCTTGGCTCCAGCAGATAGAACCCTGTATCCTGTGATTTGTGTCAGTTGAAGAAGTGGGTGTTTGTTTTGTATGTTGCTGCCAGTGGATGTTGACCTGTGATGAGAGACGGCGACAGAGAATTGACCTCATTTACAAACTTGGCGATGCCGCCGTGCTGTGAGTGGAATGGGAGCGCTGCCATTTAAAGCTAGCCAGGATTTTCAGCAGCAGGGAAGAAGGTTTGGGGTTTTGTTGTGTTTATTGGTAGATAAACCTTTGGTGTTTCACATGATGCACGCCAGTAGTTTTGAACAAAATAACTGTACACATGACTTTATTCAAATTAATTCCAGTTTTCTATTAAAAATATATATTTTTTTTTTCCATTTTTGATTTACAGCTAAAATTCTACATTTAGGTTGATAACGGCATGAATGTTAGTTTACAACCAATCTGCAGATTTATATAGATACTGTTCCTTATTGCTGGATGTAGTTTAGCTGTTATATATTTAATAAAGTAATAAGTTGCTGGTGCTAATGAGCATATTTAATGAAATTATTACAGTAGTTGTTCATAAAGTTTTTTGATTCAAGACCATGTAACAGCACATATTAGTATTTTTTAAATGTAAAAAGTAAGAAAATGAATAAAAATGAACAATATAACAGACGAAAAATTAACAAAATAACTGAGAAAATGGACAAATCTGAACAAACTAAATAAAAACAGACAAATTAATGACATGATGATCAAAAATAAAAATAAATGAACAAAATAAAAAAGAAAATGGATGAAATTCCAAAAATTATTGAAAAATATAGTGGGAAATGGACAAAAATTAACACAATAACAATGTAAAAAATACAAATAAGCAAAATCATAGAGAAAAAGGACAAAAATGAGCAAACCACTAAACAAATGTTCCACCCTCTATAATAAAAGGTTGCACAGCTCACTGTCCCAGTGTGGGTCTTGACTCTAATGTTGGTAAATGTAGTTTTATAACATAATGTCTTGTTTTTATAAAATATGCTCCTACTTTGAAGCAGTTCGCCTACTGTCAATGGCGTTTCGTGGTCTTACCTCTCCGATCATTCCGTTCCAGATGCCTCGGACCAGTTTGCCATGTTTTCCGTTGGTCACCAAGTACAGGTCGTAGGAGAACTTAATAGTGCGTGACAGTTTCTTGAGGATGTCGATGCAGAAGCCTTTACAGCACAGTTTTGTGTACGGCTCGGTGTGACCCACAATCCTAAAAGACAGAATACAGAAGGTGTTTTATTTGAAGGTCAGCACTGCGTCTTTAATCCTGGTTCCAGTTTCCTGGTGCTGTTGACAGCTCAGTCCCTATTATTATATATGATTCCATTATATTCCTGCTATGAATTATCAACTGAAGGGGAACTCACCGATTGTTTTGGTTAATAGATTATTTGGATATTATAGAAAAGGCGATTTATCACAGAGGATTTGTAAAGCAGCAGACAGGGTTGTGTGAGTTATTGACTCTCATTGACTCCTGCTCTCAGCTTTTTGAGGTTGAAAAATTGTAAAGCATTTAAAGACCTTTTTAGAGCAAGAAAATGAACAGTTTTGTTTTTAATTTGATGGTTGTGCAAATTATTTACCCTTACATAAACTTTACTCTGTCAGGTGTCTGACAGATTAGTATAATATACTGTATATGTTTACATATTTGGGCTTTTTTTCTCATTTTCAGTTAAATGTATTGCAGAACATGGTTGACAGTTTAGAATAAGACTGGGTTCTTTACAGAGTAATTGTAAACATTTTGTAATGCTTCAAAGACATTTATTGGCAAATAAGTCACAAGAGTCATTTTGTGTCACTGCTAAAAGTTTTTGCTGTGCCTATAGAAAATTATTTTCAAGTTTCAGATGATAAATTAAAAAAAAATATATAAAAAAACACTAAGTTTTTGGTATGTTTTTGAAGTCTGTAAATGTAAATAAAAGGGTTAATGTTCTGATGATGTTCTGTTATGAAAGAAAAAGAAAGGAATGGCTCATTGATGTATGAATATAATGTATATCATCTCATACATCATATGGCATGAATGCACTGTTTTTAATCTGTATCAAACTCCAACATAATGAGGAATTAAAATCAGTATTTCTACAAATATAATAGCAGAATATGGCACAAAATATTCATCGTATTTGTCTGATTTTCACACTATTTTGCACTTGTTTGGAGAATTAGCTCTGTGCTTATAAAAAGCTAACCCCTAAAGGCACCTCCAAAACATTTGAGCTCTAGAGAAAAAAGGAATAGTGAATGATTGTCAGACTTAAAAGAATTTATTTTCAAGTTTTGTAACATCTCCATTAGTATTTCAGTAAATGTACTGAATAATTTAGTAAAGGTTAAAGTTATTGTGTTCATGTTAATACAGCATTAAATCAACATGAACAAAAAAAACCCACAAGATAATCATTAACTAATGAGCAAAATGATCAAGAAACTGGCAAAAAGGAACAAAAAATAACCAATGAAATGACCTCATGAAAAAAGTCCCATGAACTGATTTTTGTTTCCAAAGTCTGGAAAAATCTGACTGTTATTCTTTAAAATTCTGACATGCTAAATGATTATTTCCTGTAATTCAGCATTGGAAAAAAACACTACACCTAATTACCAGAGTACTGTTTGTTCATCAGGTCATATGTGGGTCATGGACTTATAGTTGATCCCTAGAATAAACTATTTAGCACCTCCATAATAAAGGAGTCCTTATTCCATAAATAACTAATGTACAAAACTTCAAGAAAATGGGGAAAAATGCACAAAAAAATAAACGAATGGGCAACCTAATGCAAAAGGTTCCATTCCATGGTTCCAAAATGGGTCACCCCCCCCCCCCCCTTTTTTTTTTTAAAT
>JAPSES010000069.1:14223905-14252280 GCA_029822895.1 Maxillicosta whitleyi | reverse complement strand
TCTAACAGAATGGACAATGCCAGGACTGATCAGGATCATCAGGTTTGGGACAGAATGGTTCGGGGACAATGAGACATCATTTTCACACAATGTTTAGCCTCCATAAAGTCCAGACTCTAATTTAGGATGTGATTAAGACTTGATGAAGCGATTAGATACTGCATCATCAATAATCTAAAAATGAATGAAATATGGATGGAAAAAATATTATGAACTTGATTGTGGCACTATGTAAGAATTATGTGGTAAAATGATGTGACAGTGAATGTGTCCTGGAATCAAAACTGAAGGTGGTGCAGTCAGATATTTCATGTGTGACTTTTTTTTGGATGGGCACTGCAGTGTATTAATCAACACTGTATTTAATTGGCGAATGTGTGATACTTATTTCATCAGTCAGAACAACCCTGTTTCGGGGGGGGGTAGGGCGCTGTCCACTCTGAGACTACTGTGAGTCTTGTTCACAGTTGAAAACATTTAGTAGCAAGCTAATGACAGACCCTCCTCAGTACCAGATAAGATGGGCAGTGTGAGCTGATGCGGCAGCGAACCAGTGATCCATGAGCACAATGCAGCGAGCACTAATGACACGCCACCCCTAACCTCCCCCAGACCTTCAGTCTAATGGACTCTGTACCCACACATCAGGATCGGGAGGCAATGAGTCGAACAGTGAGGCAGCGAGCAGCCACAACAAACAGAAACAAATGAACACTTGAGAGGAAAACGAGGCTGCCACAGTGGGTCCTGAGTAAACACAGCAGCCCCAAAGGCCCCCTTTATGCCAGCTGCCAGGGTTCAGAGCTGGGCTTTTACTCCGCCACCAGAAGCATTAAAATGGGTCTATGGGAATTATTGCAATGACTGAGAGCAGTTAAACAATCTATGGATAATATTTTAAGACTGACAGACAGCAGCTATTTCAGTATTTGTGTTGCAATTTGTCAATGACCATCTGTCTACCTGAAGATGTGTGAGCACAAGAACACTTAAACACAACACTGTCACTGTGAAGCATTTACAAATATTTACCTCTTGAACAAGTTGTACAACAGCTGCAGGTGTTTTTTCTTGTAAATTTACTTCTTTTTTTTTTGAGTGTCAAATTAGGGCAGTACAGAAAAACCCTCCCTCCGTTATCGCAGATGTGATGCTTTAAATTTGCAAAATCTGCTGATGCTAAAAAGCCACTGTCTCTTACAATAGTGATTTGGAATTACACACAATAGCCACAAAAGGTAGAAGATGATTAATGATGCGGAAAATATTTGAGGTTTCCCCTAGTTTTTAGAAGGGCTGAGCTGCTGTGTTTGTGGAATTTTGAGTCTTCCCAAAAGAATTTGACATTATTTATCTACAAACTATGCATTCATCTGACTTAATTTTAGTTTAGACTAGTAATGTTTGAGTGAGAGATGAGAGTTTGAGGAAGATTTAAGCAGCTGGATGGAAGGTGTGGAGGATAATTATCTATAAAATGTTTAATTTCTTAGTAAAATATACATAAAAACATCATTTTGGATGATTGTTACCATATCTGGTACAAATTTGGAACACCCATAGCAGGCACTAAACATCAACTTAAAATAGATGAGAACTACACCCATTAGATCTGAGAAAAATTAATTTATCTTGATTTTGTTCAGTTTATTTGACTTAATTTTGACTCGGGTGGTTCCTAAATGTCTGAACTCCAGCTGTGTAATGGCTGGGAAAACCCTGCCAGTGGTTGATGACAGGATCTGGCAAAAGATTTCTGTTTGTCAGTCAAATTACTTAAAGTAATTCTGCGACAGACATAAATCCGAAGAGACAGGGTCTGTTTTTTTTTTTTCTTTTACCCTTGGCCCTTGCTGCAGGGTGTTGTCATCGATTTAACGTCCATCTCCCCATCCGTGTGTCTGTATGTGCAAAAACTTTGGCATGGACTACAGGCTGAGGGTTGTCAAGTGCGGGCATGTTATATTTTATATATGTATTTTTTGGTCTCAACACTAGTGCAGGTATACTGACACGTCTGTTTTGCTTTCAGATAAGAATGAGTGATCACTTCCCATACATACGTCGTCCATAAGCATGTTTTTTTTTTTTTTTTTTAAATGATTATTGGTATTGTGAAATGTGTCCAAATGCAAAACCACCAAACCTTTTGACAGAACCAAAGCCTTGAGGCAGTTGTGATAAATGAAGAGACAGTTTCTCAAATCAACAACACAATAGCATGTAATTTATTTAGCTATACTAAAACCAGCTAAAAACAAACCCTAATGCAACGCTCTTAAAGCCACAGCGTCTCTATCACATAGGATGACATCATGTAAATCACCCCCCCTTGAGACTGCGGCGCTACACACCATACTAAACATGTTCTCAAATGCATGAAACGATTTACTCAAGTACTGGGGCATGAATCAACAACACTGTATGGTGAATTGTGTTCATAGAGTCCACTACAGCCTAAGCCTTGCATAAACCAATGGAAATCCACAGCTTGGCAGAATCAATTTTGACAAACATGAAATAAACAGTTTTTGGAACAATAGTGCACTCATTTGGCAAATAATCAGACCACAGCTGGAGAGTAAATGCCTCATCCCAAAGTACTGTATGATTCTCCCTCCCCAATGGGGGTTTTGCAAAGTTTTTTGTAGAATCTGGATCTTGCAAGAGGAAAATATCTCTAGTTAAACCAGTCATGTACTGTTTATGTCACTGTTTGCTGTTGATGAATTCTAAACATTTTACTGCAAACTTTGGTAATGAACGACGTCACATGGCATTTATGCATAATATGGGAGGTGAACACTTAAAATTGTATGATAGCATGCAATTTTAAAAAAATTCATGACTTAAGTTTCCAGCTTGTTTTTCAGAGCAACTTTGTAGACTTGAAAAGTCACTACAGACCCTTGTTTTTTATTTAGTCAGCCTGACATATTGGGACCCAGTGGTTACGTTTGATGAGTTCCACATCAAAGAAAAATTAATATGTTGTTGATAGATGTAATTTGTGCAATTGGCATTACACAGCTATAATTTCAGAAAACACTGGTAAAGACTGGTAAACAAAACATAATTGCAGACCCATCATTCTCTCTCAAACACAGAGATGCTGCAATACACTGATAAATACAGTTGTCAAGTGTAGGAAAATATATAAGTGTATTATTCATCCAGTGCGTTAGAATAAAGTTTATTTCTTGATTAACTGAGGACATTTATTTAGTTTATTAATTTTTAAATTAAATAAATATATTCAAAATAGGCTGAGTTTGATTGTAAATGTGGCATTTACAAAGCTTTTCACCTAGTGACTGAGTTTATTTTCAGTGATTCATTAGTTTATTAGCACTAAAAGTTAGTCCGCTTAAACCGGCAGGAGTTAATGCAGGGCGTTTTGACATATGGGGGCTCGTTCAGGATCGACTTGGAAAAACTCATCACTGATGAAAAATCTCGCAAAAATCTCCAAAAAACAGTTAAATCCTGAAGTGATTGATTTAGATTCAACTGAAATAAGCCCAGGTTCATTCTTGCTTTTTTCATGTCACAGAGTTATGCTGCATGTAAACTCCATGAAAATGTAAAATATAAATATGTCAAAGCAGGCAGTATGTTTGATTTGAGTATTGTGGTCAAATGGTTGTTTAATCTAAGCAACTCTGTCATTGTAAAGTCACAGTAGAGCAGATTGTCAAATATCGCTAACAACTAATGAAAAGATGCATAGTTTCGTTTATGGTGCACCTCTTCAAAACACACCTCGATTATTGGCTTTCACTTCTATGGCACAATAATTAGTATAAAATCCAAACATTTCTTTACACATTTGCCCGTTAGTCCATTAATACGTAAATCGTCCTGGTGCAGCTTTCCGATGCTGCCTGCCTGGTCGTGTTTCTCTCAGGCTCTGGGGAACTCATCCACTGCTGCACTCAGCTTTAATTAAATCAACTTATGATCTAACTCCTATTGAACACAGCTAATATATGATGACATTATCTTCCCAGGTCAATACAACCCTTCACCAGGGCACTACCTCTGAATAAATCTCTGCCAATGTTCTCTGAGGGACTGTCTGCCTTCAGTACAAAGGCAGCTGAGAACAGAGGCTGGGAATTTTCTGACCCCGGTGGAGAACGAGTCCAACTCAAAGGGAAAATCTTGTGTTAACTGTTTTGGGCTGCTTTCAGAAAACCGGTGGCTGTTTGTCAGGCTTCTCAGAGGACAAATGAGCCAAACACACAGATGGTCTGCCAGGTTGATCGTATGGCCTAGGGCGGGAGCCTCTGAAGAGGGGAACCTGCATGACGGATCACCCCACGTTTACTGAGTGGGAATTGTGGGCTTGTTGAAGGCTGTTGGGGAATGTTAGGGTGTGGAGGAGATAGAAAAGATTACACCTTTTATATTCAGTTCTGAGGATTAGAGAACAAGTCACAGGTCGGATTATAAACTTACTGATATTAACTTGCTGTGGCTGTATTGATTCTGTATATGGTAATGCAGAAACGGATAACACATTATTGGTAATTGAACCAGTATTTTGCCTATTGTCAGTTAAAGAATCTAACAAAATTGTTAAAGGAGCAATATTTAGCTTTTTTTTTTTTTTTAAACAGAATTATGCTTTATGCAAACATTTTCCTGTGGTCTACCAAAAATATAAAGCCAGTTTTACAGCACCTGGAGGGTTGAAATTTAGTTTTTGAACTGTTAGAGTCCAAACACACAAATGATTATACCAAGGACTAATACAAGTGAGTTTAGCTAAATATGACCGCTTTAAAGAAAGTTTGAGATAACTTTACTGCACTACTAAAGTATCATTTTTTACTCTGTCATATGTACAACATTCTCTTCCTGTTCAGAGGCATTTATTAGTTTATATTAATCTCAACCTGGATGGTAGTTCATGTGTGAAAATCCAGTTGTCAACGTTTAATTGAACTTCAAATTTTCTCTTACTTTTTAGCTACTATTTTCCCTCATGTCAGTTATTCCAGCTCAGAAGACTACTCCTAACTATCTGCAACTTTGGTTGATCCTGGTTTGTAAGCATTAAGTGGACTGTCTCTAGTGAAAACCACCCATCCATGTTGATGAAATGATATTTCCAATGTTTCTGATTAAATGAAGAATACGCTGACTATAATATTAAGAGTTAAGGGTGTTTGGTAGTCATTTTTAAAAAACCTTTTTGACCACTTTCATTCATTTTCCTCCTTTCTGACAACTGTAAACTCTAGAAACACCACTTCCTGCACTTAATCTGTAGATGTTGACCTTTGGTTAAGCAAGGGTTGTCTTTTTTCATTGTTTTCTGCAGAACTGGGCTTGTTCTGCTGGCCTTAAACTCTGTGAAATTGTCGTTCAACAGCTTAAACAAATAATTGATTCATTACAAAATCAATCCGACATTACTTGGTAATTGCAGCCGAAGTCATTGTCTGCATCAGGTTCCGTCTTCACTCTGAGCAATTTCATTGGTCAACATTTTTCCTGTGGTCGTCCGGTTTGTCAATTATATTGTTGAACTTTGCATCGACTTTATCTGTTTCTCCACAAAATGTTGTGCTGCTCAGTGAAAATGTTCTATTGTTGGACGACGGGAATTGTGCACTTTTTATGCTGGCAAGATGATTTGGTTAGCATGAGCGATAAAGGACTACAGTACTCTATAACACTAAAGGGACGTGATCTTCATCTGCTGGTCCCGTTTTCTCGTTAACGCCATTGTCAGTAATGGATAATGGCTGGCGCTTTTCTCCCTCACTAATGAACACCAATATCAGTCTCTAGGTGCTCAGGATTGATGACATGGCCTAATCGTCCCGTCTAATTGATACCCCACCATGCAGCACATATATTTCCCTGATTGGGTCACAGGGTGATCCCTGGGATATTGCACTCTGGCCAAGCAGCCTAATGAGTATCTCACCTCATTGAGTGATAAGAAGCCATGCCTGGGCTAATGGCAGGGGAAGAGCCTCTTAATCTCCTGCCTAATGGCACCCTCAAGTTGGAGACAAAATCAATTAAGCTGGACATGTTAACATGTAAGGGTGCACATAGCACTGTAAAATAAAACAAAGCGGGTTTATTTAAGGGGCTTCACTCGGATTCTTGTATTTTAACATCAGATTCACTGCAGCCAATGAGCCGAAGACACAGATGAGTGGACAGATAGAGAATTTTTACATACCTCATTTCCTTTAACCTTTAAAAATCATGTTTAACGACACCATGAAATACCATTTACTGAGTAAAATTGTGAAGCCCAGGAGGTTTTTTTATGCCTCACTGCTGGTGATAACCATGGCTGGACGAATAGTGTTTTTTAGTTTATAGGTTTGTCTGTCTGTCCAAGCCATTTGAGGAAATATCCAAGAAACATCTTGATAGAATTTCCTTAAATTTGGTAAAAATGTTCAGTGAAATTAAACATGAATTGATTAGAACCTAAGGCCAACATCAGCATCACTGTATCCTCACAAATACATTTTAAATGTAACTTAAAAATTCAGACGCAAAAGTGTAACAACACTGGTTACCTCATCTGTGTGCAACCGTTGTGTTACCTGTCGATTTTAATTTCTTTAAGTCAACACATTAGAAGGACTTAGCAGGGTCTGAGCAGTGTCTGTGTTAAGATGTTGGGAATATTCAGCTTTGCTTAAAACTGTGGTTGTATAGAGCTGAAACATGAAACTAGTCTTTCTGAAGCAGGATCTCCTGAATATGGTTTAATGTTTAATCAGGTCACACCTCTGATTGCTAATGAAAAATTCGAAAATATTAGAATGATATATATATATATATAGTTTTTTTTAAGACTTATTGTTAACTTCTCTCCATCTTTAAAACTGGTCTTAAAACGTATTTTTACTCCTTGGCTTTTGATCCAGTATGATGAGAAGCTTTTGTTCTTGTGCTCTTATTGTTTTATATTGTTTGTTTTTATAGTAATCTTTTTTTGTTGGGTTGTTAGCACCTTGTAGGCTATTGTCATGAATTTACCTCAGTATTCCACTGTTTTTGTAATGTGGTGCTACTTAACATTCTTCGTGAATGTTCATGTTATCTCATTAGCTACGATCCCTGCTGTTCATGGATCAGTTTTAACGTCTTGTTACTGTAATGGTGTTTCATGACATTCCACTGTATTTTGGATCTTTTTTTAATTTACTGGAATAACTGATCAATAACAACATCAAAAACTAATCTACATACCTGAGATTGGAAAATTTGTGTAATTACTATTATAATTATGCCTAATGTTGCTAATCTAGGTCACAGGTATTGTAGATATCATATCCAAGTAAACTCTATATAATTTAAAAAATTAAAGCAATAACATTTTTATTAATAAAGCTGAGTTGAGTTTGATGTTCAGCGATTCAACACTTACTAGGTTTCTAACAAAATGTGTTTGCAGGTTTTTCAGGAGTGTGTTATGGATGTCATTGGCCAAGTAATCTATTATTCCCTTTCCAAAGTATTGTTATTATGTTGACCTTTTAACAACCTGTGTCAGTCAACCTCTGCTTGTTTGTGCTCCTTTTTTTCTCTCAATAACAAATAAGATCAGATCCCAGGACTGTTGCTTTGCACTGTACTATATAATGACTTTACATTACATGTCCTGCTGTTTTTCATTCATTCACCTTAGTATTGTGATGCCAAACCTTCATCTTCTCAGTTTTATCTTCTCTAACCCTTCAGCTCTGGACTCGTCTGACCCCTGTGTGAATGAGATGTTCAATGGTGTCAAGCGGCGGTATCACTTACGCCTCCGTCTTGTTGGACTGGCGTCGGCAGGGCACCGTGTTACTGACACATGTTCCCGTCACCGGGTCCACCGCCTCCACAATGACAAAGGGTCTCTCCTCCAGTGTCGCCACCGTCAGATGCCTGTAATCTGACACTGGCTCCAGGTAGGACCCGTACCGTGGCCACACCGGGTACCTCATCTGCAGGATGCCCATCTCATATGTCCCAACCTGAAACAGACCAGAGGGTGGGGTGTGAACTATCGCTGCACCAAACTCCAGATGGTTTACTGTGCAGCAGGATGTGTTACAGCAAGGGCGTTAAACTCATCTAGGTTCAGGGACAACATTCAGCCCAATATGACCTCAAATGGACCAAACCAGTAAAATAATAACAGTGAAATCAGTAAATTTACATTTTGAGAATGTTTATATTTACAAGCTATCCTTTATAAACATGTACAACCATGAAAAATCTGAAATGAAAGTGCAATTGTAGCAATATTATGCCTCAGTTTATCATTTACAACTTACAGATCAGATACACAAAGCATTTTGTAACAGGCAGAATGTTGTTAAAGTTACTTTTCATAAGACATTTCACTTTCATATTTTTTCAAGTAGTTCCCAGGAAAGGACAGTTTGTAAATCAGAATCAGAGTTATTGGCCAAGTAGGTGACATACAAGGAATTTGTCTTCGTTTTTTCTTTGCTCACAGCATACGTAAACCCAAACGCTTAAACATAGACCTAATATAAACAAGCATTCAGCTAGAGACAAGGACAACAAATGTGTTGAGATTGAATGGATTGGTAGAGTGCAAAATATATGTTTATGTATATATTATAATAATGTAAATTAATCAGAGTTTTAGACTATATACTATAAATGTAAGCATTCTCATGTAATGTTGTTTGTGTTTTTTTTTTTTTTTTACACTAAAACAGAGAAACATTTCGAGTTATCATTTATAGATTATTACTTAACTGGGCTGATCCACTTGAGATCATATTGGTCTGTATGTGGAACTTGAACTAAAATGAGTTTGACACCTTTGATTGTTAATATCTTTAGTGTGATTTTTTGCATTTCACAAATTCATCCCGTGGGTTGGATTGGGGCCTTTGGTGGTCCAGTTTTGGCCCACAGGCCTTATGTTTGGCTCCCCTGCATTACAGGAATGACACACCAAAAACACACATTTGTCTCTGTTACAATACAGCTACGTAGATAATCAGCTTGAAGTGGCTGTAAAAGACAAATAAAGGTGAGATGGAGTGCAGAAGTAAACACATACATCTGAAGGAGCAGTGGAGGACATAAGTAACAGTGTCTATCACAGTTTCCAATCTTAATACAGTAGTCCCCAATTCTCTAACTGTATATGTTGTTATCTCATCTTTTTGATTTGTGTATTTGGATCCAGCGGCGCGGAGATTTTGAGTACATAGCGAGTTTAGAGGAAATTGATTTTTGGGTCACTGGGGACATCGAGGAGTGCAATTATACATCTAATGCAACAAAAGCAATTCCACCCCCTGTAATATTGCCAGTTAGCTAATTTTAATTGGATGTTGTGGGGGAAATGAGCGCTCAAGCAGGATGAATACATAATCAAGATGGGAAATTAAACATTTCAAGCTCACTTACATGAAGGAGCCGTGACCTGTTTAGTAACATGTTCCACAAATTTGCCCCGTCTGGCCGTTGTGGTTTCATTCAAGCTATGAAATGAGGGATTGAAGGTCGCACCGGGCCAGTTGAACCACATTTACACAGCGCGTCAGCACATCCTCACATCCTACTAATTATGTACATGCTGAATCACATGGGAGTGTTTCAGCCGTAACTCGGCAAACCAGTTATTATCAGGATTTTACATGTGTACGTGTTCACCAGGCAGTATAAAAAAAAGGAATGTTTTGTTTAGGAAATTGAGTCAAGGTTATGTTTTATATTTGCACAGGATGATTAGACAAAGATGGTTTCATTAAAAAAATACTTGAGCATCAGCTTAAATTGTCCTTTGCAAAAGTTGTATCTTCTAGTAATTGGCACAGTGATAACGGTAAAATTAGCATTAGCATCACAACTTGTGAGGAAAACATCATTTAATCATAAATGATGCCCTATTTCAAAGGTGTGCTGTATTTTCTTTTTGTGGTAAGATGAAAAATGAACCTGCATGTTATGTCTTCACATGCGTCACACACAAACAACCACTTTTAAAGGAAATTCACTTGCGCAGACAAATCTTTGCTAGAATAAGGGTTTGGATGCAGGTGAAGCTTTTTCGTCCGTTAAGTTTGATGTGATGTGGTTTATAAACCTTCGTCTGAGTCTGAAGTTAGTCTGTTTTTGTCCAAACCTGTTAAACATCATGTTCGATGTGAGAGCAGTCAAAATCTAGTATGGTTGTTCCCCAAAAATCTCTTTTGTATCAACTCATGCGCCTTATTGACAAAAATGTCATGATTTGTGATAATATCTACATTCTCTAGTTCAGGAACCACAGACAGCCCAATGTGATCTCAAGTGGGCTGAACAAGTACATCAGTACATTAAGCTGTACATCAAAATATAAAATGTGTCCTTGTTTTAGTGTAAAAATGAAATTACATTATGAAAATATGTATAACCTGAATCATGTAAACCCTGAAATATTTTTTGAAAAGTTAAGCGCAGCATCAGCAATATTATTTCTCAGCTTATTATTAACACAATTTTCAGCTCACAGTGGCTCTACAAATCTAGGAAACATGTAATAAAAGGTATTCAATTGTTTTTGTTTGGTAGAGCGGGTTGTCCAATGACTGAAGGGTTGTCAGTTTGAATCCTGGTTCTGACTGTCCACATGTCAAAGTGTCCTTTGGGCAAGACACTGAACCCGAAATTGCTCCCAGTTGGGCCTGGCAGTGAGTGTGTGTGTGTGTGTGTGTGTGTGTGTGTGTGTGTGTGTGTGTGTGAGGCTTTGTAAAGCACTTAACGCACCATAACTGTGTGGAAACGCACTACCATACCATACCAAGTACCAACCATTTATTTCTTTTTCTTAAGAAATTTCAGGTTGCTTATATTTATTCAGATTACTCAGACAGGATAGTTTGGAAATGTACATAATTTCATAATGTTTTACTTTTTTCACATTAAACCACATAGAATATTTGGAGTTGTCATCATTTATAGGTTATTTACTTTATCACATTGGGTTGTATGAACACATTGAACACCCTGGACTGTTAGTGTAATTTTTCGCATTCATACACCGGGCCAGATTGCACCATTTGGCAGCCTAGTTTTGAGCCACAAGCCTTATGTTTGACACCCCTGCTCTAGTGACTCTACCACCATCCAAACTGTGAAATTAATTTGCTGAAATGTCACAAATGACATCAACAGTTTGCTTCTAACACGGAGAAGTAATGTAATATACACAGTAACACTGATAACACTTCTAATGAATATACAAACATAATTAATTGATTTTTCTGCTGTACTTGAAAATCTGTCTTTTTTTTGGTAAGAATTTTATCTTGTAGCACACTTTAGAATGGTTTTACCTTGAACATTCTTCATCATTATTGTCTTTCTGTGTCTTTTAATGTAGTTTTATCCTGTTTTTCATGTTACGTGACCGCGGCCTCTTTTGCATATCATGACTTTGGTGAGCTCAGCATTTATGAACTCCTCCAGAGATCATTTTTCAGTTTTGATTGCGAAAATTAATTCATATGTGATAGTATCTTTGTACAATTCACATCCATCCAGCAATTCGCTTCCATTTTCTCTGACTATGGAAAAGTCCTTCCCCAGAAAGTGCAGACAGTAAATTGTCTAAAATGTTATTGTTGTAGTTTTAATATTTCTCCTAATTTGATCTAAGTAGAGTAAAGTTGACTCAAATTGCTTTCTGTGTATAATCTGAGCATCTGTTTTTCTTCTGAAGTGAATCCTTTTTGCTGTGAGAAGGCGACAAAAAATGGTGGATTCCTCTGGTCCTTCTCCTGCTTCTTTTCCTTAGTCCAAGCTTTAACAAATCTCCCCAAATGTCAATAAAAATCCAACTGTCCCTTTTTTAACAAATCCAGCTCAATCACTTGGATAAATGAATCGATAGATCTGATGGGAAGCAGACGCTTATAAATCTGCAGTTTACCTCACGGGAATAAATGTGTCCCAGTCGGAGGGAAGGACAGGAGAGATGAGATGTGTAATTTCCTCTGCTGTGTCTTCTTTAGATGGATTGATTTCACTGAAGTTCAGCCCTGATACTGTAGAGCTGATGACCATTTTAATGTCATGTGGGTGGTGTTAATGTCCATCCCTGCAAATCTGATCACATACGTACGATGCTAATGCAATGTTTGATCAGACTCGTGATGCGTTTGAGTGATGTAGGATGTTTGGGCAGGAATACTGAAGCATTGGCACTGCCTGATGCTCCATCTTTGACACTGTTTCTCTATGAGGAAGCAGAACATCAATCATTCACATAATCCAGTGGAATTTTATAAATATATTAGAAGGTTCAGTCATTCAAGATAAATGCAATAAAAAGAAACAAGTCAAAAAGTGATATTGATATTTAAGATGTACTGATTGATTCACACCGTCACATCATGTACTAACAGATAGAAAATACTTCACTTAAATGAATGTTTGCTCTGTTTTCAGTCAGTCTTTAATTAACTCTATCAGTTTCAGTCTCAAAAAGATACATATTCTTTCGTGGACCACAAATTTACTAAACTCAGGGGCACTGCAACCAATTGGGGGCCCCATGGAAGGTAAACATTATAGATCCTTCTTAAAATTCAATGTCTTGTTGATCTCTCAGAGTGGGGGGAGGTATGTATGTAATGTAGGATACACTTGTATAAAACGAAAGTGAAACTTAACATCTGGTAAAGTTTCAAACTGTCTTCCACTCATAGTTATTGTAGATCATTCATTTATCAGACCGGAGTAGTTGTTTGTTTACCTGTGTGACTAGTTTCAGCTACTTCCTGTAGCTGAACGCAAAAACTATCATCGCTGTGCAAACAGTTTAAATAAAGTGTAAATATATGTGCAGAGTAGAAGAGAAGAGCAGGCATGTTAGCTAACCAAGAACCAGTAGAGATAAATGTATAATGCACTTGACCCTGACTGGACACTGAGGAATGTGTTACAAATGTCCTTACATGAGGTATTGTTCTCATTTCTCAAACCACTGCTCCTGTCTGATAAATGAATGATCAATGAAACTTAACATGCTTTAGACATCTGACTCTTATATAGAGGATGTTACAATGAAATTTTCACAACTTCCAACCTTTAACTACTGGAGCCCCTCCACTGCTCTATGTGTCACCCACAAATACTGGGTACCCATGAATTTGTCATATTTATACCCCCCCGCGCGCTTTATAATGACAGGTGTGAACAGATGCACTTACAGCTAGACACTTGTACTGGAATATATGAGGATGGATGCTAATGCAAAACCACGTGTGGACACAGTGTTTTGTTTCCTCCTACATAGTCTCCGGTGTTTGTACAGGAAGGGAAACAATCCTGTCTGATCACACAAGACCATCACAGTGAAACAAAAAGAAACAGAACAAGTGTGGAAATGCTCCTGTTAGTCATGTTCATCAGTTTTGATGTGGATCTATCACTCCACTCCTGGTGGTTTTAGTCAAGTCCATCAGAATTTCAGATTGTAGGAAAATACACTGAGATGAGTAAATATCATGTCCCTGTGGCTGCAAAGATCTTTAACTGTTCCAAGTGGTGTCACTAGTCTGTGACTGAAAAACAGAAGAAAAACATTAGCGTGCAGCTGTTTCCAATGCTGTTTAATTCTACAGATCCCTGTTAGAAGAGGTAAAACAAACACCAGCTGTCACTCCCATATCACATTACACAACAACCCCTGCAAATACAGCTTCAATTACATTTTTTCCTTTCACTTTACAAACCTCATTTCAGCTGCTGTGAGTGTGATTTCAAGGTTTATGTGTGTTACAGATACACAGCCAGTGAATGGCAGCTTTTCAGTCCGTGTACAAATATATATATCAGCCATGCCAGATAAGAGCAGTGACAGGAACACTTCCCATCCTCCTCCGGGCCATCTCTGCTCTGTCACCTCCCTTTTGTCACGCTTGTCCTGAATTACCTTGACTTTTGGATCCGAGACGACGTCAAGATTGGCTCTCAAAGCTGCGAATTACAGTAATTCAGTGACGGGAGCTTTAAGTGATTTAATATTAGTGAATGAAAAACAGAGTCCCAGAAGTGGCCAGTAATGTGTTCTATTTACTCTGTAACGCTTTTTTTCCCTCTCCATAACATTTTCTTTTGCTTTGAGAAGTTTTATTGCATTCTTTTAACAGTTTTAAAGGGGGACAATGCAGTTTGGTAATCGTGGTGACCTCTACTGGCTTACCTGGAAGTCTACACTGTCGTAAAAATGCCCAGCCTTACCTGACGTGACGTAACGCAATCCGCAATGAGCAGGCTTTTCGAGAGTGACTTGTGCTGGAATGGCCGAGAACATGTCTACAAATGTACATTTACCGTGTTGTTGTAACAAATTTGTTCTTTTGCATGTTTGTATCATGCATTTCCAGTCACTATGTACACGAAAATATCAAGGCTTGACCACTGTCATTGTGTTTAGCTATTTTGAAATGGCTAAATGTCAAATAACTACCGTTGAGTTATTTTGAAATGAGCTATGTCAAAAATTACAATTGCTTGTGTAATTCTCGTCTTTTTGTCCATTTTGTTGAAAGCACTATGATGAATATGTTCGTGTTGTAATGAAAATCACAACAGCATAGTAATGGAAACCAGGCTATCACTTAAGATGGCGTCATCAATTCCACCTTTGCTGTCTTTATAAGATCCTGGGAAGAAAGGGCGTCCAACCAAGATGTACTTGGATGTGCTAAGGTTCCAGGAATCAAGGTGATAATGACTGCACAGTTTGGACATGTAGCCACGCAAGTAGAAAGTATCGATGACCACCTTTCGAAACAGATCCTCTGTTCTGAACTGATGTAGTAAGAGATGTCCAGGTGGTGCAAAGGTACCCTCGTGTCTTCACTCAGATCAAACAACCTTTATCCAACAGGGCTGCAGTATCTGGACAGGATTCTGGATTCTGAAGGGAGCAAAGGATTTCTCTGATTGATGACCTCGATATAAAGCGATATGTGAACCAACCTCCACCTTTTTTGAAAGAATATTGGAATGTGATATCAATCATGACTGCAGTGGTGAGGGTGGTCGTAGTACTTCAGATGCTTGGTATGGTTTTATTTGAAGTCTAATCAAGACCCTAGAAGAAGGGTATATTCCTTTATTAGCATTATTTGTTTACTGTCATTGAAAAAAAAAAATCAGCTTGGAATTTTAGGGGTAAAATTTGCCAATTCATCAATCAGCCATGGTAGTGATCTAGTCTGGGCTAAGTCTTGCCTTGTCTTAATCTTGGTTTTGGTTTCAACTTGGTCTCGACTCCACAAGTCTTAGTTTTGTCTTGGTTGTGATCTGCTTTGGTCATTACTTGTTATTGATTTAGTCAATCTTGACTAAAACTGTAGTGGATGATGCATTTTTCGTTTAATTTTTACTATAATATTGTGTCATGGCTATTTTTTATTGTAAAAATCCCATAGAGTGGATATTTTGATTTCCTTGAGAGCCTTGTTTCATCAGTGATCATTTGAAAGAGTAACCTGTTACTCACTGCTCAAGCTTTTTATTCACTACTTTGTCATTCATGTAATTATTTTGGTCTTTTTCCTGAAGGAGCTGTTCTTTTACTCAGGTAGAGTTTGTGGTTCATCTTCACGCCTCTGATCGGTGTCAGGCTCAGGCTGCTTTTGCATTAGTGATGTATGAATGTGACTGACTGGCTGCTCTGGAAACGGCACAATGAGAAGGCAGGCAAAAAGGCAATCAAAAGGTGGAATTGATTTTCAGCTCCTGGAGAAAAGACGCCAGAGGCAACAGAAAGTTAAGCACATCAGAGGAATTGCCTCACACTTCTGAACGAAAATTTAGTGAAATGAGCACAATGCAGAGCTCTCAACGAGTGGGGAAAATGTTTTCTTCTGTGTTATGTTTATATAAGGGTCGACACAGGGGAAAAAAGTAGAGCTAGAGTGAGAGAGTAGAGGCCACATCCAACTTTAAAAACCTCACTACAGTGGACAACTACTCTTCAAAGCTGTTGTCTTATATATATATATATATATTTTGGGGTTTTGTTGTCTTAGTTGCATATCAGCCAACACAGTGGACACTTGTGCATCAATTCATACACTTCCACCTATTGGCCAGACATAAGTAAAAAAAAAAAAAAAAAAAAACACTTCCCATAACGAATATGGCCGACAGGAAGTCAGAAATACCAAACATCCAAGGAATATCTTGTAAATCTTTCTATAAAAATTCTATTTTTACCCTGAACATAGAAAAAATGCTAGCATTAAGTGACATTTAAGTATTAATGTCATTATTAAAAATTTAACATTTATTTTATATTGGAGGAAATTTGCAATGAATCCCATGTCCACTAAATTGGACACCATGCATCACTGGCTGTATTTCATCTGCAATTCGAACACTACCATTACTATAACTTTACTGTTCTTGCTAAATTTAATCTGCAGTAACAGGTTGTAGTGTAATTTTTTATTTTATTTTTGCATATCCATAATGTAACAACTATTAGAATATCAAAACATTAGATTAGCAGCATAAAAAATGTATTTCATAGTTTTCATGCAGTATATCATTTTCTGATCTTGGTTTGTTAAATGCATATTCCTTTGCTTCTAAAGTTAAAAGCAACATTTTTGTAACTCCAAAAATAGATTAATACAAATAAATTCAATTGCATTGGTTTTTCCATGCCTAAAGAGGAATAAAGGAATAAAAATGAGGAATAAAAATAAAATATATTTTCACTAAGGTTCCCATGATTGGTGCATGAAAAGGTTAAAGTCCTTTGTTGCTGAGGTTTGTTTTATGGAGTTTTGATGGAATACAACAGAAACTTAACCTCAGTCACAAAAATGCCCATTGACAAGGATAAACCTTGTCATGAGACAGTGACGTATCCACTTCATGCATCGCTGAATTGAACTGCAGTCTTTTAGAGACTGTGTTCAGTTCCTAATATTAAAGGAGACTGTTGGAGTTTTAGGATGTTTCCAGAGCTGCCTTTACTGTTTGTCTTTGATCGCACAGAGGACGTGGATCTCCATTCTTCTCTTAATCTACAGGGAGTGTAGCTGGAGAGAAGACTGCCCTTCAACATGTTGAGACTCGAGGGCCAAAGAAAAATGAAAGACACTACTCTTTTGTCTGTGGTTGAATTGCCAATGGAGCAGAGTTGGCATAAAATATATTTATTTTTCATCGTGTGCTGCACATCTGACTGAAAGCTCATTCTTTGAGGCACTAAATGGAAAACTTCAAAACCCCAGCCGTTAAATGTCAGACCAGACCCCTGATTTTCCCCTGATTTCAACTCCGTCAGCTTTCATGTGACTCTGTGGTCTCACATATCCAGCCCCATCTCCACACCTCGTTAGCACTGTGTCAGGGCTGTAGATAGGTCTGGCACCCTCTGATATCGTTCTGGAACAGGGATAAAAGCTCTCTGGCCTGTTCTGTTTTTGGGTGCGGTTACTACAGGTCGCTGCAACAGTGCATCTGTAAATTTGTGTCACTAAATGTTGTTTGGTGGAACATGAAGAGGCATGATTAAATCCTAAAATAAAACGCCACAGAAAAAGCCAACACTTGTCATTTTCAGGGTGAATCTTCAGGTAATCCACTGATACCAGAAATCAAGAATCCTGCAGCTGCACAACAGAAATATCGAGTATCTGGGCTTGACTAATGGCTTTCCAACTACATAATGAATGAATAAATGAAGTCAACTTCTGGCTACATAAGTGCTTAACTCAGAGAAAAGAATCACCTCTATGTTTGTGCATATCCATCATGAATGAGCTGAGTTAGAGCTCAACTCAACTGAGAAATGAACAAGCTTTTTTTCAGGGTGTGATTCTTTTCTATTTGTTCTTTTCAATAACTCATTTGTGAGTAACACACAAGCTCCAGCAGAATGAGTGAATAGAATCAGGAGTTAAATGGTGTTTATCGTCAGTAGTTTCTGTTCACACTCTTTTGGTCTGCATCATATTCTTAAGGTGTTGGATATTACTTTTCAGTGGCTTGTTGGGTTAATATGGAAATGAAAATCTGATCAGTTTGGTAAATAGAACTACAGAAGGGAAATATGGCAATGAAGGAAAACAGTCACTGTAAATTCTATTGATTATCACAATAAATGCCAAACAATTCTAGTTTAAACATATTTTTTTTTGGTCAATAGTTATTTATGGTTCTGCTTTATAAAACGCACAAGAATATGGGGAGAAAATCAATAGTATAGTGTTCACATTATCCAGAGTTAGAACATGTTTGTTCATTATTAAATAAACCATCAATGATAAGTTGAGCAATTGAATACTTGTTAAAATGTCATGAAATCTGCACACTGTTTTCCCAAAGAAAGACTGAATGCATCTGAAGTTGTCAAATGTAACCACTAAACAATAAGAAAAATGATAATAAGTGAGAAAAATAGATGATAGTAAATTGAGGTAGAGATTACACCAAACCAGATATGGTATGTTACAGCAAGTCATCTATTTATGCACATGTATTTAGTACAATTTTTTATCACACTTAAGTTTTTGCTGTCATTCCCAAATACTGTCAAAATTGATTAAAACCTCAAAGCTCAGACTGAAGACCTTCACATGTGCACGTTTTCTTTTATCAAAATAAACGTTCACATAGAATTTGCATTTTACACAGAAAAATGCGGCATTTTTTTTCAGAACATCAAATTTCTCAAGCTTTTGCAGCTCGAATAAAGGCATAAACTAACTATGTGTATAAAGTGGATGTCATGTGCATGTTATGACATTAGAATGACATTCTAAAGACAACAAAAAAATATGCAGTATTATAAATATAATTGTCATGATATAAAACCATATTGTGATGGTAATAATTATCAATATATCACCCTCTGGATTTAACCTTGGTCTCATTGCTTATTGAAACAACACAGTTCCAACTCCAGACAAATGTAAATGAATGTATGTTCTACTGGATAGAGTTGCCGCATCGATCTGTACTTGATATTTATCCTCTCTACCTTCATATTTAAATGGTTTTTACCATCACAGCTTATCTTTAGTTCAACATATCAGAAATGAATAAAAAGAAACAACGGGAAAAAAAAATCAATGGAGCGTAATTACCTGAGAAACGCCCGAGGCTGTTTACTTTGTGTGTGAAGTTTAACTAAACCTGCTCTGTTCAACCGGTGGATGAAGCCTGGCGCCCACATCGCGTCTGCCCCCTGAGGTTCCATTAACGTTCAGATCAGCTAATGAGACGGCGCTGCTGTAGAGCTACACCACAAAACTGTGTGGGTTTTCTTTTAATGTGTTTTTCAGGGATGGAGGGTGGGAGTAAGACGTGTCTGTGAGTTTGATGGGAAATGATCCTTCATTAAGTGGTTCATTGGCGTCTGTAGAGCTCCGACTCCTCTAACTAGTCCACAAAGAGACCAGTGATGTATGAAATCACTTTGCTTTTAGCATTCAGATACAAGCGTCAGTGAGCGACGCATTACAGCTGGAATGGCTCTACTTTTGTCTGATTTTATGACTTCAGTTATGGTTTTGTGCAGCCACTAATGAATATATTGTCGAAAGAAGCAGGTTCTGTTTCCATCACTGTACCTTGTCCCACTGCCTTTCTCGGTCCAGTGTGATGACGATCATGGCTGGATTCACCAGGTATCCATTACTGTTGAAGGAGAAGTCGTTGTGTTCCCAGGTTACATTCAGCATGTGTCTGCAAAGAGAAAAACGGCAAAACTTGAAATGTGAAGCTGAAATAAATTGAAAAAAAGTCACACCTACCATGAAGATAAAAAAAACTATTAAGAAAGTGTAATATTGAGAAAACGTTGTCTTTGTAGTGACTTCCAAACCAACTTTTGCTACATTTAACCTTTCATAAGGACTTTTTCAGTATTTATTATAACGTTGCCTTCTGCAGTTTTCTGTGAAAATCATGCATTTTCATTTATTTTAATTTACTGATCATGTACATATTAATAAAAGTGTAGAGTAAATACAAAGGCTATTAGATTAAAACAGAAAAAAACCCTCATATCTCATTAACTGAAAAGGAACCAAGTGTCTCCGTCCACTGCCATTTATCAAACCACATGGGTTTTGCTGGTGTTGATGTATTAATAGAATTAGAGCAGCAACGATTATTAAACGTTATGTTAATAGATGTTTGATGGTGGATGTTTAGGTCTTTGAACATTAAATGAACAATTCCATTTACAGTTGGTACAGTTGCTTTTGCGCAACACAATATTAAAACAATACAGTCCTTTTTTCTGTAAAACAAACAGAAAATGCAGAAACATAAGAGGTTAATAGGAACAGCGTTGTGATTTTACATAGATAGAATCTCCAAAAGCCCTTAAAACCACTTTTCTACATGATTTATTCAGAATATAGCTTCACTTCAACCTCATTTACATGTAAATTACAAGGAAAATTGACTTTTTCAGCAGAATTGAATCATTAACTGAACATAAACTAAGTGTCTCCATCCACTGTCATTTCTCAAACTCCCTGATTTTACTGGTGAATCAAAGTTTTAGGAGATGATGGTGTTTCCACAATCACTACAGAGCTTTTGAATATCTAAATGGGTCATATCTGATGACCTACTTGTAAACTTGACTATAACACAGCAAAGTACACTGGTATAATACTCCAAAACAGCATTATTACTAATTATTTAAATTAATTCTTAATGTTTGTGAGGCTGAAACAACTCAAATTTAAATGAAATAAACCGTTACGACCTAGTTTGTGGTCTTATTTTTCTCTGGGTCGAACATTTCTGTGGTGTGTAAATGTCAGATGGTGTTTCTCTTATTTTCTATTTTAAACTGTTAAAATCACATGAGCATCGTCATGGAGCTAAAAACACAGCCCCCTTTCCTCACTTTAAGAAGTTGACACAGCAGAGACTGCAGACATCCAGACAGCTGCTACGCTGTCAAAGCGTCATCCGCCTCCTGCGAACCCTCGGTTTCATCACTTGCATACGTGGTTATATCAGACCTGCGGCGTCGCTCATCACCTCGGCCGCCGCTCCAGCCGAGGTGATGAAAGCCTGCTGGGGCGAGAATAGCCTTCAGACCGGCCCGTGTGAAAAGCCTGTTTAATCTGGTAATCTGTGATAATCCCATTAACAGGTGAGATGAGTCATTATCAGAACTCCTGTTGAAAGAGATCTGGAATTGTGGGAACGGACGGGGATGCAAATGTTTAATCTGGTAGAAAAAGGAAATAAAAAAGCTAATATAATATAAAGAACCCTGTTCTTTGTCATCGACCTTGGTTTTATTAAAACTGGACATGGCTGCTCGTTCACGCCTGCTGGGTGTAGGGTAGGGGTGTCAAACATACGCCCGTTAAACATATGACCCTTTGCAGGACCAGTTTTGACGTGTGGACCATATGTTTGACACCCCTGGTTTAGAACAGGACCAACAAATGCACCAGATTGTGCAAATGCTTTGCCTCAAGGTCTATTTTCACTGTCTTTACATACTGTAAGTAAATATGTTTGTCCTTTTCAAACGTCAAGACTTCCTTTATACCTCCAGGCTCAGGTGCTGTAAAGGGAGAGTAAACATGGCAAATTCATGGGGGCCAGCATTTGCAGGGGGCCCAGTGGGTATAGGTTGGAAGTAGGTGCTGTAGTAAAAGAGACTCATAGAATCCAAGAGCAGGATGTTCAAAGTTAAGCTTTACTTTCATTTACACACCCATTGCAGTTGTTATGCCACTTATGAAATGCAACTCTATACCTCTAGTTGTTACAGTACATTCAGACACACACACACACACGCCGATGACTGGTTTACAGTTAATTTATTTTCTAAAGGGCCCACCGTTAGTAGTGGCTCCCCAGCCTCCGGGCCTTCATTGCATTGTGACTGTTTGTCAATCAATTCACCAGAGGGCGCCACTCTGAATTAACATACTGGCTAAATACCGCCAAGAATAATAAATCTGGCAACGACAGAGGAGGTATTTCTAATGTTGATATTGGGAAGGTTAGTTACGGATAAGTCACGTAGTCACTCCACTGTGTCTTGAAATGATTCTCATAAAGTCTGAACACTGCCCCCTATGGTACCTGGTGGTACCGCTCCATATTCTCCAATTTAGTTTGCGTCCGTAAGGTCTCAGAAGTCAGATAGAAATACAGACATAATGACTGGGAAGGATGGGACAGAAAGCTCCATCTGTATACAAATGCATCTTTAACGTAGAGTATAAACTGGCCTTTCTGTAATATTTGTGCTATTTCTCCAACAGCCTGTAGGGATGCTAATCAATCAATTGCATAGACATGAACACAGTATTGGAAGGAGGCTCTTGTATTACATCACACATTATCATCACCCTTCAGCGGGCCTAAAGAGTCCAAAATGATGGGTTTTTGCAGTGTCAAAGGGTGATGTTATGTTCACCACTTCACACATTTTATGGATGTTTGGTTTACAGAAGGGAATCTGTCCCCCGCAGCTCAACAGGCGGAAAGAAAAATGACTTGACATAAAAAGCAGAGAGAGTGATGTTTCATAATGTAAGGAAAGTGTCTGAAGACACTTGTGTCCATACACTAAACACAAAAGCACAATCTCCCCAAATGACCTTGTCTAATGTGAGCTGGAGCTTGTGTTCTTTCTGGCTCTGATGAAAACATTTTTTCTGGCAGAATAGGATTCGCCCTGTGTTTTCTGTGGCACAGATGGCGTCAGATTGCTCTTTTGGGCTCGGCTTTAATAACGAGAGCCTCCTCAGTTTGCCGTCAACACACTCCCCACCCCTTTACTTGATTACCTCTTGGACTGCGAGACATTCAGGACAACACATGAGGAGACGAGGAAAGATGGCGACAGGGCAGAGGATGGTTGAGGATACAGAGACGGTGCTCTGAAACACTGGGGCAGATGGGCGGTCATGAATAAATAAAAGACTGCCGACCTATTACTGTTTTTTTTTTTTTCGTTTTCCACAGCCTCACAGATGTAAATACTGTAAACATTCTGGACTGTTAACTGGTTTGTTCTTATCAGATGACAGAAAATGAATTCAATGAGCTGCTCTTCACCAGGTACAAGGACATCTGAGTTCAGTTCATTTGTCCACTGACTTGTTTGTTTTGAACCGTCTGTGCTGACTTGTCAGTATGTTTTGTTGTTGCAGTTTGTTCATCTATTGTGAATCGATTCCAAATCAGTTGATTTGATTCACCAATTTTTAAAAAAATCATCCAGTGGCCGTTGGTCATGACCTGATAGTGCCAAATTTACAAGTGTATGTTTAACGCACTGTGCCACTTGACAAGTGGAGGTGGCAATAGGTTTAACACTTAATATCTCTCTTTTTTGTCCATCTATGAATAATGTAATTAGAAAATTACAAAATTTTATGTAGATTTCCCACTAGTATATCAGCATAGTACTACTTTGCCAATAGTTTATTGTGTTTAATAGCTGTCTGTCTGTCTATTTTTGTGTTGTTTAAAAACAACTTTGTGCTCTGTATTTAATTTTATTAGTGTGCTTTCTTGCATTTAATTTTTAGCATTTTAAACATTACAAAAACAGTTAACTTCAGATTACTACATTTGCCTTGCTTGTTCATGATCTAATATGGCTTCTCTTCTGTCTTAGTAATTTGGGAAAAATTCAGAATTGATTCGGCTCGGCCCTAAAAGGCTGCTCTCTCTTTTTTTCTTTCATTCAGTGTTTCACTTTTGCTCGGTCCATCCATCACCAGCAACTAATCTTGCAATCAGAGATCTTGCGGTGGAGACTACCTGCTGCACTGTGTGTCATAAAGCTCTCTGACTTAATGAGTAGTTTATGTAATAGTAAACAAAATATTACACATTCGTGAATTGATTCAATTCATTAAATGAATCAATTCTTTTGAATTATACATCACTAGTTGGCAAAGTCTTTAAACTCTTTAATCTCAGACAATTTTGAGAAATTTAGATTTTTTGAAGTTTTGATGAATTTTTAAATTTAAATATAATGGTCCATATTTTAATGGCCTCTAACATGGAAATGGTTACAGATATCAATATAGTTACTACTGAGCACTCATAGGAAGTCATGTATGGACTTTCATTTGGGTCCATGACATTTGACCTTGAGTGACCTTGAAGGCTCATACTCGAGGTCACCAATGTGACAAACTATCTTCTTCTATGAAACTACCAGTCGCACTAATTTAAAATTCTATATGTAGCTTCCTTTGGGCAATGTCTGCAAACGTACAGTTTTCAGAAATTTAGATTTTTGAATGTTTGACAAATTGTCTGCCTTTATATTTGGTCATATTTTAGTGGCTTGAATTGTATTTGAATTTGTTGTTATCTTTAAGTGAAAATACCTCCCACTTCTACTGGGAGATTGATTTGCTGCATCAAGTCGATAGGACTCTTAACACAGCAGCAGAAGCTGACAGCCTCGCAAATTCAACCTGTCATTGATTCTTGATAGAACATGCTGGTGAGATACAGGGACATGGCTCCCATTTTCTTATTTTATTTTCACATTTTGGCTCCTGTTTAGCTCGTGTCTTGTTTGTGTTAGGTACATTTTTGTCAGGTACAAACTTCTAAGCAAAGTGGTTAAATTGCACTCTATGAAACTAGTTCTGTTGAGCTGTTTTAGTCATTTCCCAAGTGTTTATTTCAGTGTCAGAGATGATTTCAGATGAATATGATTCAACTGTCATTTTCTTGAGTAAAACTACACCCTATATGTCTAATATCAATAAACATAAAAAAAAAAAAAACAGTTCTTGCGAGAGGGATGTTGTGCATTGCTTGTCAAAGTAAAATAAAGCAACAAATAAATATGTGTCTGTTCAATCAGCAATTCCTCCTTAAAATATACTAATCTGGAGTTTGCAATTTAGGATTTGCCATAATTTTCAGAAAGCTTTAAATTACACTAATTCAGTAAGATGCAGCATCCACTCTGTTAATGAACAGAGTCTGACTCATGAAGACGGCGCATTAATTTATTAATACATTATCAATCTGTTTCCAAAACGTAAACAAACCATGCTGCTGCATTATAGACACTCTCGTGGGTGGGCTTTGTTGCATTTGTGGTCATTAAATGCAGATTCATAGAGTTTAGGTGAGGAGTTTGTATTATATTTCATTTAATTTCAATATGCAGTGGTACTACTATGAAATACTTGACAAAAGTTATGTTACATCAGTGAACCATGTGATACATATCGACCAATCAGTAATTACTAATAACCTATTAAACCATCTCATATCACTTGAAGAACACTGTTAGTGAATCCTTATCAGTCTGAAGATTCTAAAGCCTAAATTTATGGAAAATTAGAGTCTTTTTAAAGACATTGTAAACTTTTTCAGTCTTAGAGAAAGTTTACTTGTAGTGACCGTTTTTACACTTAACTTTAGGTATAAAAACTATAATTCTATATCTCTCTCTGGTCTTTTTCAGCACTTTTATTTAGTCAAATCATGTCATAATTTCATGTTCTGTGTCAGTGAGCCTGTTAAGTTCAAAATAATACTTGGATCATCATCTCATTTCAGGAGTTATCAGATTATTCTAGTGATTGTGTAAACAGCATAATCTGATATAATTTATCAGATAATCTGTTAATAGGAAATGAGATTAAAACACTGCGATTTTTCCTCAATACTCTTGATTTATTTAGTTCTTTTACATCTGCACAAGTATCTGATTACTAACAGTTCTGGGGGTTTTATGGTCACCTTAACAGGGTTGGTGTGTTTTGAGAAATAGCAAAATGATGTCATCATCTGCAAAATAGATTTACCTGTGGGTAAATAAAGGAACCTGAAGAAACAAGTATCTTATTTGACTTATGTGAATTATAGAACCTTACCTGAACAGCGTGTCATTATTGGCAGATGGTTTGACTGGGTTGTGACAGTCACTGTGACCCTCAGGAATGAAGCCCCTCTGTTTTCGGAAGCTCTGCACGCCTTTGACCACAATAGCCACGCCGTCGCGCACCCTCTTCCTCAGACTCATCCTCCAGCGGTCGGTGATGATGCTGATGAGCCCCACAGGGAAGCTGTCGGGCGGGGGAATGTCCGGGTTCCCCACTGCCAGGCTAGGGAGAATCCAGATGTATCCGGGCCCCACCAGCCCAGCTTCGGCGGCCAGTGTGAACAGGTAGTGGGCCTCTTCGTGGGAGCAGTAGACAAGCAGCACCTGGGCGTCTATCTGCTGCAGCAGCCGCCGAGCTCGGATGTCGTTGAGGCCATCGAAGGACATGTCGAAGGTCAGCACGTCCTGCAGGTCCCATATGAAGTAGCTGGTGTCTGTGAAGGACTTGATGTAGTCCACATAGGCCTCGTAGCCCGGATACAGGCTGGTTATAACCACAAAGCTGTCCCAGTTGTACTCCTCCATCACCTTGAACATGCCGGTGATCTGCTGCTCGATGGAGGCGCCCAGCTGGAGGAAGTTGGAGCCCTCGCCCTGTTGGTGGAGAAGCACATTGTGAGGATATGGAGAAGATTTTTCAAAATCCTGTACAGGGGTGAAATCAGGAGGGATTTAGGGCTGGATTTACTGAGGTGGGACACATTTATAGGGCAGCATTCAGGAAACACTCAGTTTTACAGGTGATGTTCTTATCTTAAGTGAATTAGACGAGTTACAAGGACGTCTAGTCAGTTCAGGAAACTTCAGATCACTTTTCCACTGACGGATCGAGGATTTATTTGTTTTGATTCATCTGTGATCACTTCTGTTGGCATCTTTTTCTGTTTCTGCGTGCTTTAATAGTAGTTGAGAAATTTTTGTTGTTGTTGTTGTTGTCGTCAGCTGTTTAAGTCTTACATACATTTGTCAGCTTTCAAAATCAAAGTAGAATGGTTGAATTGTACTGTACGATATGAGTTCTATTGAGGTGTTTTTGTTGTTTTTCAGTGGTTTATTTCAGTGTCATGAGTTATTCAAGACAAAAAAAATGATTCAAAGGTCATTTACTTCACTAAAACAACACCCTATATGTTACAGAAACACAATCTTTCAGGATGGATGGATGGATGGATGAGTTTGTATGATTTAATACTTTCCCTGAGCTTTTAGGCAATTGCACCAACCCTGTATCATTAACACCAAAATAAAAACTCAAGTTCAACTAAGCATTTTACAACAACTCCAAGCTCAATCAGATACATTCATTACAAAAGGAAATCTAATTAGTTCCTCAAGTGTATTATATATTGTAATTGGGACATATAGTCTATTCTTACAAAAATTGCACAATGGAACAATTAAAACAAATAAATATAACTAAACTCCCAAACCTGCATACAAATATTAACTGAATAACAAGCCTAAACCAAATTTAAAATAAGAACAAATCCAAATATAGTTCTATTTGTAACAGTAAAATGGAAGCAATTTAGTGCATGAAATGTAGATAATGCTTAAATTTTACTTTCTTATATTTGTTAAAAGCAGAACTTGTATATCTCAGAGTATTTTCCCAGTGTGGTATTAGTACATCTAACCATCTCTTCTCTCTCTGTGGATCATACATGAACACCTGTACGGTTCATTAACCTGCTGCTGGATAATGAGCAGCATGAGCTCATGTTGGTTTAGTTTGTGTGATATACGGTGAGATCTCCATCCTTATACCTGGGAGAATACACACCGGAGATAATTTCAACTCGGATAAATCGCACGCAGAGGAGTGCATCGTCCAACCAGTAGGGTCTGCACTGCAGCTTTGACAAGAGCTAAGTGGTTCTACTTTATTTTGCTCTTCCAGGAGCTGCAGACCCATTCATCACTTAAACCCACATGTCTTGGTTTTGCCGTGCAAACACTGGCCGTCATCCACACTTGCAAATTCAGAGGGATGGCACTATCATTGCAGCTAGAGGCTGCATTGCATTTCATCTGTCTTTTCTGTAAATGCTGTGACCTTGAGAGACATACGAGGATGGTGTTTATGTTAACTTTATTAATATGAGAGGTAGGAAAAGTCATGAGGTTTTTATGTAGTGGGGTCTTCATTTATGTGAAACGACTTCTTCAGAATGGGTGTTGTAAAACTTCAGAGTTTAATATCAGCTCTAGAGGTTTAAGGGTGTTCTACCACACAAAACCATTTTACTTAAGTCCATAGGTGTTTATGTTAATGTAGTGAATTTGAAAATGGACTGCTACCTGTCTGCTGTTGCCACTGAAAAGAAGTAAGTGTGGAGAAATCAGGTTAATTATTAAAGCTAGTCAGTGTGATGTGTTAACGCCTGAACTCATTACTATTCATGAGCAGAGTGAGACCATGCCCACAGTATTTGTCTAGCTCAGTAACAGTTTTCATATAGAGCAAGCTGGAGTGCCATA
>JAPSES010000069.1:14186432-14223805 GCA_029822895.1 Maxillicosta whitleyi | reverse complement strand
ATTCCTGGGGGGGGGCATAGGGCAGTGGAGGGGGCCCAGTGGATGTAAAGGTCTGCTGTACAATAGAGGTATAGAAACCAGGAGTTGGACATTCAAAGCCCTTCCCTCAGTTCCTCTACTTGTTGAGCAGGGTAGAGAATACTGACAAGCCAGACTCTCATTGGCTACCTGTTAGCCAATCAAAGTTAAGCAGATTATGATGTTGAATATTCATGAGAACTGATGCAAATCAAGCCGAGTCTTCCAGCAGGTTTTATACCACGTTAGAATTACTTGAAAATTGGTAACAAGGGCATTTTTCCCACAAAAAGTGTTATAGAGTCCAGGGTAGAACTTCAGACATTAACACAACAGTAATGAAATACATGTGGAAGGTCACATTTAACACCTGGATAACAAGATTTTAGGTCAGAGCTGATACACTTTATTCATTCAGATGATGCATTGATTGATTGGCCCATCGCAAGAATTGACTAGTTTTCATCCTGACTGACAGGCTGATTAGTATCAGATGTTTGATTCTGTGTAGATTTACCATCATCAAGTTTGGGTTTCAGGTCATGTATGCAACTCAGGCTGTTATATCATAACATGGAAGTCATGGAACGTCCTTCACTAAACATGGGAAAGGCGATCAATAGGTCCATTTCCACTGGAGTAAATTTACATAGATGTAATGGAAAAGCTTTTTTGGAATAACCCCTGAAGCTGCTGTCAAAGGGGGTGTCAAAGTCATTTAATTCAGGGTCCACATTCAGCCAAACATGATCTCAAGTGGATCAGGAGCATCCTTAATTGTTATTATCCTTACTGTAGTTTTTACATTTCACATATTCATCCCATGGACCAGATTTGACCCTGTAGTGGGCGCATTTAGCCGTATGTTTGACACCCCTGGTCTAAGACGTAGCTAGTTTCCATGTCTGCTGGTGACGTATCACAGCCTAAATAGTTAATGAAAAACACACATAATTAACATTCACCATTGTTTACAACTTTTCAGCTTTTTACATCACATTCCCTCGACTTTTTATAGAAAGACAGCCAATGGACAGAGACATCCCGTTTTGTTGTTAATCACACATATCTTTGTCAGTTTAAAGTAAAATTATGCAAAGCAGTAAAAGCTGAGTGTGGTGAAACTACTGAAGAAACAGTCTGTGGAGGTAATTAGAATGACGATGTCTGTGCAGAGTCACTGAAGATGTGTTTCCATGTGATGAGACTGAAGGGATTTTCACCTCTTTTAATACTTTGTCATATGCACAGTGAGTCCAGGCGTATGGAATTAATGATCTTTTAGGTGTTGGTGTTAATGTCATACATGAATTTAATGGCACAGTTTATTTGTCTCTCACCATTGACTGCCCTTCATAGGTTTTCTGAAACATGATGTCGTGTGTGTAATTTGATGGTTTTCATAATGAATGTAACATTGATGGACTGATGCTCCTGTGCATGGATCCTCACTCTGTCTGATGTGGATTATTGATTCTCCATGAGGTTCCAGTCACGCTGCCTCGTTTTTACTGCGCAACATCACTTAACAACAAACATCATTAGATCCTGAATCCCTCATGACATTAATGTGTGTGTTGATGAAAGTTAAGAGGTTTTGATTTATGGGCTGCTTTAATTTTTCTCATAAAGGTTTAAAATGAATCTGAACACTTTTTCTTGATTTAACCCAGTGCTGCTTTTGTGACAGTTCCCAAATTGATTTTTTCTCTATTTAACCTTTCTTAAATGACTTATCAGCATTTATTATACCATCACCCATATTTTGCATTGTTTTCAATGAAAATTGTGTATTTTTCTTCATTTAATTTACTGATCATCTTGATGTTCATTAAAGTGTAGAGTAAATTCCAAGGATATTATATCAGAAACAGCAAAAACTGAAGGAAAAAGTGACTTTCACACAAGATATCACTAACTGAACACAAAACCCAAGGGTCTCCATGTACTGTCATTGATCCAACTCCATGGATTTTGCTGATGACAGTCTTTCCATGTTCACTACAGAGCCTCTAAACATCCAAGCAGGTCATATCTTATGCCCATGAAAAGATGACAAACTAAGTATTTTACTTCACTTATTTCAACATATTGATGGGTTTAATAGTTCAACAGGTATTAAACTTTTTAGATCGATAGATAATTTTGGCCTGTAGCTGTTTGGGTCTTTGAGGGTTAAACCCCATGCGTTGGTGTGGTGTTGGGTTCTATTTAAAGCTGGTTGCGGTGTCTGGCTGATAGGTAGGTGGCCCCCTCCTGACCCTGTCCCCCTCCAGGGAACAACCACTCCATCCCCTGTAGAGCCAGGGAACAGAGGGTCAGGTATCCCGGGACTGAAACCAGGCCTGATCTGATTCAGCCTGTCTCTTTGTTGTCCTTGGGAGAAGTTCAGCGGTCCTGTGATGTATGAGCGCTTTACTATTTCAGACATCGCGGCTAAATCCACTGACTTTGTGCCTCCAACTGTACCATGTTCAGCCGACTGAAAATATTTTCTTTTTCTGACGCCTTGTTTCATTGCTCTCCTAGTCGCAGATTGTGGTGTTTCTATTCCTTTTGTTCCTACACAAAGCTAATGATTTGCAACAAAACAGCTCATCTTTGATTAATGGTTTTCACTTCTCTTGTTATTATCAACAATATGTTAATTAAATTTTACTCAGAGCTCCCCAGAAGCCAAATAATAGATACATACTGTCTGCATTCAGGTGTAATAAGATATAAAGGATAACAATATATATAAGACATTTCAAAGTTTACAGCAGTAAAAATAAGACAAGCAAGTGCAGAGAAGATGGGTATAAAGTGTACAAAAGTGAAACATAAAATATAAAGAGGAAAAACAAGAAGGAAACCTACTATTTATATAAATATTCATGTAAGTTTATATAATGTTAAATATTGAGTGAAAAGAGCTGATTTCACTGACTCTATAAACCGTTGTTGGTTTAATTCACAGCAGTACATCAGCATGTTTGGAGCATCACTGTCCTATGAGAACCATGTCTTTCTAATTAGTCTCAGCTGTTCCAGCTTTATAATGATGCATTTTCAAGAGAATCCAAGGTTTTAAATTTGATTAAGAAAGAAAATTCAACTCAAGCCTATGAGGAAAATGTTTTTTTTTTTTTTTTTGTGACACCTTGTTTTATTACTCTTTGTGTCAGATTGTGGTGTTTCTTAGCTTTAATATTTAGATTTCACAATTCATCCCATGGTTTGGATCGGACCCTTTGGTGGACTGGTTTTGTCTCATGGGCCAGTAGATCATTTATTGAACCATGCATCTCTAAAAAGTCTTAAGATGATGTAGTTTCCAGAGAATCTAAGGTTTTAATTTTTTTCTTTTCTTTTTTTTTTTTAGATTAACAGGCAGAATTCAACCCATATAAGAAACAGTTTAAGCTACATTTCTGCAGTCGAATATCTAAAACTGACTAGGTTGATGTTGTATATTTTGTTGACTTGTGTACTTGTATATGTTCACTGGTCATTAGTATTAGATCCACTCAAGGTGCTGGAGGCTGTACATAATCAAACTGAAAAAGGAAAACCGCTTCAGTACCATCAAGTCTGTGTAAATACTTTTCAGCCACATTACACACTTAAAGGTCTGCATCTGAAAGCTTTCACATTCAACAATATTTGCACATACTTGAGTGTGTTTTTCAGTCTGAATCCAAATGTCATAATGAAGGCTGCACTGTCTAGAGAAAAATATCATTTCAGGTAGAGCTGCAGGCCATTATCTGAGTCACCTCTTATCAAATGTAGGCAAATTACAGGCAAACTAAAGTCTCCTGTAGTTTCTTCTGGTTTCTGGAGGGTTTGATTAGTGTCTAATGGATCTATTTTGTTGTACCTGATTAGACACTCTTCATGTTTGGGGGGTAATTTTTGCCTGAAATTATTTGATTTTTGACAAAAACCAAGACATCGACATTTTCCTGCCCAGACCTTCACCTTTTCCATTAATTACCCTGATTAATTACCCAGCTTTGTCATTTGTCACATTAAACCAAACTCTATAACTTAATGTGAATTAAAAACAAACATTTTATTACTGATAGACTCTAAAGTATCAGTATCATTATTATTATTATCATTAGCATCGTGACCAGTACTATTTTTTATCTGAGTAGGAAAATTTTAATGCCACAGTTTTTTTTTAATGTCACAACCTGTATGATTGATCAGAAAACAAGAAAAAAAAAGACAAAGCTCAGTCGCAATCTAGTTATATAATGCATTTCAAGTGAAGCTCAATTTTTTTTGCAAGCAGAAGAAATAGCTTACTGAGCTTACTAGCATAATTTTGAGATAAACTAAAAGGAGCTAAAGCTGTCAGACAAATGTAATGGAGTTAAAACTACAATATTTGCCTCTGAAATGTGTTGCAGGAGAAGTATAAAGCTGCAGAAAATGGGAATATTAAAGTACAACAGAAGAACTAGGGTACAGTTGACATGAATGTCAAACTCCAGTGGTTAATAAAATAATAAAGCTTGTACTGTACCATAAAACTGGCTGATGTTGACATAAATAACATTCAGTTACCGTCTTCACACTTTATCCGTTCATTGTAAAGGACTTCATGCAAACTCGGATGCATTTAAAGTAGCCGACCTGCTGCATATATCCATACTTGGATCTTATGAAGGTGAGTCACGGAGTTCGAGACGATCCTATAAATCTACTCATTTTCTCTTTCCCCTCACTGTCCCACAGCGAAACTGTCAGCATTATTGCTTTACTCCTGTACCCGCCGCCTGCTCCGATGCACAATCAGTTTGTTCCCAGGCAGGTGCCAAGGTGCCGCGGTGTGTTGATATGTGTGCTCGTGTTCCAGTATTCCTTGTACACGCCGCTCACCCAAGGGTTTGTTGAGTAAAGTCCACTGGAAACTACTATCTCAACAGCTCAATTAGGGGGGAGCATGCTGATAGTGCAGTCCAAATGAGCCTGGGGCCTCACCACGGGCTCAGCTGCAGCTCAAAGCCCGAAGTCACGACCGCCCCGTCAGTGTGCAGAACACGCACAGAATACAGTCCACGGCATATGGCAGCATGAAGCAGCCTCAGCAACGCATCAGCCTTTCATCTTTAATGCAAATACAGAATATGGCATTGCCAGACATTTCTAGTTTTTTTTTTTTTTTTTTTTTTTTTACAATTTTTCAGTGTGGATAGCTTGTCATCGTAGTGTTCCAAAGAACCCAGGAATTCAGTGTGTTATTGAGTCTTCATCTTTATTTTTTTCTTTTAAATAACAATAATAAAACACTCACATCAGATACATTCTCCAAACTGAAAGGCTCCTTTATGCACATGCTCAGTTCCATTGAGTTCAAAAGTAGATGTTTCAGCAGGTTATGAAACGCATCCAGGACATGACATGTTGAAACTGTCAAGAATTTAATTGTTGTTTTTTTAACTCCAGATCTTCATCAGTCCCATGATGGAGGGCACTGACAAGAGAATTTACCTACTTTTAATGGTGAGGGAAATGGAGAACATGTGAACGCAACACAAAGGCTCCAGCCTGAGAGTCAAATCCAGAACCTTGTTGCTGTGAAGATGAAGTGCTAACCAATCAGCCATTATGTTGCCAAACTCATCTTTGAGCTTAAAAAGAGTCTTTTGAGTAAAAATGACCATCGCACCTATTTGAGCAGGAATATTTTGTAAGTCAGCAGGAGATTGAGGAGATAGTTTGTAAATGGGAAAGCCAGTGAATAAGACAACATATAAAATGCAAACCAGTGGGATAGACTCATGTTGTGATCAGTTGGATGGACTTGCTGGACTTATTTGTCTGAACTGAGTGTGTCATCATTTTTTTGCGGCAAAAATTCAGTAATTACTTAATCATCCTGCACCTCCTCTTGCCTTGGTTTACAGTTTGCGTCAAATCTACTTTTTGATACAGGATTTTCATGCTCATAGGTGTTTTCAGCCAAGTTGGCAGTTAAACACAGTAGGTGATTAACAGTTTTAATGACTATTTGCTACTAAGATTCTGTCAAACTCGACTAGTTTAGTCTTTGCTCCACAGATGCAACATAACAGACCCCACAACCATGACACATCTATGTTCTATAGCTTCAAAGACCACCTATTTCTATTTATTTTTACTCCTAAGTTTTTTCTTATTCCAAAGCTGCACATGCACATAATTATTTAAGCAAAAGATTCTGGATTCTATTGAAAATGCACAACACTAGTTCATCTATCACATTTCACTATAAAGACATAAAGTAACTTTACAGAAGCAAAACATTGCTTTGCTTGAGTTCACTCACCACACGATCACTTCTATAAACTGTCAAAATAACACTGACCTTCATCCAGAATCTCACCAAAGCTTCCCCTCACAGTTTTCAACTCTGACTCCAAATGGGGAAAAAAAAACCCTGCCAACAGTTAACAGTAGATAACAGATAGTTCTGGTACAATCTGTTCGACCATTGACGGAGCATCCTGTCATTACAAGATCAGTCATTATGCTTGTTGTGCAGTGGACCGAGTTGTCTGGTTTATTCTTGTTTGACCCCTACCATAAAATAAATGTGAAATGACCTCTAACACTAGTGGAGAACAGGGGTTTCCTCAGATTTTCAGAGGATGTGAAGTAGATACTATCTGGGTTACACCATTTTTCCTAAGTCAGTAGCTGAAGTCTTATGTGTTTTGATACAAAATATACCATTACACATGACTTGTGAGCACATCTGATATATCATGTTATTATATTGGCTGCAAAGAATATAACTTTCAAATTCACCGATAATGCTTACACGTATCCACCTAAAAATGTAAGATAATCCGTTTCGTCCCGTGATTGAGAAGTTTTCAGATAACAAATCTGTTTCATTGTTACCATGGTTTTGTCACCCTAAGGGCTCATTTATGCTCTATGTTAAAGACTCGGATACAGACGGAGTGTTCTTTCCATCCCCTGTGTACGTTACATGCTTAATTCTGTACGTTTTTTGGGAGCTTGGAGATCTGTACCCAGATGGAGAATATGGAGCAGTACTACCAGGAACCATGGAGGTAGTGTTGAGATTTGAACAGAATAACCCTGACTGTGTGAGATTGTGAAATACTGCCGACATATTACTGACAACTACCCTTCTCGATATCAACATTAGTATCCACATTAGTAAAACCTCCTCTGTCATTGTCATGTTATTGACTTTTCTAAAACCATTACTCATCTTTGTGGTATTTGGTCGGTATGGTAATTAAGAGTGGTGCCCGCTGGTGGATTGATTTAGATACACTCATTCCAACGTATATCACGCATGGAAGTATGAAGGTAGTGACGCATGACGACATTAAAAATGGACGTACATATTTACGTACATGAAGCAAGCATAAATGAGACTTAAGGCCTCCTTTTGTAGACTGGAGTACTGATAGACATATGTATTCTATAGGATGACCTGTGTGTATCCAAATAGAAGCTGTGGATACTTTTTGTTTGACTATACATGTCAATAAAACGGTTCTACAAGTAAAATACCTCCACAATAAAAATAGTGAAACTTTACCAAGTTTGAGTCAGTACTAAAGAGAAATGAAGTAAGTAAGAAAGATAGCAAGTAAATGCTGGTTGGCTGCAGTTTCCAAGATCAAAACACTGTCTGCACACTACAGTATAGTCATTTTACAGGTTCTAGAAAAGGTTTTAGAAATCTATTGGGTAAATGTCCATAAATCAATATATACAGTCTATGGAATAATTTATCATATACATTGAAAACACCAAGTAAGCAGCACTTGGACTTTTTTTTTTTCCCCAATTCATCTTATTAAAACTTGTAAGATTTAGGGCATTTAATCTCTGAGGCATGAAAAGATTGGTGTAATAAATATGATTGGGCTCATAAATACTACTTGCTACTCTATTTTTTGTTGCTGTCATTATAAAACTGTCTATGGAAAGGCAGAACAGATAAAAATGAAACGTCAATGAAGCAAAACTGAACAGAAGGTCACTCTTCATTAGTCATTACTATTTTTTTTTTTAAACATGAATTGGTTTTGGTGCTGCACCTTAGTTGTATTATAAAAATAAGCCCTGAATATTCTGTTGTTTTTAATGTTCGATGGCAACAATCTTGCTACTTTCATAACATTTGAGAAGTCCATTGTGCTCAATGATTTACACCTTTACACACTAGTAAAATAGAATGTGAGATGTTCAGGACTGTATAAGAAATGTGTCTTGACTGGCAGATCTGTATGATATGTTATCTGTTCTCCCAGTAGCTGTGTACTATATACAGTATGTCAGATAATAACCAGGATATTTACAAGTGAATGTCAGCCATTACTGTATTGAGTCTGTAGGCTGTATATCCACAGTGTCGTCCACAGAAGCTGACAGAAATAGTGTACAGTCCCAAAGCAGATTACGGCCATTGAGTGGAAAGCTTAGCTCCTCAAGGCAGAGATTACATTCACAAGGGTAAAATATACAGAAGAAGTCATATCTGTGGACCAACACATGTAGAAGCGCTGCATTGCCCTACACGGTCCACTTTAACTTTTTAACCCTTTAGCATTTCACCGGGCACCGTATCATTCAAAATCGTGAAATATCCAGTTGCAGGAATGTTCTGCAGCCTGAAGATTATTTTGTTTGATGCTTTGAAACTGGTCAGGGTTGGAGTTACACGAAAGCCTAATACAGTGATTATCTCTAAACCACAGCTGTTTATATAGGAGTGGGGGATATATGTCAGTGAAACCAGCACATTCAGTCAGATTTAGCAGGAACAATACGCAAATAGCAGCCCTAGTTTCCTCAGAACAGCTCCAGCGGTTGAAGCTGAAGGTTATTTGAATGATTCATGTGGACGACAGGCTCTGTGATACATGAGATTGACGTCAGGTGGTTGGTGAATTAAATCAGCGCCAAAGATACGAGTCAAAAAGTGGTGCCTGGTTCCCTGAGTCACGTGACTGAACTGCAGCCATCTCCCTCTCAGTTCGACTCTCCCTGGAGGGGTGACTTCTGGCCACGGCTTTTTGCAGCGACATATGTCTGCCTCCGCCACCCAGCAGGAAGTGGCCTTACACCGCCTTCCTGTGCTGCTGACGTCACGTAGATCCTGCACGGCAACCAGGAACAGACGCATAACCAACCATTTGGACTTCTGCCATTTGAGACACCAAGAAACCCAGACCCATACTGTAGATAAGATACTGTATTCATGTGTTGGAAGCATCTGAAGCATCTTTGGATCTGATAGAATTAGCAGCAGGACATGTTTGTGGTAAAAATGTCATCCCCAAGTTAATATTTTTAGTCATTAACCCAAAAAGACCCAAATATCCACTGGTGACCAAAAGCATTTACTCATATAAAAAGTTAAATACCTGTTGATCCACTAATCCCATCAGTCCATATAAATAATTGGTGTAAAATGTAGTTTGTCATCTTTTCATAGTCACCAGATATGACCCATATGGACGTTGAGAGGCTCCATAGTGAACATGGAAACACATTTATCATTTATAATGTTGATTCCTCAACAAAACCTGTGTAGTTTTTAGTTCAGTTAATGATATATTTTGTTGAAAAAGTCACTTCTTCAGTTTTCTCTGTGTTGATATAATAACTTTTGAATTTACCCAGAGATCTGGTGAACATCTGTATAAGTTAATGCAATGTGGGAAAAATATAAAAGTTTGATTGAAAATTAGTGTACACTGGATACTATTATTATTACCAATAATTCACTTGGATTGAAAGGTTGGATATAGAGAAAAACCTCTGTCGTGAACACGGAAACACCGTCATCCTCTACCACATAGATTCACCAGTAAAACCCATTAATGACAGTGGATGGAGACATTAGTTTTCCACTTTCTCTTCAGTTTTCTCTGTTTTTGGAGATAATAATCCCCAACAGTAGTTTGTGCAGTTATGCACATCTACACAATTAGGAAATTAAATATTAGAAAATACCTGATTGTCACTTAAAAATGCAAAATACAGAGCGAAATATTAGAATAAATGATGAAATCACTTAAAAAAAGGTGACAAAGTTGAACTGGCACAAAGTAGCTCTAGGTCTTTTTGGTTCTCTTGAAACCATATTAAGTCACAAAAATGTACATTACAATGTCTAATTTACAATGTCTACAGTCTACTGCAGTGACAAAATTAATGGTGCTGGATGGTTTGGGTAGGTCTTTGGCAAGTACATTTTTGCATATTTTACTGGCATGCATAAATCTCCTAAAAAGGACTAATCATCTCCCAGAGTGCTTTAAATCACCAGAATTACAGATCCCTCTTTCCTGCCATGGGTCTTTATGTCTTCAGTAACTTTTGGAACTCTGACATTTCGTTTCCCTATTTGTAATTTCATACAGTTTATGTCACTCAGCACCGTAAAGATGAAATATGAAGCGTTTAATTTTTGAGCTTAGAGTTAACTGAAAGGAAATTGCACTGAGGAATGTAAAGTGTTACTTGTTATTAATATCTGATTTGAGATTGTTGCATCTGCACTCAATATTTTGATTCAACCAGTTTGGAAAGGGCTGTGGGTATCTTCAATTTGAATTTAGTTGGATAGAAACGTGCCTTTAGATTGTCAGGGTTGAGTACATAGGATTTTCTTTGTGTTCTTTCCATTAATCAGTCTAATATTGGTTAAAACTGAATAAAATAGTGCCCAATAAGTCAAAAGATCAGTTTGTTTGATTACATTTAACATATGTTCACTAAAACTGCAATCCAGCAAGAACAGATTAAAAGTATTGAGTCATTATTTATACAATGATTATTATCTTTCTCATTATCTATCTAGATTAATATTTTGTGTAAATAATGACTCAAGTAATACTTTTTCTTCCTTCTTCCTACTTTTCTGCATATATAGGCTATAGGAATTAAGCAACATTGCAGATCATGTAACCATGTTATTTAACCATACACACAACATAAATTTAAGCATACACAATATAAAGTTGTATAAAACAGTCAGTGATGTTATCCATAAGCCTACTTTTACAGCGTATAGTCTATCCCATGTGAAAAAAAACAGGCGTTATCCTACAATCCTCCACTCTTTCGTACTTTCGTACTCTTCATAACTCTGACATTCTGTCGTCTTCCGTGAATCACTATAAAAAGAAGTCGAGATAAGAACCAGCACTGAATCCCTGAAAAAGTTTGGCAATCCCTATACATAACTTTAGAGATTCTATTTTTACTGGTTTATTGACAGCAAAATGAATGACCACAATCATCTAATCACAAAAAAACGGTAGAACTACCATAACCAAAACTATGTTCTTTTAAGACATCCCAGTGACAAATTATTTCTTAAACCCTTTTATGTTCAATTCATGAATATTTTTATTTTTTTTTACACTTGCCTCATTTCTCAATGGAAGTGATGACAGAGAAGGTGAGGTGCTCGTCATTTGAACAGGTTGTGGAAATAGAGTATTAGAAAATCACGAAAGGTACAGCCAATTCGTTTTGTCCCAAAGTGCCTGCCGTTACGTAAGCGGTACATCGGAAAAGAGAAATCACGCTGTCTTTGCACTGATAAAGGTATTTACCCACCTAGAGTATGGGAGTTAAACACTGTACCTTTAAGAAGTCAGTGATCGTCTTAAATTAATCAACCTTAAATTGAATAATTAATCCTGACACTCAAAGGTCTTAATACAATAAATGATACTGCTGTATTTTCTTTGTAAATCTTTGTACAACTAGTCCAATGTGTAATCAGTGTTGATCATTTTATCCTATTGAAGATGGGAATGAGTGGAGCCTCCAACACTCATTCATGAAAGGAGGGGTTCAGGTATGATCTTTAGACCAAAGATGCCCTGAAAAAGCCTAAAAAAATATTTTGGCATATTTTTTTATTTAGTATATTTTAGCATACTAGTGCTTTAACCCATAGGGATCCAGGGGTTCTAGATGTGGTAGTTTTTGTGCTGTGATTTCATGCATGCTGTACCTCATTTGTCCAGCAGTCACCGCCAAAGCATTCTGGCCATAAAAATTTGCCTGCAAGGTTATTGTATTCCAAAATTACTAATATCTTCCAACATTGTTGTCCTATTAATTTGCTGTTTTCACTAGTCTCTTCCTTGACCTAAAATACATAAGTATGCCAAACTGCAGGAGTCAGCTCTTTTCGAATTTTGTGCGAATTCCTGGACACGCACAGACACACACACACACACATACACACACACACACACACCACTTGGCTTTTATAATATAGATTATTATGTATTTTTGCATATTTTCTTGTGTATTTCAGTATATATATTTATATATATTTTAGCTAATTTTCTGTGTATTTTTTAAAAATGTATTTTTTGTGGGTTTTTTTTGTGTACTTAAGTGTATTTTTTGTGCCTGTGTATAATAACATAGGTGTATAATAACTCCAGCAATCATACATGTGTGAAGTGTTCAGGTATAAGCTTTAGCAGCTTGAAAATCAGTAGCAGAATCATTAGTCATGGACACATGGAAATGTAATGTTAGCTGGATTGAAACATGGGTAAGGCTGGTTCATCAAAATAACTTTGCAGACCGTTGGACTTTTTATGTGAAAGAAGGTCTGAAATTTGACCAAAGATGCCACAGAAAAATGGCTTAAACAGTTTAAAATTCTGCTTCATCAAACCTGCAGATACCCTGTTCTGTTATACACTTGTTTTTAGAATGGATCATCAATAGTCACCTCTAACTGCTCATCAAAGACACTGGAACTACTAGTTGAGGCGGTCTGGGACTCATTTGACAACATATCTTTTGTATTGTAAATACTAAGGTATCCTGATTTGTCCCAACAAACTAGTAAGCCTTGTTACTATTACTCTATCAGTATAGAAGAAGTAAATACGCAAAAAAGTTAAAAAAATAGAACTAGGATTAGATGTCCTTAGTGATTAAAGAAAAAAAACTTTACAAAGCACTAAGGTGGGAGGAAAGGTATCATATTATCTTAGATTTTCATAAAATTTGTGTGGCACTAAACAGATTTTTTTGTACTTGTTTGAGGTACATGATTTTCTAAACATTGCATCATTATAAGTCCAAAACACAGGATGCCTTGAAATGTCACAGCAAAGCCCACAAACCTTAACAAACCCTGTTACTGAGAATGTAAGGTTGTGTTGTCATTAATTTACACACGGTTTATTTCATGTCTCTTTTGTCACATTTTCAAGTCAAGCAAACTGTCCCTTTTTATTACTTTGTCACACTGAGACATAATTATCCCCAGAACCTGCCTGTTGAATCAGGTCTGAACAGAATGATGCAATAACTGTACATGATGCTCTTTGATTCCTTTGAGCAGAATTGACACAGTCGGTAATGAAATTTGAGCACAAAGAGCCATATATGATAGATGCAAGTATTAACAGCGACGTGTGTCAGCTGTACTGTTGTGTTTAGATGACAGGAACACACCTTAAAACCAAGTGGAAAGTGATATAAAATCAAGAAAAACAAAATTGAAGCAGACATGTAACTTGGTTTATGCTTGTAATATGGGTCAGTCAACAAAAACTATTCACTTAATTTATGTTAATTAATGTTGATGACAAACTTAAAGGACTTCATCTTCAACATAAAGCCATTGCTGAAAGGTGTAATACCAATGATGACCAACTGATGACCAGGAGATGCTGCTCTGAAAAACCCTGTTTCCAACAGACATGTATTAAATTTCTCTACATATCGTCTCATCCATATTTGGATCCACTTGTCATTTTTTTCCCCTCTATTATTCAGGGCTTTGTGTTTAAGGCTAATAACTTATAAATTGACTTAGCACGCAGCACTTGAAGGGTCATTCATGTACTCTAACCTATAATACATACATTTTGTGATTGCTAAAGGCAAGAATTTTTCCTTATTTAGACACAAATGCCTGTTAATTTAATCTTGAAAATGAGCTGTTTTCTTGTTTACTACTTAAAAATGTCTCATGCTGTGACATGAAGATGCACATGCATAGTAAATGCAGCAAGAATTATAGATTTTGTGTTAGCCAACAGTGTTTATAAACCACAAATATGCTCAATATGCTTCACTTGTCAGGCTTGTGGTGTTCCACAGGGGTGTATTCTGAAACCACTTTGATCAGTATTTCAGTATGTGTCATTTTCCATTGGTTTTCTGTATTAAAGGTGTATTCATACTCCAGTCGGTTTTCTCCCTTGGTTCGGACCTTTTTGGCCGGTGTGAATACAATCACACAAACTCTGGTGCGGGCTGAGACCCAGATGAGGAGGTGGTCACCAAGCGGTTTTCTATCGAACCCTGGAGGGATTTGTTTGAGGTGTGAAAGCAGCCTGACCTCGATTCAACACAGAATCCAACATCTACCTTGTTGGATTTGATGGGCTGGATCACTTTAACTGTTGTAACTACGTAGCTTTAGCCTGTGGAGCACTAACATTTTTTTGGCAACAATAAATTGGTCTTGCATCTCTAAATAGCCTACGTGTTCTGTCTTCTTAACAGTAGAGCTATTACTGTAGCATGTTGAACACGTGAACTCTCCTTCTCAGCTGTTTTGCTGTACGTTTTCATCATTGCAAAACTTGATATGTTGCATCAAATGGTCTTGACGCTCGAACATTTCTGGAAACACTTGTAACTGTATTCTGTATTACTATAAGGATAACGAGAACAACATAAAGTCTCAATTGTTTGCACAGGCCTACTTTTCCTTTAGGGCTTCCTGCTTTATCCCACACACAGGTTTGTTGTCCAATGGTTGAACGACCATAGCACATGTGTTTTTGTTTATAATTTCTGGTCCTGTTGCCATTAATCACAACAAGAATGTGAACCAGATAAGTGAACTAACGGACCTTCCTGATGTGAACACACCCTAAATGTTCTAGATGGTTTAAATGAAACCCATCTTTAAAAGAACTTGTATCACCCCAGCCTCGTTGGTCAAATATGGTCCAGCATAGTCTGTGGTCTTATTTTCATTCTGATCCATGTGAAATATAAAACAACATTCTTCAAATATCTTCTCAGGTGTAATAAACCACTGTGTTAATGTAGATTCAGTTGATCTTCCTTCTGTGCACAGTGTATGCCAGTTGTACATCTGGAGTCGGACCACATATGAGCTTGAACTAACCACCTCTCCTCCCATGTGGCTGCTGTGATTGGCTGTTGTCAGTTTGCTCAGCTTCAGTCTAGACAGGTTACACTCTAACTGTGCCAGTGGTTTTAAAATGCAGCAGAGTGATTTAGGACGTGGCGAAGGCAAACGGAGAATAAAAGAACTGTTCCAGTTCTCAGAAAAGCCCCGGGCTCTTGTTCCTGCAAAGACAATCAGGTTTTCTCTTGTGTCTGACTTGCATTTAGTTCACTTACAGTGACTTGGAGGATGTGATCTGCCAGACCGCAGAATGGATGCTTCAAAGACTGCTTTGAGTTTTAGGTCAGGATATTGAACTAAATACATAATGAGAGAAAAAGTGGAATTCATGTTACATCTGTTCTGGAATTATAAAACCACAGCAGCCCCCCGGGAGCTGTGTAATTTAAAATCAGTGTCTTTATTTGTTCAGAGTCTGTGCTTTTCCAGGCTGAACTGCTGCATGGAAAGCAGCACTAAGATGGGTTTTACAGGAAACTGCAGCTTTGTAATCAAATAAATGTAAAATTAGAGCTCAGTGAAGCCTCCATCGAAGTGTTTTTTTTTTTTTTATCCTTCAGGAAGTGATTAATGAAAATGTATCTTAGTAACATTACACAGTAACATTCCACTTACAAAATGTCACTTTATAGAAGATGAAGACGTGCAGCAGAATCAGCCGACAGGGTGTCATTTAGGAAAAGATTTCTGATCAAACCCACTTTGAGTCATTTGTGCCAGCCATGATAACTGCTATTGATTTATGCTCTGTTAGCACCCCACGGACTCACGGGGAACGATTGATCCAACTGGCACTAGTGAAGCACACAGCTTTGATTTCTTGTCTGTCTGAAGTTGACATATAGCTGCTGGCTCCAACGAGCTGCATAAACAAGCAATATTCTGCATAGACTGGATGTGGCTGGATACTGCTGATCTTTATCTAACATTAGCAGAATCTTTGAGTGCCTCCATTTCCCCAATATTACAGCACATAGATAGAAGATGAATAACTGTACAGGTTCTGTGAGGCCGCTAATCAGCAAAATAAAACACCTCAAGGATAGGAATCAGTTTATCACCCAATTTTAAGCTGTCACTTTGAGAAAGATCAAACTCAGCGATATGATTGAAAAATGAATGGGTGCCATTGCCTTGTTGACTACCTTTGACAGCATCCCATAAATCAGACGACAGGCAGCATCCCTGATCATTGAGAAGACGACTCGCAAAAGGCTACACCAAATCCACCACAGTGTCTCCGGTAGATGACTTTGAGTGAAAAATGACAGGTCAAAGCTTTATTGTTGAAAAAGTCAAACAGATCATCAATGGTAGCTTTTTAATTGCAACAACTACTGAGTCTCATATACACACATCAATTGAGAAACCTGTTTATTTACAACTATAGCTGTACTGTATGGTTTACTCACACATAGTGGTTGCACTTGTCACATTTTTGTGTTTGATGTACATCTCCTGTTTCTCACTGCTACTTTTAAAGCTAACTCTGTTTATTATTATTATTATTATTATTATTATTATAATGGCTCTTGCTTTAACTACAGCAAGGACCGTTTCAAATACTAGAGTTCTTTTTGTAGCTGAAATCTGGTTTGTTAGATGAGATCTGCTAGAATAGGGGTGAATATTTCGGTTGTGCAGTGGCTAGTTTGTCATTCTCTAAAAAGTCAGAGCCTTCCAGCCTCAACTGCACCCTGAATATGTCAGGTTTTGATAATGACACACATTTTTTTACGTACTCTCTCCCGACATTATCTTGAAAATACTCTGTTGCAGTATTGTACATGCAGCGTTGCCCAGGAACTAGCCAAACAATCTAAAACATCTCTTCCTTTGTTCCAGAAGGACAGCAGAGGGTGCCAGACCCATCTACAGCACTTGGACAGTGTTAATGAAGTATATTGGTATATAGTATAGGTGTATTTGGATTTATTTATTTTTTATTAATTATTTATGTTAATCTTAGCCTTACATATTCAAGGTAATACCCTAGTCTAAAATAACCCTAGCCATGGCCTGGCTTGGAAGGTACTAAGATTTTACTGACACTTTATGCTACTTTGTCATCTTTGTTTGATTTCCAGAGCTGAACTACATGGTCAGTTAATATTTTCCCATTAAACCACTTATAAACTACTCAAATAAGTCAACATCCTACCGAGATTTCATCACTTTTAAGGGACATGTCATTGTCTGATGCGCCTAGTAGCTATATGTTGATAGTGGGAGGCCTCCGATGTTAAACTGCAACACTAATATATATAGATTCCAAAATGGGAGACTGGCTCTATTGAAGGATTTAGACTTTACTTTTACATGAGAATCGAAAACTGACTTCCCAAATGTAGATACATGAAAAATAAAGGCTTGGGTAGTATGAAGTTGGTTGCTATCTGTAATTTCAACCCTCACTGTCCTTAAATATAACATATTGAATCACTAGGTGTTTTATTTCTTGATTAAAACTCTCCAGCAGTGTCGACACATTGATTGTTTTATAAAGTACATTTATCACAAAAACATGCTGCAATCTATAAAATAAATTGATTGAGGTGTATATTTACAGGGGAAGTAACTGTTTCAAGGTTGCACCAGAGACTGTGCAGATGTTTAGCCTTATATCTGATGTTTTTGTCATTTCTGCAGCAGCATGTATGGGTTAGATCTGGGAAGGATGGTCTTGTATTACATCCCTGGTTATCAACACCACCTTTTACAAGTACAAAATCTACAAATGTATTGGATTGTTTCTGAATGTACAGCAGCAAAATACAACATAAAATAATCCCAGTGAACTAGATGTGCTTGAATTACCTTCCATAAGTAGGTCTGGTATTATGGTATTACAAATCCTTATTGAAATTCTGTTCTAAATGTTGATTTTCAGTTGCAAGGGTTGTTTATAAGTAACAATATTGTCATTCATGATGATATGTGAAGTTCTTAAGTGACAAAGCTGAGTCCTTGTAATCACACAAAACCTTACTACCAAAAACTTAATCTTCTTCAAAAAGGTCAAATGCTGCTATGAATCCAACCAGAGTCGAGATAAGCCACACTCAGGATATGGTTGTTCATGTTGGAGTAATAGAATTGTAGTTAAAGAGCTGAAATACTTAAATCACATCCAGAACACATACATAATTGTTACATATCTTAAAAATCTAATTATCTGGAGATGTACATGTCAGTCAGAGCCTGGTCCCTCGGTGTGTTGCAGAAGATTACAATTGGTTTCCAACTGGGTCTTGTCCATATGAATAATAAATACACTCTGTTGTGAGATGTTTTAATGTATTCACTCCATGGCATACATTAATGGACTTATCTCCATTTTACAGGGTAATTACCAAGGAAGAGTGGTCATCTATTTTAAGAGCTGACAGTTTTTGTCATTGAGTGCATTTCTTCTTACACACGTTTATTTGAGATTTTCTTATGGGCATGTTGCTGTTACTGTCCTCAAGTGATATCTTGACTGTTGCCAATGAGAAACCAAGGCTGATGACAGGATAGCCCAGTATGTTTTCAGAGATGGATGTATTCAACAGACTGGCTGCGCACCATGTGAATTAATGACAATGCTGTAGCCTCACCTGCATCTTCTTATTTCATATAAAACAGAACACACAGCAGTATTCAGAACAGTACCCTCTGAAAAGTGAATGTGCAGATGTATTGTAGCTTGAAGCATAACTGCACATGAGCAGAATACAGCCTAAGAGCTGAAACTGGCATGTGGATGTTCATGCTTAAGTGATAACAGAACAGAAATGAAGTTAATCTATAATATGTATTTGTCAGTATCATTATTATTCATTGATAATAATTGTGAAACAGTTTTAAGTTTGGTTCATATTAGGTGTGTATGTGATGTGTCTTTACAACAAGAAATGCCAGGTATTGGCTTGTGTAATATCATGCAGAAGTGTTTGGAACAATTGCTGTTGGCCAGAGGCCAAATGTCAATTTGAGCTTATTTTAAGTATTATGAGTATGATATCTTTGCAATACCATAACATAATTTCTTTAGGCTCTATTCAGTGACTCCAGGATGAATGGGTTATGTTTTGGTAAGCAAAGGTTAAGGTCTTGAACAGCGTGCACATTTATGTTCAGTTGATCAGGTTGGTGTGGCCATTAAGATGAATAATTCCAAAGGTTTTTTTCTCCCTTTTGTTTATAAATAAATTAAGAAAGAAAAAATCAAGGAAAGGAATATTGATGATTTAATTAAGCTTATATTGGTAACTTAAGCAAAATTCTTCAACTGTCAAATCTCTTATTTAGCAGGAATGACAGAGAAAGCAAAAAAAAGTCAATATTTTAAAAAATGTATTGTCGTTTGGTCAGAATACATAGATTTGAGATTTTAAAGGCAAGAATTTCATTATGTAGATGTGTGGTAAATTTACACTTTCTTACTACTTAAAAATATCTCTTGCCATGACATGGAGATGCAGCTGCTTAGTAATGCAGCAAGAATTCTAGACTTTGTGTATGACTAAAAGGAAAGTGGTGGTGATTGGAGGCGCTGCTTACCATGCTTCCATCAGCCTGCCCCAGGGCAGCTATGGCTATAAATGTACAAACGTTTACCACCACCTGATTATGAATGGGAGAGTGAATGAATAGTGGATCAATGATGTAGCACTATAGAAACCTAATCCATTATTATTAAAGTACTATTAAAACATATCAGCTATGTTTGATGAACATGTACTGCCAGCAGTGCTTATAAACCACAAATATGCTAGATATGCAGCAATTATCAGTTGTGTTGTGTGCCTCAGGTGTCTGTTCCTAGACTTCTTTAGTTTATCTGAATAGTAACATATTGGTTTTCTATATTAAATGTCATTTGTAGGTGGTTTAATTTGAACACATCTGTAAAAGAACCCATATAAACTATATTTACTATGGTCCAAGTGTATTTTATTCCTTCATCAAGTGAGTACATCTTTCTCTAATGGAATGATAGACACCAAACAATTTCCTACTGAGTGATGGGTCATACCATATTCTATAAGTCACCATCATTAAAGTCAAAAGTTTCCTGGTGCTTCTTGATTGTGTTTGCTTGTGATCATACGTGTACTGAACGGTATTTGTCAGTATGTGATATCTCTATGTGATTGTATTTTCCATCACTGGTAAGCACTGAAATGTCATCAGAAAAAAAGCCATTTTGATAGGATTATAGCTGGTTTCTGTGGCTGAGACTAGTGGTAGATGATTGTGCTTTTGTAGGTGGATCATTGCTTCTAAGTCTTCTAGCTTTACCACTAAAGCAGTTAAATGGTGCCCAGTGTCATGAGCGTCTCATGGAACATCGATCTCAGGACTGATAATGAGCCGAAACAGGCTTTAGAATCTACAAATTACTTCCTTTATGTGACCCTTTACATCCTCTTCTCAGCAGATCAAACAGAATTGACATATCAGGGATTCATATCATATGTCTGACCTTGGTAAAGTTTCCCTTATTGCTTCTTGAACCTGATGAAACTCTGATGCAACTTCAGCCAATCTGGACAAAATGAGAATTTCACCACCTGTCCGTCCATCTAATGCTCATAATGACTGAAGTAATTAGAGCCTAAATTACAGTAAGAGTGTGATTATTTGACTGCTCCTAGGAAAATAAATCGACACTAGACTATTTAAGCAAGTTAATGAATACGTAAAATTCCAGTAATACTGTCCATCTATGAGCGTTTTTATTTTTGTATAAGTTCTTTTTTTCCCTACTGCTAAAAAAGAGAGTTGTAAAATAGTACTCGTCCCTGTTTCAAGCTGTGTATTTACATCGGATTGTTTCAGATAAACCACAGGCCCTGCTTTATAATCATGATTTATTGGCGAACATAAAAAATACTGTTTCTGTTAGCTTTAAGCTGTGAATCAGACACCTGTCCATGTCTCCAGCGGTTCCACCCCTTAAAGCGGTAACAAATCAAGATGATGTTGAGAAGAAATGAAAATCCATTGGCTTTCTGCTGTTAGGGTATGAATCTGAGCCTGCTATTTAGCCCGTAACATTTGGAAATTACCTCTGATTCCTGATTTACAGTGTAACTTGCCACGACCTCTGACAGCGTCTCTGCTGCTCCTGTTTACTACCTGTTAATCTTTATTTATATAGCTTCATTTGCCCATTGTGCAGTTTTATTTAGCCTTTAGCAATGAGTATGGCATTGTTGTGTACAAAACATTTAATAATTACTGAACTGTTTATGATAAAGGTGAGGTTCAGATTATATCCCTGAAATGGAGTTTTGGGGAATGGTTTTACCCTGAATGTCACCCCCAGATATCCTTTGTGGGAATGTGACAGATTTGGTTGGATTTCTTATTCCTTGCTAACGAACATAGAGGACGCCAGAGCTTCTCTATGAGTATTATAAACCTGAATTGGGGCCTTTTAGTTGAAAACCCAGTTTTTGACGTGAATCGAACAATAATTGGCTGATTGAGATAAAGTTTGGTTCATATTGATCGTCTTACAAATGTCCATATTCTTACTACCATTCAGAGTTCATAAGGTGTCATTTTCATTCACTAGGTGGAGTTTTCTGGGGAAAATTGGTTCTCTGACCATTATTCTGCCACTATCAAGTTGCTGCAGCTCAAATTGAGTTCATGTCGATTGTCTAAATGATCTTTTTAAATGCCACTACCGTTTACATGATGTCATATTTTGACACCAGGTGGTGTGTTGTTTCCAAATGGTTAGTGGAGCAGACGTGTGTGTGTGTGTGTGTGTGTGTGCGTGCGGGGGTGATATACCCTTCCTGCTGTCCCCCAACAGCATAAGCCTTGTTTATTTACTGGAGTAAGTTGTGTGTTTTTCAGTCATATACACTTCTATAAGATCCAAAGTCTCCCTGACAAACTTTGCTATTAAATATGTATGTTTAATAAACTGTGTCTTATCAGTAAGGCTTTTAAGTGATGATTGATTTTCACAAACATATTTACATTTTCTCTTCATTTTATGCCAGTGGTATAATATAAGCCTTCCATAGAATACAATACCTTCCATACACTTAATGAAGAGGAAGAACACAGGAGCAAACAGGCAGAGACTGCATCTGTTTTTTCATTTCAGATTTTGTAACAAAAATGTCAAAGGGCAGATTTGACTTGTATAGCTCCCATATACAAACCCTGTTACTGAAAATATAGAAAGAACATACTGATCCTGACAGTAAACAGTAGAGGTCAAGCAGCTCAAGATGAAGAAGGTGCAACCAGACATCATTAAAAGGATGCAAACAACATCTGAATCAGTATTAAATAATATGGAAACGGTGAGGATTTGTGGTACTTTTAAATTGTTAAATTGTTGTTAACTCATTATTTAATAATTGTATCAGACTCAGTGTGTGTAATAGTGCGTATTCATACTGAATTTCACATAGAGCTCATAGAAATAATACAAATAATTCCTTTGTTGAAAATGGACTTCTTTAACAGAGTTTTTCAAAGTTTTACGCTTAAAGATTTAAAGCCACCATCAACCAACTCGAACTGCTGAACAGTTAATTCTATCAATCCGTGTAAATAATTGGTATAAAATGCATTTGTAAAGAGCAAGATGAGAAAGAGAAAGAAAGAGAAAGCTTTACTTTTTTCCCCCAAAGTCATAATTAAACCAGTCCGTGACCCCACACTGACCTTGTATGGCAGGACGACGGCAGATCCTCCGCTGATGCCCACGATGGGCACAGCCGTCTGCGTGGAAATAAAGTCCAAGATCTGAGCCACGGCCTCCGATCCAACGTTGTCCTCGAACACCACGCCATGCACGCGGTTGGTGGAGAGGGTGTCGCAGATGCGTGTGAGCAGCGCCCGTGGGTTGGTGTTGTTGACCAGCACAGTGATGGGGTTCACCTCCAAAGGCAGGTCCATGAAGTTCTCCCGACTCAAACGGCCCTTAATTTCAGTCTGGTAGGCCGAGCCGCTGAAAACCACCGCCACGTTCACGGATGGTGCAGGGATCCCGAATGGGCGGCCCGAACAGGGGTGGACGGTGCAGAAGAGCAGCAGCAGCAGTGGCGGCGGCGGCCACCACGGGGAGTCGCTCAAGCAGCCTAGACGAACGCCCATCTCAGTCACCTACTGCCTGGAGGGGGTTCAGAGAGGAGGGAAACGGGTCGACATGTTAGACACAAACAGCCTCTTTCTGAAATGTTGTTATAATTCTCAGTAATCCAAAACTACAGTGCCTTTTGTTTAGAGTTGGCTTATTGGGTTTAATGACCTTTTAGCTGGGTCTCTGCAGTGAGCGTCCTGGCCTCCATAACCACAGACACTGAAGCAGCCCATTAACTGAGGCTACAGCAGTATTTTTAGAGTGTGACAGCATGCGACACGAGGCCGTAGCCAGGCTGTTGCATCTTAGGGAGGCAGCTGCCACCCTGCTGCTGTTGTATTTTACCATCCAACCGAACAGATGGTGTCCAGTGTTTAATGCAACAAATGGAGAACAAGAGGATTTATCATTTTTCTCTCGTGATAGTACTTTTGAAGCTGTTGCTTAATTTTTACATCAGTCCAAAGCATTTAGATGTAATCTGTCAAAGGTCCACATGCACAGTTTGGACTCTACTGATGATTTGACATCTACTGGTGTTTTATTACTATTATCCTACACAGCTTTTATTTTGCTGACATTTGTAGTTTATAGTGATCTGTTCAAGGCAAATATATTTATCTCAACCAAATATTTGTCTTTTTTTCTGTCTGTCAGATCTGTCTGTAGTAACTGACACTTTACATGGATATAAAGTAGTGACGCATCACACTGTATTCTGACCATGTTATTTACATGTTACTTTACTTTACTTACTTTTTACTTGCGTTACTTTTACATCTTTTTCAACAATTTGTTGATTTGTCACTTTCATACAGAAATTACTGAAAAAAATTACTTTTTTCAATCACTCCTCCAAGACCCAATTGTGTTTTTTTTCTTTTTTAGCATCTTGTATTTTATCATGAAGCTTCTTTAACTGTCCTCTGAGATGAACATCTTCTGTTTAATGGAATATTATCAGAAAATTAGTAGTGTTTGATAGTTTTTCAGTTCCATAATTAAATAATGTTCTTAAGAATTCTTCCTCCTTCTCTGGACTATAGGTTGGGAGTGATTGACAGCTATATTTACCAACTAATGAAATGTTCATTCAGTTCATCTTTCTTTAGACTTCTAATTTGGACATAGAGGAGAAGTGGAAGAGGGAAGTGGTGTGTTTTGAAATACTTGTGTTATTTTTCCTCTATTTTTCAGCTCCTGCACCTTTTATTAAACTGTGTATATAGAGCATTTTACAGATAATATAATTATCTATCTATGGAATTTTTTTTTTATTAAACTATCGACACTACTTGCTTTCCCATTGACCCTCAAACTGCGTGAATATAACTTACATGCATGAACACATAGCTAATGTCAAAATGACAATTTTTTTGCGCTGGCAAAGAGGTGGTTTTTTTGCCGTAGTGTAATTGGTATATCACACAAAACTGCAATTGAACGACCTTTTTCTGCAACTTGTAGTTATGTGAATAAAGAGGTCTGGATGTTGACAGACATTACAACAAGTGAAGAAGAGGAGTTTGAAAAGAAGGCACACACCAGGAAACTGAGTAATTTTTCAATTTCATACAGGATAGAGGTGTAATGTATAATAATATTAACAATAATGAATATATCTGTAAAACAACAGGATATTTGTGTTCATTGTCATGTTTATAGAATGACTTATGTCATCTCGTGACAATAAATAAACAACAATCATCATATTTGTGATTTAGTAGAAAACCTGACAATGCGCACTTCTGTTTTTTCAACATTTACTAAATATCATTAAAGTTTTGTGCATATTTCCAATGGAAAAGTGACTACTATGACATTGATATCATATATTCGCGTATGACAGGTCTGCAGATGAAATGATAACAATGTAAGTAAACGTACAAGAACAGAATGTCATCAGAGTGTTTTGTCAGCTTTAATTATATTAGAGCACTTTAAATACAAAAACAGTGAATTACAATAAGTTTTTTTCTGAATGTTATTTTATGGAAAGACTTTAAGCTTACAATTAGTTTACTGTTTGTCACTTGTTCAAGCATGATATGATTTGATTGGTGTAACCGTGATCCCTATAAATGCTTTCCACTGTAATTCCAACAACAGAGAGTATTTACAGGGGGGTTTTGTCCCATGTTGGCCTTTGAACAAATCCGAGTTCTTTGTGCAGCATTGCATCACTAATGGACTGGATTGCAACCAGTAACTCTTGGCCAAACAAACATAACTTCCTCCAAAAAGCTAATTGCTGTGCCTTGTGCCCTCAGGAAGGTAATGGAGGAGAAACGCCGTGGCAGAGCTCAGCGAAGTCCAAGCCTGTAGCATTAGTTTAACATTCACATTGTAGCCAGACAGCAGTTTGTGTTGAGCTGTCAGACAGACTTAGGCTCTTTGTCAAATCTGTCACAGTGGTGTTGGTGGCCCCGGGGGGGTGTTGCACACTGGTCCCCTGTCACACAGATCTGATCCACCATGTGATGGAATCCCAGTGGGGTGAATTTATTGTAATCCCTCGGTAATCCCTGCCAGGCGTCATGGCCTACGGCTTGATTGTAGTGTATAAACTTATCAAGAGATTTGGAGACGGCACGAGGCTCAGTGTAGCTCTGGAGCCGTCGCACTCATGGTTTTACTTCCCGTGTGGGGGCTGAGCAGCACAATTTAACATTCTGACTCTTTTCATTTCGATTCAGGCTTTCAGTTTGTGTTTGTTGGTTTCACTGCTGTGTTTGTCATTTGTTTTGACCAATAGGCAAATTTTTTAGTGCTACCTTTTCAGGTGTTATGAGGGAACAGAAAAAGTTATCATTAAACATTGCTTAATCATCAGTGGCATTTTATTCTCATCATATTTTCACTGCAAATAATAGGGCTGTGGTTAAAACATATTTCCTCTATTCATATCTATCATCAATTAGAAGGATCTGATATTAATGCATAAAATCCAAATATCAAAGCTTTAATCCTCTTAATACTCCTGCAGACTGATGTTTCAGCTTCTTATAAGTTTATTGGGAGCAACATTGTCACACGATTATAATACCTTTGTGTCTGACAAGTCGTCAAAACAAATTAAACAAGTGGCACCAGGCACAACAATCAAGCTGATGTCATCATGACTATGCATGTGCTGATGTCAGCATATCAGTTGTCTCTATATGTGCCAAGTTTGAAGTAAATTGTAACAAAATTTATGTTTTTTAAAAATTCAAAAAAAAAATTCAAACTTTAACCTACTGTTCCCAAAATTTATTCAGATCTATTCTGGGTCACTGGCAAAACAAAGTCACATGATACTGTTACAAAAGTATATACTTACACTGAATTTCTCTAGTCACTACATTTTCCCAAGAGTCATTCCGGTTCATCCGATTTATTTGGACCTATAACTTACAAAAGTTTTACTTTATTAAAGTCATAGCCACCATGATTTACAGCTGTCAATCATACTGTCAGTTTACTTGGTGTTTATTTTTTACTAGGATTAGCTTGGCCACTGAGTTGGACATTTACAGCTCTGGGCTGGAGAATAAAATTTTCTTCCCTGATGTGCAGCTATGTTTTTTAGAAGTTACACTTGTAATTTAACCTGTTTGCTTTTGTTTTGCACTAGGTTTATGCGTGCACATTTTTTTTCTTGCACTTTATTCTGTTGCTGCATTGATTGGTGAATTTCCCTGCTGTTGGATCAATAAATCTAATACAAATCGTAATCTAATCTAATCAGGCCAACGGAGGATTCGGTCATGAAGTTTCCTGTAGATTAATTCCAACCAGAGGGACTTAGCATTAGCTCATGTTAGCATTAATAGGTATTGACTTGTATTGTCTGGCAGCTAGCCTTCTAATTAGCCTAGGCAGCCATTATTAGTGTGTTTGTACATTTATACTGTTGTCTGTCACTGTCATGCCGTGTATCTTTAGACATTCAAATGTCATAAGGGTTCATCCAATGTTTATATACTGTCTACGAATAATGGACAACACTAGCACATGTCCAAATGTGTCATCACTGATGTGATGTAATCTATGTCATACACTATGTTCTACATAGATATTACCTGTATATCATATAGATCTGCCTTGACTGGTGTTATTTCAGATATAGTCAGTATTATAGTCATATGCAGGTGCATTATCATGTAAATTGAGGTGTGATGCCATTTTTGTTTAGGTGTGGGATAATGTGTGTTGCAGAATATCTGTATTAGTGTGGACAGGACATTAGTTTGTTTTATTTATTTCTTTATTTGACTGCTATAAAACTCCTGCTGGGCAGTGATGTTCTCTCAGAAAACATTGCACACAAGCAGAATGAGAAGTGAGTGCGTCCTCTGAATACTTATGACGGGATTGTTTTTCTAGTCGCGTCACATGCTGAAATCCACATAAAAGACATGACACATGCATGGGACACTATTCATGCTATGTCCTACATGTGCACGTCCAGGTAGGTGCCTCCTTATAAATCATTATATAAATTGATTCGTTTTCACCATGAGAGGGCATTTACCGCCATCCTGTCAATGACATGAGCCATGTTTGAGCCGTGGGACAGTAAGGGGTTAAAATCTGACGGAGACCAACAGACGTGGGCCAAATACTTAGGAGCCTCTATGTGTTTAATCAAAGCGGTGAAACAGCTGAGGCAGATATATGAAGGTCAGATATGGGTGGAGGATATAGAATTAAACCAAACAGGGAATGAGTCATCGATAACTTTGTATTGTTAACATGACTCCGAACAGAGGGAAATGAAACACAACTCTGCTGTGGTTTTCAGAGAAACGACATCTTGGTATTCCAGCAGGTTTCGTGTCTGCTTTTATTCTTTTACATTTTAACACAAATATTTGCATTTTCTGCTCCTTACATGTTCAGTTTTTCGAGCATATTTGCACTTCATCTTATAAAAGGTCAGATTTTTTTCACATTTTCTGTAAGGTCAAAGTTGTTCGTTGTTGCATGATTTTCTTTCTTTTGAATGTTTTCTTTATCTATTGTCCTTTTTTTAAGTCACTATTTAAATAGTTTTTTGTCTTTTTGATCTCTTGTCTTTTTTTTTTTTTAACATTCTAATATTGTGGCATTTCTTGTCTTTTCCATTCTGTCTGTTTCCTGTCATTAAAACTGTGTTTGGTCTTTTATGCAGTTTTTGTCGTGTTGCAACCATTACATTTTTTGCGTCATCTCATTTACATTTTTTATGTTTGAAATTCTTTTAGTCTTGTTTCTTTTCTCATTTCTGTTGCTTATGCTGTTTTTGTCTTGCTGCATGTTTTGTGTCAATTTTGTCTTTTTTTGCCTCCTGTTTCATAGCATCACTTGTTTATTTCTTATGATTCTTATACATCTAGAGAACATTTTGATTTACCCATAAAGACTCAAATAGCCACTGATGTCCAAAATCATGTAGAGATCTAAAATGTTGAATATCTGTTGATCCACTAATCCTGTCAATACATGTTAATAATTAGTGTAAAATGCAATTTGTAATGTTTTCATGGTCATCAGATATGACCTGTTTGGACATTCAGAGGCTCAATACTTACTGCGGAAACACTGTCATCTTCTACAATATTGATTCACCAGTAGACGCTTATTTTTATGTTCAGTTAAATTATATATTTTGTGAAAAAGTCACTTTTCCCTAATTTTCTGTTTTATAATAACATTATAATGTAAGGTATAATAACCTTTTGAACTCTTAGCTTTAATGAACATCTATGTGATTAGTGATTTAAATATAGAGGAAAAGTACATGGTTTACACTGAAAAATGCAAAACACAGAGGATAATATTATAATAGATGGTGATAAGAAAGGTCACTTAAGAAAGGTGCAATAGAGAAAAAAATTATAATTTTGGAACTGTCACAAAAGTAGCACTGGGTCTTTATGAGTGAATCTTATTTGGGGAAAATGACGACAAAAAAATCATCATATAATCTTATTCTGTGTTTCAGAATAAATGATCCTTAGGGGATTGATAAAACCACCAGCCACCAGTCAAATTAATGATTCTGAAATTAGCTTCTATCTAATCGAGTATTATAATTTGTTAATGTTCCATTTAATGTCTGATGTAAAATATTGAAAATGTAGGTGTGAAGTTTTGACATGAAGCCACTGACTTCATTAGCTCCTGTTGAGCAGCAGGAATTCATGACACATCTTGAATTAATTCATGCATTAAATCCTCATGACTCATGCATTTGGTTACTGAAGGATATCATATGGAGTCTCACAGTGAAATATCTCTAGCAAACATCATATTATGAGGACTGATCCCAGGTCAGTGGTCTCAGACTGAGGACCTCAGAGACTCTTTGCACAATTACATCTTCTGTGGTCAGGACCTTATAAAAAAATAAACACCCTATAAAAAAAAGATGTGCCCTTATCACTGCTCCTTCATAGGAAACATTATTATGTCATGTAGGACTAATAAACAAGACGACATCCTAATAAAACAGAATACACAGTCCTTCAGAGGCTGCTCTGTTGTGTAAAAAGTCTATTGTTAACTTAAAACACTGTGTTATTGTGATTTATTGACTGCTGTTACATAAAAATGAACCAAAAGACTCAAAAAGAGGCTTATATCTTATGTCTATATATAGCAGGAGGACAGCAGGGTTTTGGTTGTAACTGACTCCACTCACTGGGCCACCAGGTACAGGATGACGCACGCCCAAACCTGACCGGAGCGGCGTCATGACGTAAAATGCAACCTGCGACGACAGGATGTGGCTCAGATCTGAGACCACAGAGTGGACAGGGTACAGAGTTTTCCACAGACACCAGTGATTGTCCCCATACATACAAGGTTAGCAGACGATTTAGGTGAAAAGAGTCTTTTTGTTCCTTAATGTGTCCGTTTTCAGACTCAGATGACTTTGACAGTATTGTTCTTGATACTTAATTCCAATTGTTTTTTAAGTCAAATTTATGCGACTTTTACCTGCAGTCTAAATGTAGCATTAAACTTTCAGGATCAGAAAAAGACAAAATAAATGTTAAAATGCTCATGGGATATCTTATCCGAGGTGGCAGGGGCCATGAGCTCCTCTCAAAACAGCATTTCTGTAATTTTTTTGTATGTATTCTATGATGGTTGAACTCTAAAATAATAATTATCATTATTGTAATGGTTGGGACCTTCTGTGTGGAGTTTGCAGGTTCTCTCTGTGTCTGTGAGGGTTCTCTCCAGGTACTCTGGCCTCCTCCCACCATCCAAAGCCATGCACTGACAAGTTAATTGCCCATAGGTGTAAATGTGAGTGTGTTTGACTGTGTCAGTGCTATGATGAACTGGCGACTCATCCAGGGTGTACCATGCCTTCACAAATTAGTACCTGGGATAGGCTTCAGAGACCCCTGTGACTCTAGTGTGCATAAAGCAGCAGGTTCAGAAAATGGATGAATGAATGAATTATCGTGATGCATTTTTATATTGACAGTAATGTTAATGGTGTTATAACTTTAATATGTTTAACCAGTGTTCATTGATACAGCATTTAACAATAAGAAACTAAGGATTAAGTAATTAATAAGGACTACAAGTTTATTATTACTTGTTGCATATTTAAAATTTTCATCTTGTTGTGCCTTTCTCATTGTTTTCATTTCCTTACATAATTTTCATCTTTTTACATCTTTTCATCTTGATACATCTTTTGTAGCATTTTGTCATATTTTGTCTTTGTTGTCATTTTCACCTCTAGATGTGTTTTACATGATTTTATGTAATTTTCTTATGATTTTTGTCTTTGACTGAAAATTTAAACCAACAAATTATTTTCTGTATTCTTCGATTTTAACTTGGGACCAAAAACACAAACCTGGTGACATCCTAATGAAGCACAATAATCTGATTTTTTTTTTTTTTTGTTAGAAGTATTAGATGCTTAGTATTTCAGAGGGAAAAATAATCTGCTGTGATCTCTCCATTTCTTTAATGACATGTTAATTTATCCTCAATAGTTTCTTGGATCAACTAATCATATAATTAAACAGTAAAACACTTGTGAGTGACTCCACGCTGAGGAAGTATTAAAGTACTTGCACTGTGTTCGAGTGCTGTTACATAAAAACCAAATGAAAAGAGGCTTATATCAACCAGCAGGACATTCTAACTGATGAATAAAAGCTGAATCACAGACTTCATAACTGTATGTGTTGTTTCCTGTCAACATTTTCAGGAACAAATATTAAAAAACAATGAAAACAGAGTCACTAGTGATTTGATTTTTATTGCAACATCGAGAAATGAAATGGTATTTTTCATTTTCCTTGTCAGAAACAGCAGATTTCTTAAAGCCTGACTTTTCCTCCTGTCTTTTGTTAGGGGGTCATCCTTTTTTTTTTCAAGAGCGTACAAAACGTACTCTTTCTTTAAAATTTGAGCAAAAAATTGGCAATTTTAAGAGTACCACAAGGGGAATTTTTGTATGTAGGTTGAAAGTTTATACCTTTCAGTTAATGGCTCCGCCCACATAATTCTGGCTCTGCCTTTGGGACCAATTTGCTTCCAGCCTGCGCGTGCGTGTGAAAAAACATTTTTCACATTTGATCTGGGCAAACAATTATAGTCAAAATGCCGCTACACTGTACTATATAAATATAAGTATCTGTATAAGCATATCGGGAGAAAATTAGCGTATCGTGTCAAACTTTTAGCGTCGCGGGCTGCTATGCCACTTTGCACTAACTAGAACACTGCTTAACCTGTTCAACACATGATAGTTGCGGCACAGAAAACGCATCTGTCCATCTCCATGGTAATGGTTCCTTCCTGTTTCTGGTAAGGTAGCGAGGGCGTCACACTTGTGCAAATATTGGAAATATGATTCATCGTCTGCATTTTTTTGTATGGCCTTCTTGGTTCGTCCTACACAAATTAAAGGTTCAATGTGTAATACTTAGTGACATCTAGTGGTGAGATTGCATGTTGGAAACACTCTGTGTGTTTAATGTAACCCTTAGGAATCTTTCGCTGTTCTTGAATACCTTACTTTTACCTTTATATTTGTCATTACGAAACTGTTTACCATGTCCTGTTTGGTAACAGTTTTTTCAGCACAACCTCACTTATGTGATTTTACACTTATTTTTGTCATTTGACATGCTGTATTAACACACTGAAGCTAAACTCATTCTAAAAGCATGAAATCCCAGTAGGAAAAAGCTAAATTATTTAGTGTTTTTCCACCAACATGTTTGACGTCACTGAAAATTTAAAGCCACAAATTTTCAGAAATTTTCAGCTTTCGTTCAAGACTGAAAATGAGCCTTTAAACTGGAAAAAAAAAGTGACAATTTCCCATATCATATTACTAACAAACTGGTGTTGACTCATATGCTAATATGACTAATGATCTGCTCTGATCACTCATTTGTGTCATTTTGCATATTTTTCCAATGTTTTTAGTCTTTCACTGATTTAAAACGGTAAATTATCTTCTGGTTTCTGGACGTGACAGTGTGTTCAGGGACTCCTAAGGGTAAAGGGGATATTCACCTTGTTTCCCACTTTAACATAATGGGCATCAGTCGTTGTATTTAGTGCTTGATGCCACCTGCCATGAACCACAAAAAAAAAGGGTTTGTCTCAGCAATGGGTTCATTTTAAGGTCACTAAAACACAACAGATGTTTATTTTCAAGAGATTATACACTGACAAAAACATAATGACAATAACATCCTATTTCTGTAATTATACCCTCTCGAATCTTACTCACTGGACCTTTAAGTGACCTGTGATGTGGAATATTTAACCAGTTAGATTAAAAGAACACACAAACTAATGTGATTTAAGAAGTTCCCGTAAGCTAAACTTCACTTCTCTATTGATTGAACAGGCAAGCATCTGCCAAACCACAAAGAGAGGTCAAAGGTCAGAGTAACCCAGACCAGCCCACTGTGATCTCTGGGAGTGAAGACACTTGGAGACCAGGTACTTTGAGTTTATGAAGAAACTCTGCACACTCTGTCACACAAACCTTAAAATAGAGCCTGGGATACACAATATGGACAAAAGTATTAGGACATGTTGAATTCAGGTGTTTCTCTGCTAACAGGGGTCTGGACTACAAAACAATAATGACAAATGTTATTTTATAGTTTTATATTGTGATAAATATCATTGCATTGGTTAAGTTTTTAAAATTGTTATCTTTACTTCTAAAATGCCCCAGCATTTTTTTTTTTTTTTACTTAATTTCTTTCAACATTGATTTTCTTTTGTTTTTTTTATCGATAACTATGATTTTAAATGTGTTTGTGCTCTGGCTGTAAATAAGTTTCTACCACAACTAACAATCTACTTTCTTCACATCTCACTTGGAAAGAAAAATGGTGCTTTTGACTTAAATGGATTATTGATGTTTATATCTCAAATCAACACGAACAGTACATTTTATGAGCTGTAGCCATGATGTGTCCCAATGTTTTTGTCCATATAGTTTATATACATCAATTAGGTAAAAATCAATAAACAAAGTTAATTAAAACCATCTCTGAGGCATTTTGGAACGTTATTGCAATGATATTTATGACAAGATACAGCTATAATCACAATGTGAAATTTTTCATTATTGTTCTGTAGCCCAGACCTACATTAAGCTGGAGGAAAACACCTGCTAAGTTCAGTAACAGCGTCTGTGTGAGAGTTGCATAAGGATGAAGGTTTTTCCTCTTTTACATGTATTTTTTAGGCAAAAAAACCTCCTTTACTCCAAAAATTAGAGCCACTTTAACACAACATGACCTCAGATTTGATTAAACCTGGGAAAGCGACCCATTTAGTGAAACATTCCTGACTTTCCATCCCTGCAGTGTTTGACTAACACACATTAAGGAAGTACTTATCCCCCTCTAGTGTCTGCTGACACACGGTGGAAGCAGCTTCTTTGCAGAATTAGCTGCCATTCAGAAAAGTACAGATAAAGGCAGGATTCAGAATATGTCAGACTGTAATGTTAATCTTATTTCCTCCTTCTGGTTCGGTCTGATGCACCTCCAAACTACTGACATGTGGGTAATAATGCAAACATCCACATCTGCATGTTGAGCGGTGTGCTATCTGCTCCTGTAAATTGAATATTGTTGATAAGGTGAATAGAATTTTCTGCACAGCTTGACGCTTCCTGCTCAGTATTAATGGCATCCACAGACATTATAATATAAAACTGGTTTTATACATTATATATTATAATACAATACATGGATTTTCCTTTATATTATATATTTTTCTTAAGTGTGTTTAATGAATTCATACTGGGTCATTCTCCATGTATATTTTTTAGTTTCTGTCAATACCAATGTGACTCTAGTCTTAGAAACACAATGACTTTTTCAGTTAAGCTGGCTTTGAGTATCAGCTGATTCTGATAACAGACTTTAATTAATAAACAATATTCATCACTGTGTGGGAGAGACTGATCATTGTATTATGTCTAATCCGATAACACTGATTTCTAAATGTATTCAACAGAAATGTGACAAATGTGGTCTTGTTAAATAACTTGACCCATGAATTAAAGGCACGACTGCACATTTAACTTTCCAGTATAAAGGTGCACATATTATGCATACTTTGCTCTTCACATTTTAAAAGATCGTATTATTTTTCACAATTTGTATTAGAATTTAAAAGTTGTTCATTTTTAAGTGATTTTAAAAATTCTGACCCAGTCACTAAAATCAGCACTTTGTAAACAATAAAAAATGACAGTAAAAAAATCATATCGACACATTTTAGTGTTTTGACCTAGCACAAAAACTAAAAATGCTTATTAACCAATGCTGCTCTTAAACGCTCACATATGCCAGGCTGCAAAAATCAAAAAGTGAGAAACTGTTTTTATGTAGTATATTGAAAAAATAAAAAAAACTAAGTTTCTTTTGTGGTTTTCTGCATCAAAGATTTGTTTTGTTTACATTACAAGAATGGCATTTAAATGGTTAAAAAAAACAGGATTTGAGTTCTGGAGTATTTGGTGTTTTTGTTTTATGGCTCATCTTGATGCTGGTTAGAAAAGGCCTCTGTGGTTGGGATATCAAAGGGTTAATTGAAAAAGAAGTAGTAAACAAACACCACTGCATTTGTGTATTCCTACTTTTATTGCTATCTTGCTATGCCATTGATTTTAAAATTTGCCTTTTGTCTTTGTGACTTTTGTTTCCCACCGGCTGCCATAAAGACATTGATGTATGACTGATGGAACAGTCATGCACAGTGAGGATAATTTCTATCAAAACGCTGCAAGATGTGTTTTACATGCACACAGATCGAATCAACACTTGGCAAAACCCATCCAATCAGAAGGAAATTTTGATCCAAAGGAGCGTGATTGAATCAGAATCTTTGGTTTGGTGCATACTGGTGTAGATACAAGAATCAAGATGTTTATTTGACCCCAGGGTACGATGGTTTCAGCCACATTAGCAGTTATATTATTAATTACATTATGTTAAGTTCCAGTCAGATTTTAAATCCAGCTACTTGTGTCCATGTAAACAGGTCTAACGAGTTTGTCGTTAGTGAGTAACCTGCAGCCTCTGAACTAAACAAACCACCGATTGTAAGCTTTTACAACCAATCAAAGCTGACCCCGCCCCCTTTTCTACCTGAAAAAGAGCGCAGAGCAAGAGCGATAACAAAATCGAAATTATCATGTTGGCCTGAAAATGCCACATTGAAAACAGCATCTTGAAATTACAGCAATCTGAAAAATGCAAAATACAGGAGATAATATTTTTAATAAATGGTTATAAATCACTTGTGGCAGGTTAAAAGGAGAGAAAGACTCTTTGGGAAACAGCCACAGAAGCAACACTGGGTCTTTATGGGTTAAGCATGAGTGCAAATCCACATCAAGATATCATCTTACAATTATTAACTTTTTCCAAATAGACATATTCAAGTTAGTTATTGTAATATATATGGCCGAACAAAACAGAATGTAATTTTTTCCAGTATTGTGCAGCCCGGCTCCAGATCCAGATTCTGATTGTACTATTCCCTGGGGCAGTGAAATAGAGATAAAACACTGCCATGTGTGGACGAGGTGTGGGTGCCTCCAGCTGATTCTGATGCAGCTCTTGACTGTGAGTCTGTAACCATAAATACATCTGGCTGAGAAGTGCGGCCTCATCGGCACAGTGTTTAATGAGCGCTTTTATATTCCGGGCATGACGCCACTGCTGCAGCTGTTTAACAATGTGCACCTGTCCCGTCTGCAGCCAACCCAGCCATGGATCTGCATGTGCTGATAAGCTCCTCCCACTTCTCTGTCTTCATCAGTCCCATTTCTGACCGTTCAAATAGAGCAGCATCAGCTCCCACCAGTGTGACAGCTACTTTTATTGACCTCTGCTGAGATAAGAGTAGGAAATGTACCAACACTGATCTGATTATCAGCTCCAGTCCCTGTCATCTCTGTAAATATAGAGGCTCTGCACATGACGTCACTGCTGTTGCACCCAGAAACACAACAGCATGCAGCTCCAAAAACACCAGAACCACATCTAAAACAAGCCAAGATTCATTACAATAAAGTACTTGAAGTGCTGTTGACTTGGGTTGAAAAAGAACAAGCTGTCATAGTGTAGGTGATGTGTTTTGTTCTATTCACTCATCTTCATGAGGAAAAACTGACAAGGCTTTAGTATGTGAGTTTTTAAGCTGTACTTGATGCATTTCCCCAGTGTTGAAAACCTACACATTCTAATGGAGTTGATCCCTGTTTGGGTGATTCAAGTGACTAACTCCTGGACCGTTTGCACTCTTGACAAAATCCAAACGTCGTCTGAATGCTATGATGGGATTCCATTGTGATATAACACATAAGGGTAGAGAGGGAGGAGTGGATGTGGGCGGAGCAGAGAGCAGCAGAGTGCTGTGGGTGAGAGCGACTGAATTTTTTATCTTTTTTTTTTTTTGCTTCAAGCATTTTAGTACAGTTTTAGCAGTTAATTTATTATTATTATTATTATTATTATTATTATTATTTAAATATCCACATAAAATAGTGACAGTGCTGTTTTGGACAGTTTTGCC
>JAPSES010000069.1:14146571-14169815 GCA_029822895.1 Maxillicosta whitleyi | reverse complement strand
ATCTTCTACAACACCAGTAAAACCCATGGAGTTTGATAAATGATTGTGGTAGGAGACACTTGTTTATATATATATATATATATATATATATATATATATATATATATATAATGAGCAAAAGTGAGTAAAAAAAACCTACAAAATAATTATAATGTGAAACTTGCAAAAACAATTATTCAAATAAAGTAAAAAAATAAACAAAATCAGTCACAGTAATGAATAAAATGAATAATAAATCAACAAAATAATAAGCAACATGATGAATATAAGCCACCAACTGAAGTCATTTGATGAAATAAGTAAAAAAAAAACACAAAAAAAGCCAACAAAATTAATTAGTAATAAGCGTAATAGTGATTAGTGAATAAGAAAGGTGGAAATACCTTCATCTTCGGCAACATTGATTCATCTGTAAAACCTATGTAGTTTCATGAATGACAGTGGTTAGAGATGCTTGCTTTTACATTAATTTATTGATATCTTTGCTGCAAAAGTCACTTTTCTTCAGTTCAAATTTTTTTCTAAACCATAAACTTTAGTCTGAACTTGTATGAATGTCTATATGATCAGTAAATTAAATGTAGGAAAATATCTGGTTTTCATAGAAAAAAATACAGAGGGTAATATTATAATAAATGGTGCTACATCACTTAAGAAAGATTAAATATAGAAAGAAATTCATTTTGAAACTAGCACAAAAGTCGGACTGGGTCTTTGTGGGCTGGAGTTCAACCAGGAGAAAAGCATGGTTTCTAAGTTTAACATCCTGCTTTTCTACTTCATCTGTGTTCCCATAAGCACGCAATCATCAAGAGAAGCCATTTATGTGCTTCCATGTCACATTTGCATATATTAAATTGCCAGGCTGCAAACAATCTCACTCAGAAAGACAATTTTAAACTGAAGCTGTGTGCAAAAAGACATTAATCTTAATTTTTCCTCCTGTGCTTGGATCTCTCGAAAAATGAATCCTTTCTCCGAGGCAGGAGGACATCAGTGGGATTTTATGAGCCTGTCACAGCTGCTCTGAGAGATGTCAGCGGGCCCATATTTGTTTCTTGGCGGCCGATGGTAGAGGCAGGGCCACATGACCCCGATCGATTGTAGTACCATAATAAATGTCCATGAATCCCCTGCTTGTGATCAACAGCTTATAGAGTTGGCTTTTCTCGATCGATGCATGATCGATAAGGCAAACAGTGACTTGCTTTACAGTCCCATCTTCGAGAGATAATTACATGTCAGTTGGCGTTGGGTGGGTTTTCAGGTTTGTTTGAGAAGATAAGAGCAGGTGTCTCTGCTTTAACCTAACCTACCCATCATTCTTTTACTGTAGCTGGAGAGGTCACATCTAATGTATGATCAGAAGATAAGTCCTTCCATATGGGCAGATTTCTACCTAGATAAACAAACTAGACTAAACATCTTGCAGTTATTACTAGGGATGGGAATCCCAGCAGCCCAGTTCTTTGAAATCATTAGTCTGTTTACTTATTGATTCCACTGATTGGTTCTGCAACGCCATAAGGTCAAATGTGTCATCAGGTCATTTCCATATTTTGGTTCAGGTCCTCTAAAGTACAGTTGTATTTTATAAAGACGAAACAAAGGCTAGAATTTCCATTACGACAAAGGTTAACATGGTAAAACATTTAAGCCTTTACAGGGCACTCACACAAATCCTCTAAAATTCAACATTTCAACCATAATATGTTATAGGACATAACAAGGCTTTAATAATTTTGTGTAATTGTTCAAATTTTTTTTTTTTTGTAAGAAATCAAGGTCAATGAATTTAATATATTTGGTTCCTTAATCATAATTAGCAAAAAAAAAAAAAAAAAAAATACAAGAAAAACACAGGTGAGGTGAAAGGAGCATGTATGAATGTTCCAACATCACTTTTCGAACCACATTGGACCTGAGATTGTTGATTCACTGTCCTCACTGGAACTGTTGTCACTGTCTTCCAATGTATGTGGAAATGACCAAAAATAGTCAAGTGACAAATAAAGGGTTAACCACAGCATCCAATTAAACTGCATAAATGGAAAGTCTTTGATTGGCTGTTTAGCGAAGGGGGTGGTGACTGTGGAAGTGGAGCCTACAGTGAGGTGCCCTCTGTCACAACATGTGATTGACAGCTGTAATTACCGGTCCCTGATAAGATTCCATCAGATAAGACTTTAATGTTCTCCACATAGAGGCAGGGCAGGTCCCATGACCCTCATGCTTTGGCTTCATAAACGTGGTGCCTTGGCGTTAAGTTCATCTAGTATTTTTTCCTTCTTTGCTCTATAATGGGACCTTAGCTCAGACCATAGAAAGTATGTAATATATGATTCAGATTCTGGTGACTCACAGGACCGTTGGTTTCCATCAGGTACAACTTCTGCTGCACAACATGGAAGCATGGAAAATTGGCCTCACTTTTCCATAACAGTATGAAACGTCAGGTTCATCAACATTATACTTGGTCGGTTGATTTGTTTGGTTTTTTTCCAGGGGTTTAGCTTGTGAATTTAAGTGATAGTCAAATGTTAGAGTTTTTAAAATAAAGCACAACACCTATTCCAGTGAAGTGAGAATGTTGTGTACTTCATAAATAAAAACAATTGCAATGTTTTTCAAATGATTTTATTCTGAAGCCACACTTTGTTACATTGACAGGTAATTTTACAGCTTTATCTCTGAATTAATCTAGAGCACTACAATTGTGAAAAGGGACATTGTGTCTTCATTAAATAAATGTGTTTTCTTGTGGAGGTGTGTGGTCAAATGTATAAATATAGGCTCTGAATTCTGTTGATGTATCTGTAGGTCCACAGTATAAGCTGTAGTCGAACAGGTGGGCTGAGTGAGGAGGAAGTAACACGTGTCAGGGGCGGCAGCAGAGGGAAAAAGCCGGCATATGCTCTCTCTTTGTGGCCTGGCCTTCCCGCTTCACTGGATAATATGGCATAAAAGCACATCTGACCCAAAATATTGTCCTCATGGACAGCAAACCAAACGTCATTTCAGCCTTCGCTCTGACTCAAACTCCTGGCATTTACCAACACACTTGCCTTTTTTCTATCTGGGTTTCTCAGAGCTATTTTCAGAGGTGTTCCTGTGACCGAGTCGGAGAAAAACAGGGAGGTAAAAGGCTGAACTTGGCTGTTGTAAATCCCAAGAGGGAGGCCGAATTTATCCCCGTCTTTTCCAAGTATTGACCAGTATCATCTCAGCTTACACCCTGAAATCTGGGTTTCTCTTGCTCTTCGTGCAGTAGTCCACTTCATCTAAAACAGCTTCTAAATGCAGAGAGAATCCAAACAAACACTTTAACTGGGAAACTTTTCGTTGATTTATTTTAATCTTGCTCATTTTTGTGTGGTCATATTCAGCCAACAAGACGTACAGACAGATGTGTTAAAAAGGACTTAAATGTGTGTTCTACAGCTGTGGTTCCCTGCTTTTCAAACGTTTAAGTGCTTTTTTTTTTGGTGTTAAATAATTGTCTTGATTGGAAACAGCATCATTAATGCAGTATTTTTTCAGACACATTTTAAAAAAATTTCCCTACCCTACTCAAGTTCTGTTTGGCCATTTGTTATTTGTTTGTCGAACTATATTCCAGTTATTAATATTTATACCAATTTCCATCTGTTTGCATTTTATTCATGATTCAATGGAGATCTAGTTCTCAAATGCAAGGCAGGATGAGAGGCATTGTATCAGCTTGAGTTTGTTCTTTATTCCATTAAAATAAGATGGAATAAGTGAAATACGGATGAGTCAAGAGTGAGCTCATGTGTCAGTGATCAAACCAAATAGCCAATCAGAGGTCAGAGTCAGTATTCTTTGCAACCAATCACCTGTTTCCAGAGTTGGAAAACCCCAATGATGGAGGGCATGTTGAGCTTTATGATGAGGGGGGTTACAGAGCTGCCTCCTCATGACGGTGGTTGTCACGTTCACTGGTTTGACATATCCACTTGTTTTTTGGAGTTGGCAGGGTTGACATTTTGCATGTAAAATTTAAAAAAAACTAAGACAGTACAGGTAGATGAAAAAAGCTGTTTTTATACCAGAAACATCTACGCAGTCATATGAATTTAAAGTTTAATGGGGTTGAAATCAGAGTAGTTGCATCAGTATTTTTAACTCTTCTTATCTCTATTGATTTTGGTTCAGTTTGTTTGTTTTTTTGTTTGTTAACACTCTAATAGCAAAACTATGGGTTGAATTCATGCCAAATTGGGTTTATAGATTGCCAGTGACTCAGAATAGATGTCAGTATATTTTTGGGAATAGTAAATCAAAGTTAAAAAATGTTTTCTGATTCTTTCTTTTTACTTACAATGGGCGAAATTTCAAATGTTGATGAAGACAATTTTTTTTCTCCAATTTACTTCAAACTTGGCACATATATAGAGGCAACTGATATGCTGACATCAGCACATGTATAAACATGATGACATGAGCTGGATCAATGCCAAAATAAACTACAATACATGCGAGGGGTGAGGTCTGTTGTGCCTGGAACCACTAGTTTTGGTATTTTTGTGGTTTTCTGCCATTGTGGTGAACTCTGAGAGAGTTTAATTAAGTGCCAGATGTGTTTGTGTAAGATAATCTACAATTCTAACACTATGAACCAAGAGAAATAAATCAAAGCACCTCCAAAACCTTCTATGTCCTGATGAGGCTGTCCATTACTGAATAGGTTGTTCCTAAAACATCTTATAGGACATGTTGTTATTAGATTAATTGGTTTTATTTTACTATTCATGCGCATATTGGCATTTTATACACAGAGCCACAATCACATTAGTTACACTTAATAAACAACCAAAAATGCAACATGTTGACATTATTTTGTAACTGTACAGACATTCATGTCAACATTAAACAAACACCGTCCTATTCTGTCATCATTAGTTGGACAAAACACTTCTGGTTTTTTAAGTTAAATTTCATCACACATGGATATTCTTAACTCTTCATAAAAGGGAAAACACAGAAGAAATGTGATTCTTCAACTTGCGCCCACTTCTTTATCCTCCTCCATTAACAGCATTTATCACCTTCAGTTAGACCTATTTAGAACAGTTTCAGTGGTGTAAAATAATATCTGTGTATGATTTTGTAATTGGATAAACTTCTCTCTTGCATCTTTTGTAGCCCAGCCTTCCGTTCTGCCATAAATCTTCAGTAATTTCACTGCATTAGTTTTCAGCTTTTACATATTCTGCTTTGTTTATGTGAGGTTTTTGTAGAATTATGTTGCTGTGTAATGTTTGGACCATCCTCTGTTGCTTATACATTATCTGTCAGCAAGTGGAAATCACAGCTTCTGCAGATCCTTTTACCTACAGAAGCTAAAATCTTTACTACCCGACCCGTCATAACTCTGTCTTTGGTACGTGACGTTAGAACATACTGTAGTGTTCTATAGCGCTGTCACTCAGGTCTTCAGACCTGTTTTTAACGGGCGGTGGAGTCCGAGGCTGGCGTGACGAGCATGACTCCTCTGGGTACCCTGAGGCTGTCTGCCGACGTCGTCCGGCAGCCGGCGGCATTTCAGCCAAGGCCTGAGAGCCTGGACACAACCTGTCATGCCATTAAGCATCTGTGCACTCTGGGAACTCATGCCAGGCCTGGACCTGTTGCCTGATGGATGGTTCAGTCACTGTAAACAACTCCACATCAACACTTGGGTTCAGGTTCAGGTTCTCCATTTGACCAAAACAGATAAATTTTTTTAAATTTTGTTCAATTTTCTCGATTATTCATCTTTATGTTTTCAATTCTACCATTTATATTTTTGCTTTGCTTCTTTTTTATATTCTTCACTTTGTCCTTTTACATCTATTTTTCTTTAATTTACTATAATATGTAAAATTAACCCTAAAGACCCAAACAGCCACTGGCAACCAAAACCATCTACTGATCTAAAATGTTTACTAATGTCTGATCCACTAATCCTATCAGTCCATGTAAATAATTGGTGTAAAATTATATTTGTCATCTTTTCATAGTCATCAGATGGCTCATTTGGACGTTCATAGGCTCAGTAGTAAAGGTCACAGCAGTGTTGTCTTCTATAGCATTGACTCACCAGTAAAACCCATGGAGTTTAATCAATGACAGTGGATGGACACTTGGTTTTACAGAAAGTTAATGATATATTTTACTGAAAAAGTAACTTTTTCTTCAGTTTTCTCTGTTTCTGATAAAATAACTCTCAAGTTATATATATATGTTAGTATATGATATGTATGTAACTACAAGCATCACATAGCATTACCACAACACTGATAGAACTGCAGCAGGCTTAAGAGGTTGAAGTCTGAAATGTTTGCAGTGTCGGTTCAGTTATAGTTTTTATTTTTCTTTGAATATTAAAGTCCGTCATGCTTCCTCTGGTTACCATCTTTCAGCTTCATCATTTTTTTTCATTATTTCATGTTATCTATCTTCTTTTATTTTTTTTAAAACTCTTTTTATTGAAAAATCAGATATGACATCACAAAAGATCAATAGTGTGGTTAACATGTTATCTATCTTCACATTGTTCCTTATTATTCATGCAAAACAAGGTGGATGTAGTGCCTGATTCCACACAGGTTGACACTTTAATTTGACACATCCTTAATAATGACTAATGTCACTTTGGATGGTTTATATGAAGGTTATTAAATCTTCCACAAGAGAGAAATGTATTATCTCTTCCTAGTTTGTGAATTTTTGCAGGTTGTTCATCAAGGCAGAACTTTTTTTCTTCTGTGGTGTCTGACAACTATTGTGTGATTGGTGAGAAATTTGAAGTGGGTGTGGTTTATGCAGAGAAGCTGAAGACTTCAGAGAAGTTCTGCCCTTTATCAGTTAGTATGAAATAACCTGACCAGAACTAACTTTGTCCTTGTTTTTGCCACTTCAAGAAAACAAATCTCCCTGTTCTTGCGGTGTATGTACATGATTTAAATTAGACTAGTCCAGTTAGTCTGAGCTCCTAAACCTAGGCCAACCTAACCCAGCCTCTGTTTCCAGTCACTCATGTTGCATTGTTGACAGTCACCATAAATATGACACATTTATAGACATTTAGATGAAACTGAATGACCTAGAGTCATTCTAAGGCTAGGGTGTCAAACATATGATCCATGGGCCAAAACCACCACAGGGTCCATTCCAGCTAACAGGATGCATTTATGAAATGCAAAGATTACACTGAAGATATTAACAATCACAGGTGTTAAAGTGATTTTAGTTCACAGACCAATGTGATAAAAAAACAATAAATGATAGCTCCAAATTTCTTTTTTTTCCCCTTTCAGTAAAAAAAAAAAAAAAGAAAATAATTACATTTAGAAACTATTCTTTCATAAATAATGTCACAACTAAGTGGAAAGTGGAATTTTTCCATCATTCTGCCTGTTACTAAATGTTTTGTGTATTTGAATATCCACTGTGACCTGAAAGTTGTAATGTACATGTGTAAATGAGAAGTTGAGACATAACATTGTTAAAATCAGTCATATTTCAGGTTGTTTAAAGGATAGTTAATCTAAACATTTTCACCATGTAAATTTACTCTGTTTACACTAAAACATAGACAAATATTATGAGTTGGTATTATCTATAGATTATTATGTTATTTTTTTAGTACTCTGAGACCATATTGGATTGTATGTGGCCCCTGAACTAAAATTAGTTTGACACCTCTGATCTAAAGACTGGAATCCTTACACGGCACATACTATATGACTTTATCACCAGACTATGACCGCATATTCACATTCAAAATCAGTCAGAAAATCAGGGACTATTTCTTAGACTTAAACCTAACCTAAAGTATTTTTGTCACTTAAACCTAATTAAACTATGACTGACTTCTCACAGGATGCAAACAGTCCCCTATGTGATAACAGGCAGATGAATGATTCAGATGTATGGAATGTTGTGTTTTAAGAAGTGTACTTTACATCCCTATCATCATGGATCGTGTTAAAAGTTGTTTCTGTGACAGGACTTATTACTCACTCATTAACTCACATGACACAGAGCTGTTTCACAATCTGTTCGTGATAAACCTCAGACACATGCGAGCGACGTCCTTGACCTCACAGAATTAAAAACCAAAAGGAAAGACACTCTCAATACAAAGCCATTTCCTGCACTATCACACACTGATTGTAAGACTGTGTTTTCTGCTGCAGCTGCACTGCAGCTGATTTATGTGATAAGAAAGTAAAAGATACAGCAAAGGTAAATCACAGAGCTTCAAACCATCATCAGAGGGAATACAATCTATGCATGTGATTAGAGTCTGTCTCCCAGTATGATTTAATAACACCTGTAATTGTCAACATCACAGGTAAATGTTCATCCCACGGGCCAGAGTGGAACCTTTAGGTGGCCTCGTTTTTGGTCCTTGGGCCCTATGTTGGACATCCCTGATCTAAGGACTTACAGTGATCTCCCTGTGGTATCTACATGTTAGATACTGATACAAGAACCAACATGTTTTGTATGTATATATATATATATATATATATATATAAAACATGTTGGTTCTCGTATCACATATATATATATGATTTTGTTTTGGTTTTTTTTATTTTGAGAAGCAGCACAAATTAGAAAAAAAATAGTCCAGATGTTCAGACGAGCATACAACATGAAAGGAATCCAACAAACAAGGTCAGAGCTGTTTCGTCTGAACTGTGGATCAACAACCGGCAACTTACCAAAGATGACATCCCATAATAACTCTAGAACTTCCTAGCCTCAGAATCAAAGTGCATGTATCATATAATCTTCACATACATACTTTTACTTAAGTGAAGTTTTATTTACACACATTGGTATTTCTACCAACACTGACATTATATTAGATACTGACAGGAGACAAATGACAATATTTATTAACATTTCAGTCTAGTCAAATTGTTTCTGTTACCTAAACCGCTCCTGATTAAATATTCATATTTTGTTGTTCCATTATTGTAGCTTTGCAGAAACATCCAGTCTGTCCTCTCTTCTTCTCCTTTATTCACGCCCCAGAAAGTACCTGTTACAGACTTGACTTCTTCCCTGGAGTCTGTGTACTTTTGTCCTCTGAAGTTCTCCCTGGACCAGGTCTGGATCTGCTGTGGTCCTGCTTCTCTCCCTCTTCCATCATTATTATTCATTTCTCCATATAGTTATGATTGTGTTTATTACTTAGTTACTAGGATGGTGGAAGTCTGTATTGTTGGTAACTAACAGCTATAGTCGTATTTATATCCACTCTTGGAGTAGTAGTATTAACAGTTAAGGGTATTTGTACTTACATACTAGTAACAGCAATTACTACTGTCTTTTTTTTCTTAACCCTCAGCTTGGCATTTTTGCCTGTTAAAAGGAAATTTTTCCTCTCTACTGTCACCAAATGTTTACTCCTGAAGGATTCTGTTGGTATCTGTGAAATGGTTTAAGAGTCTGGTTTAGAGTAGCTGTAAATGCAAAGTGTCATGACATAACTTCTGTCATGATTTGGGGGTATATAAATAAGATTAGATTTTTTTTTTTTTCTTTGGCATCTGATCTCAGTTCATATCACTGAGGCGTGTTCACCCAGGCCCATCCAGTGCTGATCTCAAGTCTGATTGAGCTTGTTAACACCAACGCTGAGATTTCACACACATGCGGCGTCCTCAGCCCCCGTCAGGTCGTCGGGTTTACCACAGTGTGACAGCGCCCTCTGACGGCCGCTCAGAGAGTCAGCACCACTGACTCGTACAGTGTGTCAGAGCCCGGTGTCATCTCTGACCCAAGGCGTCCACCTGGCCCTGACCACAGCCCTGTTCTGTTTGGCTTCACCACCACAAAGGCACCGGTGCCAACCAGGCCTGGAATCCACAGGATGAATAAAAATGGATTTGGCTGCAACAGACGCTCAGAAAGATGCCTTAAACCAGGGGTGTTGAGCTCATTTTTGTTCAGGTTCCACATTCAACACAATATGATCTGAAATGGTCTGGATACATAAAATAATAACAGTGAAGAAAGTGAAATTATATTATGAAAATGTTTACAACTAACAAACATCCTTTAATAAAAATGTGATTGACTTGGAAAAACCATGAACAACCTGAAATGTATTTCTAAAGTGTGCAATTTTAACAATATTATGCCTCAGTATCATTTACAACTTAACAGATCACAGTGGATCTACAAATACATAAATATTTACTAAGAAGCATAATATTGTTAGAGTTACACTCAACTTAATTTTGTGATTAATTTGATAATTTTTACTCAATAGCATTTAGTAACAGAGATAATATTGTTATGATATTGGCAAGACATTTCAGGTTGTTCATATTTATTCAGGTTATTACACATTTTATTGTGAAAAGTGAATAGTTTGTCAGTGTAAACATATTCATGTAATATACCATACTTTCTACTATACTTTCCGGATTATAAGCCACTACATTTTTTCTCACTTTTAACCCTGTGGCTTATTAAAAAAAAAAAAAAAAATGTGGCTCACGTATAGGTTTTTATGAGCTAACAGCCTCCAGGGGGTGCTCTTAACAGAAAGCGCAAAAATGAGACATGAGACTTTTTTTTTTTTTTACACTTAAACAAAGAAAAATGTTGTCACTATGTTATTCTTTTACTGGTCTGATCCACTTGAGATCATGTTGGTCTGTATGTGGCCCCTGAACTTAATAATATCTGCATGTAACGTTCATCCCATGGGTTGGATCAGACCCTCTTTGTTGTGCTTCAGAGATCACACCAACCTGCAGATCTGTGAACACACGCCTCCATGACGTGTGACCTGAAAATTAACCTCTTGATTACAACAGCGCCTCAGTGTCCGCCTCCATTTCTACCATCAAACCACCGCAGACGATAATTTAAAACAGTAAATATCTAATCTTTGTCCCTACGTGATACCTCTGGATATTATGTCAGAATAAAGTCCACATTATTGGAGGATGGAGTCTGTTTCCTGGCACAGCATCCTCTCCTCTCTCTGTCTCCAGAGGCCTTGGACAACAGACGGGTCACAGCGAAGCCACGTTGTAAATCCGGTGTGCAGATGGACATCAGTAGTGGTTCCAAATCCTGAAGCCTTGGCAAAGGGTGACAGCAGAGAGAGAGAGAGAGAGAGGAGAGAGAAAGAGCAGCGCGAGAACACTATGGCTCCAGGTCGATTTTACTACAAATCACATGCCAGTCAGTTGGAACACTTTTGTTTATCGCTAAATTTAGAGCTGTGAGAAATGTCACCGAATAAAAAAGCATGTGGAAGAAGCTATTTTTAAGGTGTCTCTCCAGGCATTTTACTTTTATTAATAGATAAGGAATGAGGGGACAGAAGGAGAATGATATTTAACCAGTGAAAAGGTCTCTGTTTTAACAGAATTCAGACCCCGTACAAAAAGCCAAAGTCAGTTAAAAGTGCACAAGTATCAAAATGGTTCTCACCAGTAGGAGTCAGTCTAGTACCAGAACACACTTCAGCCCAAAACTACCAAAGAAACCCTATGTTTCCACAGGCTGTCAGTCACTGAATAAAATATAAAGCGCATTGTTTATACACATTATATATCATCAGGTTTTCTTCTTCAAACTAAAAGTCATAGATGCTTATTTTAATGTCGTTCAACATTATACTGTGTCTCTAATCTTTACATTGCATCAGCTGATAGTTTACATTATAGCTGTTTGCTTAGCTTTGTTTTTAGACAAAAAACAGTCACAGTTAAACCACTAATCACTTTTGTTTTTTATGGTTTATGTTGTCAGTAGCTGCACTAAAGATTTGTTTGGAATGGAACAAACAAGGTCAGACTGTCACAAATTAGTCTGAATCATGGATCAACAAATGGCATTTTAGCAAAGATAAGAACATCCCATAATAGCTTTACACCTTCATAAGCCTCACCTGTGTAGAAGAAACACATTAAACTCCATTCCTTTCATTTACAGCTGTGTCCAGTGGAGAAAACAATGACTTATATATTTATATATTATCACATCTTTACTTTGACTCTGACAGTTGTTTCTTTCTTGTTCTCATCTACAATTTTGCCCCTGCTGGCACAGTGACTCACTACTCCCTCTAGTGGTCACATACATCCCCTGGTCTGCTGATGAAAGTAAATTCAGTTCATATCTCTCAATCCGATACATATTTTGCAGAACTTCACAGATGATTATTCTAAAGACTATGATGAGATTTTAAGGTCATTTTTATTGTTTAAAAGTAGAAATACTACATATAGACCCTTGAACAAGGTGTCTCATAAAAACTGAAGTTTAAAGAGTAAAAGGTACAGAAACGGCCTCTGAGATGTTGAGTAGAAAGATGAAACAAGCTCAACCAGCTCATAGAATAAATGCTTTTGTATACGATGATCCGTTTGATGACTGAAAACTGAGCAGCAAGACTAAATAAGATCCAGAATGACAGCTACACAGTAGATATGTACACCAGTCTGATCTGACTGGGTTTCCAGGATGAAACTTCTCCCAAAAAGGGACCTCAGATATTGAAGAAATTAGGATGATCCTGAATTTATTTGATGTACAAACAAAATAAAGAAACTAAAAAAAAAAACATACAAAACATGGGGACTCTACCAATAGTTACACAACAGCTGGAAGTGCAAATATATGTGAATATAACTGAAAATAATGGAACCTTTAGTTGCTTTACCCGTCTGTGTATAAAACTGAGATTGATTATGTTGATGCATCTGAGTCTACTCATTATTTCTGTAATAAAGTGAAATTAATTTAGCTTTTCAAATTAAAGCAATAAAACAATTATGATTCCAAGTTTTGTCACGGCCCAGAGTTGATGCAGATATGCAGAAAGAACAATTTATCATGGAATTTGACAAGGACACCTCTGACTTTGAAAACTTCAGCCATATTTTTGGCCTTTTGGAAAAGACAGGATATCTAAATGAAGAATTGATGAAGAAAAAATGAGAAATCGATGTTAGCTGAAGTTTTAGGGAAGGTCATAGGAATTAGGACAAATGGCACAGAAAACTCAAGTGATGTCAACAACTCAAATGATTTTTTATTTTACAGAGAAATATGACAAACAAAACCCCCACTGTAACTTTTTAATACATTTCAACCACTGAAATGTACTTAAAAAATCAACTATATTTAATGATGAATCAGATTTTTATGACTCTTCTCTTCCCTCTCAGCCTGATTCACTTGTTTCTTGTCTCTTGTCATTTTGCCGTCGTTTGCCAACAAAGTGAGTCTCTGAAGCCGCTGCTCACATCACCTAATTCCCCATCTGACCTTGCATTACCCACAAGGCCGTGGGTCATCAACCGTGTGCTCACCTAATCCCACAAATTGTGTCCAGAGCTCCTGTTCTGTCGAGTCCAGCACTTTTGTTTCCATTTATAGAGCGGCTCTTTTCAGGATTCTGGTCATTATTTTCACTAATAGTCTGAAAGAGGAAAGGTGAGCTCCAGCTTGGCTGAATTCTTAATGACAGCACCTCATCACGGTGGTAATGGGTATTAAACCACAATCATATTACGCTGTCGAAGAGGATGGAGTGGCGTCCACACCTGTATTTCTTCTTTGCTTTGTGCTGGGTGTGGGTGTGAATGTCCTGCTTAAGGAAGCCGAACACTCAGACTACTTTAACCCACCGCAATGTAGGTCATAGTTTACAGGAAATCTCTATTATAAAACTGGAAGGTGTGGGAGCATCTGTCTGTTTGTGTTTGTATCTGCACTGTTCTGAGAAATGTAGACATGTCTAACTGGCCAATTTGGTACCTACAGTTGAGGAATACTCCCATCTTCACATTAAATGTGTTTTTTCTTTAAAATTTCCTTTTTTAAAGTCAGTAGGGACTGATTTAATTCATGTTGCTGAGCAGTTGTCAGGGGGAGGGACAGGAAACAGCCTTGCACATCCCGTCACTGTATGATGGGAAATGAAATGAAAAACAATGCATTTATGCTCAAGAAGAGACAAGCAAAAACAAGTTGATAGGACTAACATTTTGGAGAAATTAGTAATTTTGTAATACAATAGGCTTACAATCATGTTGCACTGCCCTTGACGGTTGATGGGAAGCGCAGTACTGCACTGCATGATGGGAAATTAAGTTCAAAACATGAGAAACGACACATTTATTAACTTCACTCCCTAAATATTCATATATTGTCGTTTACATTTTTAAAAATTAATTTACCAAATAGTTTTTATGTCAGTACTTATAAAATATAGATACATCTTTTCCCAAAGTCAGCTCTGCTCAGCATAAAAACTACCACTTCTAGAACCCGAGGTTCCCTATGGGTCAATGCACATTCAATAATTCAGCATTCAGATCATTACTTAGGCAAAAGTATGCAAGTTTTATAAGCAAAATGTAGGAGTCAAAGTGCTCATTGAGCAGGAAAATGGATACTCTGTGTTTCATTCCAGCGGTACATGTTAGAGGTTGAGATCATGTGAACTACTAACTAAAAATAAAAACTAAAAAAACTAAAAATCTACAACTATGCATCATATTCAGGAAAATTATTGTATGTTTATAGTGTCACTGTGTCCTATAAAAAAATCTAAAACTAAACTGAAACAATGCTAAAATAAATCATTACTTCAAAGTAAAAAACAAAACTAGTTGTGTATTTGTAAAATTAAATTAAAATGAAAAAACAAACTGAAAAAAAAAAAACAGATAAAAAACAAAACAATAAAAAAAAACATAATTACAGACAGACCATCATCAATATATTTATTTTTGGACTTAAAAAAAGAAAAGGAAACAAAATAAGTCAATTTATTCTGTTTTTATAATGTCTAATAATGTCTGATGTCATTTCCCAGAGTTCAGACCTTTAGGTGTTTTAAGGTATTTGTCTCCCTCTTGTGGAGAAACTGTGTAATTACATCACCTTTAGTCAAGTTACGTTGATGGAACATCTTTCTTTATTTCAGTCTGTTTTTTCCTATTATATTATCACATCAAAAACAAAACAAAAAACCCTTTATCCTGATAATGTTTTAAAAGCATTGTAATATTGATTATTTCCCTCCTATGTTCCTATACAGATCTTTTAATATTATAAACTGGGGTTGTTACATATACGGCCCACGGACCAAAACTGAACAAAGAATCCAGTCTGGTCAATCAGAAATTACACTGAAGATATTAATAATCAATTTAGTTCACATATACACATTTAGACCAATGTGATCATAAGTAACGCCAAATGTTCCTCTTGGTTTGTGATAAAAGTAAGGTTACATTATGACAAAATGTACAAGTACACACTGTTATACAATAAAATATGAATAACCAGAAGTGTTATAAGAGAAGTTAGTGCAATTTTAATAACATTATGATTATTAGTAAATGTTGTTGATTAAAAATGACAAAAATAATCAACAAATTGAAGAAAAACAAACAAATTAATCAGAAATTAATCAACAACACTTGCAATTTTAGCAATATTATGCCTGTTAGTAAATGTTCTGTGTATTTGTAGATCCAATCTGTAAGTTGTGTTAATGAGAAGCTGAGACAAAATATGTTGAAATTGCACTTTAAAAAAAAAAGTCCAGATTTCATGTTGCACACAGTTGTTCACCTTATTCTCTCAGGTTATTTAACTTTTTTTCCACACTAATATAAAGGGGGGAATTTTAATTACTCTTATAACTCTACTTGAGATCAGATTGGGCCATTTGTGACCCCTGAACTCAAATGTGTTGATGTTAACGTTGTGTGTCCGTGGTTCACTTCATAAAACCCTCTCTGACCTGATGGTGGTTTGGGTCCAGAGTCCATCGTCTCTGAGCGCGTGCGTGAGGCGGCTGCAGATGGCTCATTGCCGCGGTGTCAGCGGCAGATGGTGGAACGCCATGCTGATGGATCCTCTGTCGAACGCTGCAGACGAGGAACCTGCTGCCGCCCTCGGTCTGAGGAAACGCCTCTGCAGATCCCCAACGGCACATTGAGCTCCAACACCACATTTATTACAACATATCCACACTTCCACAGCCCTTACCAATGATGCTTGGTATTATTTGTGATGTGTAAAATGACTGGGCTGAATAATTACCATAATACTTAGAAGAAAATAAAACGTCAACATTTTCTTCTCAAATATTAAACTGAATAATGAAGTGTTTCTAATCGTCCTTTTAGAGATTCATAAACTCTTAAAACTCTCTTGGATTCACTGTAAAATGCATCGTCACGAAACATGAAAAGTTTGTTTTTCATACGACAGTAACTTTACAAACATGTTGATTTTACTGAATGTAAAGAATGAATCAATAAAACAAATGTAACAATAAAACACTGACAGAAACTCCTATTCCTAAAACTCATACTTTCTCCATCACTGCTTTTTACAGACAACCCCTGAATGCATCAACGTACCAGATTATCATAATAAAACACAGTAAATACAGAAAATAACAAACACACATGAATGAGAATCAAGTTTAATTAACATGAAACAAACAATAAACAGAGAAAGTAACTCGTGGTAAACATGTTTTTTAATGTGAGAGCGTCCAAACCCCCAAAGGCAGCAAACTGTAATTAAAGAGGAGAATATTTATAGTGAACGTTACACAACGTACGCCAGAAGATCAGAAGTGAAAAACACTTAGATGTGACAAAAAGCCGACATTACACTCACCCTAAACCTGTCACAGCCTCGTCACAGCTGATGCGACGTCCTCTGCATCCTGTAATGAACTGATGAAATGGTTTTAAAAGCTGGTTCAGATTCAGTCCCACCCTCATCTACAACCATCACCAACCCATCAATTATCTTTTATTTTATTTGCTGCTAAAAACGCCACGTGGGAATCCCGTACCTGCAGAATTGATGGTGGCTACAAATATTGGAGGCGTGTTTTTCTTTGACACCAACAGACTCGGCCGTTTCGTCTCCGTTCCCTCAGCTAGATGTGCCGTGACTTGATATATCGGGTGTTTTAGCCCCCGCTTTGGCTCAAATCCAAGGCCCATTTGTACAGATGGGGTTTTACGTGGGCCATTTTAGCAAAGCACCCTCCCCATAAAGCCAAAGTGTCTCATCGCTTCATAATTGTGTGATTATGGTCAATTGCTGTGGTTGAGGTGACAGATTCTCCTGGAGCCCAGCAGATGCTTTTATCATATTTTAGATCCTCATTTGACCTTAATCAAGCGTTACATGTATGAATAAAACCAGGAGGTGATATTTCACTCATGAGGTGTCGGATTCGACGGAGGAGATGTGAGAAGTGGATGTGTTCTCCGAGATGGACCAAAACTAAGGCCTTCAGGAGACCAAGACCAGAGACGCACACTGCCCCCGTGTGGAGGGTCTGTGGTGTTACATGTACACTTACCATACACATGAAGTTAAAAATGGAAAAATATTTGCCGGAAAATCCTGTTGATCATCCTGCACATCATTTATCATCATCTGAACTTTGATTTTTTGATTCATGTGAGAAAACTAAATCCATTTTCATTAATTAATACTATTAAAACCATTGTCATAGTTTTCAGAATCAGCATAACTTTTATTATCAGTGTGTTTTGCCATGAAATTAAGAGTGCTACTCCAGTCAGTGTATCAATATGAATTTAAAAAAAAAAAAAAAGGAGGTAACAATAGAGTGAAGATAAAACTGCAAAAACTAAAATTGAATACAAAATTTTACTAAAAGGACAGAACAGAATTAAACGTAGAATGAAATAAAATGCAAACGGACACAATATTAACAGTAATTTAATATATAGTACTGAACTATGAAAATAGTGCATTTATGTTTTGTAAAAAAAATATTATTATTGCAAGACAAGTACAGAGGATTTTGTATGAACTGCAGAGGATTATTGCATAAAGTTATTGCACATAATTGACCTTATATGGGGTTAGTGCACATTATTGGAGGTGACTGTATATGATGAAGTTCTATATGTGATGTAGAAACAGTTAATACAGAGTTTTAGGTTTTTGAAGTTTCTAAAGTTTTCCTGGTGTTTCCAGTGTTTCCAACAGCGAAATAATGAGGCCATACTACTAAAATGCAGGACTATATTTGAGAAAATTTGACATCATTGATATGAGTAGTTGCTACCTCATATGTTTCTGTGTTTTTAGGGGTTTTCAGTTACTTTCCAACAGTCTTTGATCTATAATATTTTTAAAGTGTTTTAACCTCCTGAGACCCAGAAACATACAAGTTTGAGTTTTTTTTTTAAGTTAATAATTGCCTATATTGGGAAATATCATGATGCAATAGTTATTTCAGATGCATTTTCTATTTTTACGGAATGTCCTTTGCTGTGGACATGTTTTTGTGTATAAAGCTGTGAAACATTTGTCCACAAACATGGGCATGGACGCATAACTGGGTCTTAGGTTGTCTTTCAGCTCATTTATCACATTTTTACAGGAAACTATATTCAGGCTTCTTAACTTTTGACCTTTCACAAATGTTTCTTGCTTGCGCCCCCTTGTGGTGAGAAGTTTCAGCGTGAAGGACCTTTCCCAAGGGTCCACCTGAGTCATATTTCGCACCAAAGTCAGTGGTTAACCACTAAGCCAACCAGTCGCTGTGCACATGTCAATTGTTACATTGTGTTGATCACATTTTTTTCATTTTTTTCTGCTATTAGTTCCTTGTACACAGAAAAATGTTCAGTTTGTTTTTCAGCTAAAAAAAAAAACAAATAAATGAATGGGGGGAAAAAATTACTATTGTTTTGGTGGATTCTAAGGGTTTTTCAGGTCATTAAGTGGCATAGGAAGTGTATATACTATGTGCTGGGAGTCATCATCTTTTCCATATTTTTTCATATATACTTAGTTACTTAATTAGTGGTTCAGAATACATTTCAGTGCGTTATTACAGCGTTCTCAGTCGTTCATCTGCAGCCTCTGTTCATGGATTAGTGAGACTTTCCTCCAATCATCAGTTAGAAAGTCTTTTCAGAAAATAGGAGTACTAAGTCTGCACTCTGTGGTACTAAAACTGTCCTATGTAGTTACACTTGTCCTCAGGGAAACCAGAGAATAACATTAAAACAACTCCCCTCTTTTGGAGAAGCACTAGAAAAACACAACAAAGGGTGAGCGGTGTCTCCCTCAGGCACAACAACACAACACCCATCAGTCACACTGAAATGTAAAGTACGTGTTATCAGCAGGTTCATAACAGTGAACTGAAGAACAGATGTTTAAATACACATCCTTACACAGAATTTGACATAGTTACTAAAGAAAGTCCTACCTGTGTTTTTATGTGCACTGGCCATGTGAAGGTGGTGCATCTGGTGTCGTCTTCATCGTTGTTTTTGTCATCATCGTCTTCATCATCTATGTCAGGGGTCACCAGTCCTGGTCCTCGAGGGCCGGTATCCTGCATGTTTTAGATGTTTCCCTCTTCCAACACACCTGACGGTCATTATCAAGCTTCTGCAGAGTTTGATGACAGTCTCACGTGAAACAGGTGTGTTGAAATCTAAATTATGCAGGACACCAGCCTTCGAGGACCAGGACGGGCGACCCCTGATCTGTGCTGTCATCTTCATTAGTGATTTCTACAAACATCTGCTACAAAACTACATTTCAGATTTTATAAGTAGCTTCCTTCGGACAATTTTACAAAGTCTGATCACAGTTTTGGCAAATTTAGATTTTTGATGATATGATGGGGTTGGAGAAGAGATGGCAGGAGACAGAGAAATGTGGAGGTGAGGAATCCACGGACCGGTCAACCCCCGCCAGTGGGGAAAACGGCCGGTATAGAAATGTTTTTTGTGTGTGTTAGATTTTTGATGATTTTTTGAAATAATAAAAATGTGCCTTTAGTTATAGTACTCAATTTTAGTCAAGTTGGTATTGTGCCAAAATTGGTCAGAGTATAATTTGTCATGGTCATATGTAATAACAAAATATGTCAGTATATATAGTATGATGAAATTTTGATCATTTTGATTTGACATAAAATTTCACAATAGAATAGTGTGACTTTGAATTGTGTTATAATACAGTACAGCATGGCATTTGGTCATACTATAGTAATGTGTCCAAATCTGATCATAGTATTGTATGAAATTTGTCATAGTATAGCGTGACATTTGGTCATGTTATAGTATGATTTTGGTCATGAAATGTGGTCATAGTATAGTATGGCATCATACAGCGACATAGTGGTGCAAAGGATATCACACCAGCTGTACCGGAAGAAGGTCCTGGGGGGGGGTCTGTGTGGAGTTTGTTTGTTGTCCCATTTTTTGCGTGGGTTCTCTCCAAGTGTTCCAGCTTACTCCCACTAATAGGTTAAGCCAAAATACCATCGGTGTGAATGTGGGAGTGACTGGTTGTTGTCTCTGTATGTCAGCCTGTGTTGGACTGGTGACATGTCCAGGATGTACTCCGCTTTCACCCAAAACATATCTGGGATAGGCTCCAGTACACCAGTGACCCTGTTGAGAATAAAGCAGTTCAGAAGACACATTGATGAATAGTCGGGGAAAAAAATATTAGACCATCAACAGTCAAAACAATGGTTATGCAATCACATACTCACTCCTGTGTGTGTCATGTGACTAAAACAGACAGAAAAGAAAACATGGAATGTGTAAAGCGCTGTTTTTGTCAGTACATTGACATAGATATGGGTATAAGAACTTGAGTGAGTTTGGTTATTATCAAGAAAACATGGAAAATGGATAGTTATCAGCTCTGAAATTAAACTCTTATAAGGTATTTTTGTTATAGTTATATTTGTCCAAACAAATGTACCTTTAGTTGTACCAGGCATTAAAATTAAAATTAAAAAAACAAAAAAAAAATCTAATATTTTTTTTTTCCATGACTGTAGTATGTTGTGAAATTTGTTTGATAGTGGACTTACCTTCTAGGGTCAGTGAGGCTCATCATGTGTTTCAGAAAACACTGACCAGAGATCCCTGAGGTGTTCCGGGTTGGTTTTGAAGCTTTTATAATGTGGTCGCCATCAGCCTCTGTTCATGGAGTAATAAGTCTGCACTCTGTGGTAGTAAAACTGTCCTATGTAGTTACACCTGTCCTCTGGGAAACCACAGAATAACATTAAAACAACGCCCCTCTTTTCTAGAAACACTAGAAAAACGGAGCGTCCCTCAGGCACAACAACACAACACTTATCAGTCGGAGAGAGAGAGAGATTTTCATTAGTGCTTCTGAATAAATTCAATATTATTTTTATTACTGATCGTTTCTGATGGTGGAGTCGTCAGACTATGCTATGAGTTCTGAAAACCATCATTTTGGCCAAGTTTTCATAATCCTTCCAAAGTATTTTAGATGATTATTAAGACACTCATCAGTGCTTCCTCTTGAGTTTTTAGCTGTTTCTTTTTTTTTTTTTTTTTCCGGTGCTCACTGATGTTAGAGTATACAGACATGAAATTTTGGACCATTTAATCATGTCCTTCTGAGGTGTTTTAGATCAATACTATGGTTTTAATGGTTACATCTTACATTTATGTACGAAGGAGTTGAACTCCACTATGGACATTTTCTTCTAAAACATTGTAACCTTTTGATTTAATTTGGTTCCTGTTGCTTTTCAGGTTGTTTCAGGCCAAACATTTGCAACAAGATTGTTTTCAGACACTTCAAGGAGAAACTGAAGCCATGTAAACCTGTCCATCTGGGCTTGATGGCGCCAACGGTGACTCATCCTGTTAAACTGCCAGTGGCGGCTTTTACAACCTAGTGTTATATAGTGTTTGTTTGTTTTAGTATTTATTCAATACTAGAAATACAGATGTAGTAAATAACTCACTACCACTATCCTCATTCATATTTTAAGATGTTCCACATTAGATCCAGCCTGAAAAGCCGGCAGTTAGAACACCAGCCGACCGTTGTTGCTATGGAAATGCTATACCATCTCTTCTGGTTGTGTTGATCTGAACTGGCAGGTTTTCAGAACGCTGCAGAAGCAAGTTTTCAGCTCATCTTGTTGTGAATCTTAGGGCTTTTGACGTGGCTGCCAACAGCCTCCAGTGGTGGAGCCTTAAGGCTGTTCTGTCGACGGTACAACTGTGATATGAACATGGCCGGGGCGCGTCTGGTTCTCGTTATTCTTCACTTATCAGAACACAGTGTGAACATTCGCAGCTTTGTGTCGTAGCTTTGGTTTTGTTTACTTCTCCTAAATGATGGAAGAGAGGACTCTGATTAAGAGGGACGTCTGATCCAATCAGGTTGCAGCAAAGGCCTGGGGCTGATAAACAGCAGCATGTAAAGGATGAAGCACATTCACCTCCGCACAGACGCCGACTACAGAGCAGCGCCACAAATAACAACAGTGTTTTCTGGATTTTCTTTTTTGGCTTTGACAAAAAATCCCATCTCCCATTGTTTGCAGAGGCTCAAAGGATTAAACAAAGTCAACAGTGATGGAGAGGCACAGATCTTTTGAAGTATTTACATTTGTGTGTTTTTGCTTCTCCTCCTCGCCCCTGAAGGCGTACGTCTATATTTTTCTTCAGCCTGAGTTTGTCTTTGCTCTGGTTGGGTAAATGGCGGCCTCAGCGACAGACAGGTGCTCTCCATCTTGTAAAACCCGGGGGGTGGGTGGGGGGGGTGTACGGCACAAGACAAATAGGTGTGAGAACATGGCCCCGCCCCCTTCCACCTGCCTCACCTCATCCGGCGTCGCAGCAATGCCATGTTGTGGGATTTCCAGCCTTACCGTTAAGTCCCAGAGCGAACGGCAACTCATCACTCAACACAAAACCGCACCGACACACACAGGCTGAAGTAGACAAGTTTATTAATGATAATAATGAGGATGATGAGGATGATGATAATATTAATAATTAGTCATAATTATAATAACGTTAATGTCATAATAAATATAACTCTTCATCTGAAGCACGTAAAGAGAAGCATACAGAAAGAGAAAAAACAAAAACACAAAGTTCAGAGTACAGAGCCAGAGGAGGGGGCAGGGACTTCTAGAGACATTTTTTAACCTTTCAATATATCCATTTAATTTTTTAACATTTTTAAACTTTATTTAACTGGAACATTTACAAAAAGAGAAAGAGATAGATTTTAAAAAATCCTTATAAATAAATTTTGTCATCATTAGAACAAAATACAAGATTTTGGGGAGTCAGAGGATGTTTTTTTTTTTTCTTTTCTTTTCTTTTTCCCCCTGAAAGGTCGGTTGGGGAGGGGGTGGTG
>JAPSES010000069.1:14106460-14139581 GCA_029822895.1 Maxillicosta whitleyi | reverse complement strand
TATACATATATACATATATACACACACACACACTTTTTTTTTTTTTTTTTTACATTTTCTTTTTGAACCTTAAATAGTAAGAGTAAAACCACTGGTCTCTTAATATCCCAGAGATTTCTGTTGATTTAAGGATGTAAAGTGACAAACAGCAGCTTTTCCAGCTGGATCTGCTCCATTTTTTAAAGCCGTTAATACTAATAGGAAACAGCAGGGAGCAGACATGCATGTACATACTGGGAAAACTGCAAAACATTCAATAATTTCTAAAGAAAAATTTGAAAGTACTTGGATAAAACATTCAGTATCAGGGTAATTTCATGAAATATGAATAAAATAGTGGTTTATACTGATTAAAAATGAAAATGAACTTGCATTATTGTCTATATGTACACACCTAAATGTCAGAAATTGTATCTGGAATTGGGGGGGAAGACGTTTCCATAGACACTTGTACAATAACTAACAGTATCTTTACCAGCATTAATCCTAGTTTTTTTAAGTTCTGTTACATAAATATTATCATATTGATCTAATAAATAAAGAACAGAAATCTGCAAACAGGCTGAAACATTCCAAAGACTATTATTGGTAAAAGTCTCAACATTAGACACAAACCGAGCTCTGATCTATTTTCCACCAGGTTCATGTTTGTGTGTTTGTGTTGTGGCGTTGGTTCCTTCATGTCGCAGTCGTGTTGCAATGAGCTCTCGTGGCCTGAACACAAACCGTTCTCATTCGTCTAAAAAAGGACAGAAAACCACCAGAGGAAACTCTGGGGGAAAAAAAAGGCTTTAAAGAAAACAGATGAAACAGAGGAAACATGTGAAACCAGAACCTGAAAACATCCACGTTGTGTTCTTATAACTGCTTTATTCTGACACTCAAAACAATCAGATTACTTATGTCACAGTTTGACAATGAAAATAATCCATGAAGAAAGAAAAGAGTCATAATATTTTACTTTTACCTATGAAATGAATCCAAAAGAAAAGTACTTTACACCTTTGAGACAATATATTCTCATAGAAATTACATACAATTAAAGAACAAGTTCAGCTGAATTGAAAATACACAGATAACCCCACTTCATATAGGAATACATATAAAACAGTTACTCAGAGAGTTGCGATATAGTGTGTGTGTATATATACATTTAAATGTATTTACAGGTTCTGTAGCTTTTTTGCTTGGTTTTCTTTTGTACAAATCTTTTCGGTGAATCAGAAATGCACCAGTCAGCTCATCAGGACTCAGTGAAACATGAAAAAACAGTGACAAAGAGTGTTTTTTAATCACTGATTCGAACTAACATTGAGGTCGGAATACGACAAAAGCAAATGACTGAGTGTTCATCTTAGGAATTCACACAGAAATCCCATTTTTTAAAAACTTGAAGCAGAACAGAAGAGCTCAGACCTCGATGTATGTTACCCACTAAAACAAGACTTATTTTTATGTTTGACACTGCTGCTCTGATGAGCTGACGCCGAAACACTTCTGTTTGTTTTCTGTAAACTGTAGACAAACCCGTGCAGACTGATAGACGACGATACTCCGGCTCGTCCCTGGAATAACACGACCCAACAGGGAAAAAAGGAGAATTTAGCTCATATTTACATCATCTATGAATTCAGCGACAAGTGTAGAAATATCAGGAAGCACAAGAAACGGTTATTTAACTAATGTGTTATTAGTTTTTTCAACAAACTAGTCAACTTTTGCTGTTTTCCAAGCCTTAAATACAGGTTAAAGTTCAATTATTAGCAGCAAACCCGTAAAGACCCAAACATCCACCGTCGACCAAATTCATCTACGGATCTATAATGTTTAATACCTGTTAATCCACTAATCCTATCAATACATGTAAATAATTGGTGTGAAATACAGTTTGTCATTTTTTCATGGTCATCAGATATGACCCATTTGGATGTTCTGTTGTTCTGTGGATGTAGCTACCGTGGAAACACAGTCATCGCCTACAACATTGATTCACCAATTAAACCCTTCATGAAGACACATGATTTATGTTATATTATATATATTATATATATATATATATTAATGATAGGTTTCACTGAAAAAGTCTGTTTTTCAGCAGTTTTCTCTGTTTTTGATATAATAACCCTCAACTTTAATCAGAGCTTTTATGAACATCCACATGATTGGTAAATTAAATATAGGAAAATACCTGGTTTTTACTTAGAAATACAGGATAAATAGGATAATATGATAATAAATAGCGATAAATCACTAAAGGTTAAATATAGACAAAAAAAAAATCATTTGGTAACTGTCAAAAAAGTAGCTCTGGGTCTTTATGGGTCAAAGTAAGGATGTTGTTATTGTGTTTTGGATATTAAAACATGCATCAGTAATATAGAAATACTTTTGAATTAATTATTAGTTAAATGGATTGAATAAAAACGGTCGAGACGATGTGAATAAGCTGCATAAACTCACAGATATGTCTTTAAAGGATTCCTGTCCCTGTTTTTCAGTCTGATCACGTTCATCTGTTCGTGTCGTTATTACAGGGACGTGGAGTAAAGTCACATACGTTAGCGAACTGCATTCACGTCGTCGTCCTTGCTCTCCTTCCTCGCACACGTTGAAAACACACACATTCTAATGCGCATATATATATATATTTATAGCACGTAGGCACACACATTCAGAAAACAAAACCAAAAGGAACAACAAAAGGAGTCTTTTTCATTCCAGTATAGCTTTACTTAAAGCGAACACTAACTCAATGCCCACACATGGACTCGCCATCGCCGAGGTCACATGACAAACTCCTACGAATGTTTCTCTTTGAAAATGGTAAAAATAAGACTCAAAATCTGTTTGGACTCATAGAAAAACCCCAAATGGTGCATATACGTACTAGCATATAAAAGGAAGAACAATGTTTATCCACATAAAGATCTTCTCTGACTCATGAGATAATGGATTAAGTTTCTTCTTTTTTTTTCTTTTTTAAATATACAACATTAATCTATATCATATTAACATGTCGACTAAACATAACTAGCTGTATATGATACTTTTATAAATATGTTACATCTCAGAAAGTTTTGAAAAAAAACCAAAACAGAACAGAAAACAAATAAAGTGCGACAACTTTTTTTCTTGTTTTTTTTTTTGTTTAGTTTTTTTGTTTTTCCGAGACCACAAACACTTTTGTGAGTACATAGAAATGAAATATTATTGGCAATAGCTTTGTTGTATTTCTGTAGCTGCACTGAAACTTTGACAGCTAACGTTGGCTACACAGAGATTCTTCTTTTCACCTCGAGTAGCAGAGTTTATGTCGACTAAGGCGAGCACTGCTGCACTCTACACATGTACATAGTGTTTCCTGGGTGCTTTTTATACGATATCTTATGTGTGTATACAGTGTAAAATACAGTATATGTCTACATAGATCTATAATACAGTAGCTTTAATAAGGAACAACAGTACAGTTGTATTTATTCATCCTGTGTCTGGGTCTTTACTCAAACTAAAACCTTGTATTAAGCCGTGCTGCTGGTTGTGGTAGAAACAAAACTGTCCTGCAGAGGAAGGTATGTTGTTGTGTGTCTGTGAGTTTTCATTAGCTTATCCTGAGGTAAAAACATTTTGTGCGATGTTTTCAAAGACAGCGCGGTGTCGGAGCGGCCGTCGCTCGCTCTGTGTTGATGCTGTGTTAGTGGAAGTGGAATCTTCTGCACATCGGCCCCAAACGCAACCACCAACGTAGCATTTACCGTTAGGATTTAGGGGAAGACGTAACAACCGCTTTTAGTATTTAGTTTAATGTAGGGGTGTCAAACATACGGCCTGTGGGCCTAAAGTGGCCCGCCAAAGGGTCCAGTCTGGGCCATGGGAGAAATTTGTAAAAAAAAAAATCATACTGAAGATATTAACAATCAGTGTTAGTTCAGGATATATAAAAAAAATATGATCTCAAGTGGATCAGACCAGTAAATACTAAAATAAAATAAAATAATAATAAAAAAAAACAAAATAATGAGAAGTACAAGTTTTACTCTTTAGTGTAAAAAAAGGAAAGTTATATGATAATGTTTATTTACAAATTATCCTAAAATGTCTGAAGAATACAATACTTAGAATAAGTACAGTTTTAACAATATTCAGCTCGTTACTAAATGTTTAGTGTATTTGTGATCTGTAAGTTGTAATGTACACGAGAAAAATGAAAAACATTTTTTTTTTTAAATAACCCTTTTTTTTTTTAAAGACATTTCAGGTCGTCCATGTTTGTTCAGGTTATTCTCATTTTCATAAAATAATTTTACTTTTTTCACACTAAAAGTAAAAAAAAAAAAAAAAAAAGTAGGAAATTCTTATTTATAGTTTATTATGTTATTATTTTACTGCTCCGGCCCACTTCAGATCATGCTGGGTTGTGTGTGGCCCCTGAACTAAACTGAGTTTGACAGCCCTGGTTTAACAGGTAGAATTTACAACAAACAACATTAAATTCATTACATTTACTAAGAACTAATGAAAGCACAGAATGAGAAACCACGACAAAATCTTGGGTTTTTTTTTTTTTTGGACAAAAACTATTTGAACTTAAATACTCATCTAATGTTTACAAGGTCATTAAAGGGATTAAAAACCAGAGTTTAGTCTTGGTTTTCAGGGTTTCATCGTGGTCTGGGCTCGTGGACGTTTATGGACTTGGTTCATGATCTGGTTTAAAATCATATGAGTCTTTGAGGTAGAATCACAATCAGTTTTTTTCAGACTATTATGAAATGTCAAGTTACAACTAAACTATAAAGTATTCATCTAGTTTTCTCTGTTTTCTTTTAGTTGTCGTATCTGACCAGAAACCCATCCTCATAATAGTGATAATATTCAGATGAACTAAACACTATCTGCAGTTTTTCCAGTTATTACCTCAACTGTCATCATCTCATTTGTTTTATAATTCACTTGAAATCATCTGTAAATCAGGCTTTCCATCCATTAGAGATCAGAGGCTAACAGATTTTTGGGTAATCCCTTGTCATTTACTTTAAGCAGCAAAAGAACACATTGCACAAACTCTTCACTTTAATATCGACTAGCTTTAATGTTAGATGAGTTGAAAGGCTCTGTTATATGTTTAGGTTTTACTTAATCTGTCACTATTTAAGTCTATTTATATTCAGATCAGTATTTTCCTTTAGTTTTAGAGTTAGATATATGAAAATGTTTTGAAATAAAAATGTGTAATTTGACATAACTTACATGACAGTTTTATCTCTACATGTTTGAAAGTTTGGAAAATCTGGGAGGTTCATTTAGGTGATATTCAGACTGCGGCGAACGTGGCCCAAATCCAATTTTTCTTGCCCGTATGTAACCACTGTCTGATTGGTTAAAGACAGTTTGAACAGCACAAATCCAATTTATTTTTTCAAATTTGACCCAGGCCACTTTCAGATGTGGTCCTAAATCTGATATTTTACAAGGCAACTTCAACCTGAACAGACAGGTCACATTTATCTGATATTATATTATATTATCTTTACATCACTGAAATGTTACAAACATCATAATTCTGCGTCCCAGGAAGGAGGAGCGCTGGGAAAATAGATTTACTTCCGTAAACACAGTACACGTCTGCGTGGTCACATATGACGTCAGCACCTCTTTTACACACACAGGTCACTTCAGCTGATAGAAGTCGCATTTAATATGTAATATGTCCGAGCACACAAAAAAAATTAGATTTCACCAAAAAATCCAAATTGTACATTGAGAACGTAGCTTTAGTGATTCTTGATGTTTGGTTTTGTCATGTATTTTATTTGTGAACTGCACCGAAGCATCGTAACAGTATTAAAAAACACCTGTAATCTCCTCCACACTAGTTTATACGACATTAGAACCACTTTAGAACTGAGCTGCTCCAAAACAGAGAACGGACAAACTTGTAATTATTTTTTAAAATGTTATTGAAAATTTTAGTTCTGTGATAATTATGGAAACATCCAAACTGAGCGTCTGTTTTGTCCGTTGTTGTGGTTACGTGGATCCTCGTATGCAGTAGACAGATCTGAGTCAGATTGGGCCAGTTATCAGCATTTATCTGATGTGGGCAGGTTTGATACAAGAACGGACTGTTGTAAACAATCAAGATGGCCGCCACTGATGTGGAAATACAGTATTAAATCAATTATTTTTTGTGGTAACTAGTGTCAGTTAAGATGCTTAAGGGACTGTTTCTATTAGAAGCCAAGGTTTAGGAATCGACCCATCGTGTTCAGTTCAATAATCCAACAGACTGTGGTTTAAAAGTCCAGGTTTGGCCTGTTTTGATCGGTACCAGCCCCTTAGAATCAAACATCAACTAAGAGGTTCCTCATCATCATCTGAGAACTGTTCGCGTCGTTGTCCTGATCTCTGATACATACAAATAATAAGAGGACGCAGGCGTTTGTTTTCTCAAGATAACAGAATAATTAATGACTTATCGCAAAGAAAACAACTTTATTATCTGGAGATGGTGAATTCACTGAATGAGTAATAATTGGAAGGTTGGCTGTTCTCAGTTTCTCCACAGAACCCAAAGGTCTTTGATAAATTAGCCGTGTAAGTTTTAATCGGTGTTTCATTTTTAACTCCTGCATTAGAGACATATTGTCAGTCTATTGCAGCTTCTACTGTGTTTTTTTTTACGAGCCTTTTAGATGATGGCACTGTTTTGTTGGCCCACTTGTTTGTTTATTTTATGTACCGTCGTCATTTTCCCTGGTGAATTGTCAAATTTAGCTAATGTTGTTGGTTATTTTCTTCACTTTTTGTCCATTTATTGATGATTTTGTTGATAATTTTGTCCAAAAAAAATTCAGTCTCTCACAACATTAATTTGACATTAACAAAATAAGTTTAGTCTTCATTCCTGTATATTGTATGTTTTACATGTAAAAATGCTTTCATATGTGGAATTATTTTAAGTTCTTAACAGGAATAGAGTTCTTAATGAAGGTTTGGGTCGCCACATTTCTCTTTGGGGTTTTTAAACAAAAAACAAGAGTAATAACAGATTATGTAAGTCTACGTTTGTCCCCTAAAACATAACGGTGAGTGCAGAGTAGTTGCATGTAAACGTTGAGTGTAATGTGCAGGAGACTGAGCTGGAATATGAGCAGACAAACCTGACCTTCATAACCCTTGTCTCTGCATGCTGTCAAACCACATAGTACAGCTTTTAAGGCTCCACTGCAAGTGCACAACAGTAGGACAGTCCAACAGGAAAAAAAAAGAAAAACAAAGAAACAAAAGCAGTCAGAGCAGGGCTGTGTTTGAGCTAAGAATTACCAAGGCATGTTACAGGAGTTAGCGTTAACTGGAATTAATCAAATGTGTGTGTTTGTTTGTTTGTATTGGTCAGAGAAATGCCTCAGTATATTCTTGGTCAGATGACAGCGGCTGCATACACACACCTCTGAGCATGCATCATGCGTGCTGCAGGAGGCTCACATCAGTTATAGTGACACAGCACCCATGTACAGCAATCAAGATAATGCACATGTGCATAAAAGTTCCCAAAAGAAAAGCACAAAATGAATACAAAACAAGAGCAGACCAATGATGACATCAAAAAGGTTGTTGTAGAAATATCGGTGTCAGGGGAGGGGCTCAGCGTGGGGACCTGGAAGCTTTTAGTTTGATTTAACTCTCCACCAAGGACCAAGGGGGGTTCGCTTGTTTTGCATTTGTCTTTTTTTTTTTTTTTTTTTGAAGGCGGAGGATTGTTTGTTTGTTTGTTTGTTTGGTGGGGTAATGTCTCTGTCTTTCTGGCATTTTTTCTTTCGTTTAGTAGGGAGTGAAGCGACTGTACCCTCCTCTGTATAGGCTAGCCTGCAACATCAAAGATGAAAAAGTACCAATCAGTATTCAGGTGACAGCTTAGTCCGTTTTCTCTTTCTCTACAAATTTCCTTCCTCTTTCCGTCACAGGTTTTAAAAGGTGGGACTGGTTCAGGTTTGGTTAAACTGTTCAATTGCATACGTTGAGTGTGTGTTAGGGTCATCAGGAGTGAAGGGACATGTGTCTTTAACAGAAGCAAAAACAGCACTTTACTTAGAAAGAAAAAATAATGGCGTGCTTTTACGTCATTTCAAGGACTATTGTGCTTTTTCTGCCTTTTCGCTTAAGTAAAAACATTCTCTTCTCAGGCTGTGACAATAGCAAGAGATTGAACCAAAGCAGAATAAGTTCAGGGAGCTTTAATCATATTTTTCAGAGCGTCTGCTCCTCTTCTGAAGGGCCAAACCAGCACAGGATATTAGCCCTTAGATTTAGCACCATGCTCCAGGTATCTAGGGCAGACACACACATAAATGCATGCATGTGGCCTATCGCATGCACACCTGCACATGCACACTCCCACTTCCCTCCTCTCATCTTTCAGAAGCTCGGCTGCAATTAGAAATTCAACCCGACTCAGAAGGGCTACTGAATGTCTTCAAAGGCTAATTTCGCCTAATTTCGGGGAGCCCTCGCACTCGTACAAAACTTTCATCCACGCAAGATGCTTCTGTGCGTTGGAAATGAATAAAGAAAACTTCAACCTCAGAGGAACTAATTATTGTATAGCTTTTAAATGCAAAAATGACTCTTCACTGCTGGAGAAGCTATTAATCAAATATGATTAAAGAATTAGAAACCAAACCGGTCTTTCTCTTTTAGACGGATGCCTCGGTGCAGCCCGTCTCCCAGCGGCTTCGCCATTTGTTCAACACCACACACTCACACACCTCTGGAGTCTGTGTTCACTCCCTCAGCTCCCAACACACACAACAGTAGCTGTGGGATTTTTAGGGGCCGAAATCCGTTCTTATACTTTGATCGAGAGGACGATTAAAGCGTCAGAGAAATGGAAGGAAATTTGGAGGAAAAAGAAGAAAGAATAAAAAACATTCAAGCACATTTTTTAATTAAGTAAATGAAGAGGAAAAACAAATGTCTTAATTAATGAAAGCTTTTAGCTAGCAGCTGCACCGGGGAACTGTATGTTTTTTTTATGCTGTTGAAAAATCGCATGCATGCCGGAATGGTAAATTTGAGTCATTTCTCAAGCAGAGAGCACGCCTCGGAATAAGCTTATGGGCAGGAGGGGAGGGGGAGGCAGCCCCCTCCCTCCGACTCGCTCTCTCTTTCATGTCCCACGGCACACTGCTGCATGCGTTTGATGGTCCTTAATCTGTAGGTTTGGTCTGTGAGCCTGGTCCCATCCCCTCATCATCATCAAGAAACAAAACCAAAGAGAAACTTTCTCCATTTGAAAAAAAGATGCTCTTTTATTTATCGTCACTTTTCATCTTTGATGTTACAGTAGCTGCAAAAGCTAGCTAAAAACAGACATTAACAATTCACACTTCATCCCTTCAAGTTTGTTTTTAGTTTGACTGAATGCAAGGAAAAACAAAACAAAAAAACAGACATGATCCAACTCGCTCTGTGGCGAGTTGAGTGATGTAGAATGAACAGAAAGCTTGGAGATGTTATGTAGGATGCAAAGTTCATATATCAGAGGAAAACACTGCAGTGATTCTGCTCATTTCAGGAGGAACTCATGTCAAATCAATACTGTATGAGGTGAACACAACATAGGTTTGTTGCACTAAATGTCTGAGCCAATTTCATGGGGTTTTTTTTTTTTTTTTTTTTACTGCTCAGCTCCACTAGGGTGTGCCAGAGAGCATGACAAAACTAAATCAATTAATGAGGAAATTCAGAAATAAAAGCCAGCGACCGCTTCAGTCTCTGGTCTTTATTTTGGAGTGTGAGTCGTGTGTGTGCGGGCTCATGTTAGTGCATTCACACAGAAAAAATAAGGAGTAAAGAGGCGGCGTCTCAGGCACTTACCATAGTCCCCACACTGTATGTGGCGGCCGGGCCAATCGTGTGGTGGTAGGGGTCTGCTGTTGCATAGACTCTGCCATAGCTGCACGACGGGAGGCACAGAGAACACAGTCATTGATCTATCATTGACGAGGAGAGCAGAACATTTATGCATGCTTGTTTAATGCTCAACCCCTCAAGTCAACTCTTTCAAGTCTCTAACACAATCAATTATTTCCCTCCTCGGCCTCCTGGGCTTCTACATTATACAAGGTGGTTCAAAAAGGGGAGTTCAAAGGTGGGTGAATTATACTTGTCTTTTCATTGTCATCTTGATTAGGTGGATGGAATAGGTAATGAGCATGCAGAGGCTCATACAGGCAGCAGAAGGAGAAGAAGAAGGCGAGGAGGAAACCCAGTTGGTGCTGGAGGGCTTGGTCTCTCACCCTGTTCTTGTTTACCCAGGCTGCACACTGGGCTCACGCCCCTGTCTTTTCATTGTTGCTGGTTTGGAACTAATCCTTCCAATTTCCTTCTGAGACAGGACAAGATGTGTCTGCCTTATTTATTTATTTATTTGACTTCACATATTCCTCTATTTACTTTCTTTTTTTTTTCTTCAATGCTCGCTTGCAAATGAGGGTCTGCACGGAGCAGATAAGGCACACCCAGCCAAGGACTGAGGGCACCAAATCAACCAGGAATAAAAAAATAAAAAAAAAAAAAGAGTGGAGAGAGGAAGAAATTCTCCTAAAGGAGACAACAAGACATACGGCATTCATGGCTTTCGTGTGAGCTACATTGAGTTATATAAGATCTAAATGTGGCTCTGCCCATTTAAGTCCGGCAGCACCCAAGGTCAGTGAGCAGGACGTGAAATTAGAAAGGCTGCCTGGGTTCCTTGGGGAGGAGGCCGGTGCCATGAGATGGTCAGAGGGAGTCTCCCTGGTCCTCTTATCTTCAGCAAGCACCGAACCCCACAGGCCCTCTAAGGCTAATATATCTACAAAATGGCTCTCACCAGAGTGGCATTGCTGACGACCGGCAGGTCAAACCACCCTGTGCAATGTCACTGAGCCTCCACAGAGCTGATTGGAAGCCGGGAGGGTCTTTCCAATGTGACTGGCTCCTCACAAGGACCCTGTGATGCTGCTGGAGCTCTATGTGGTTACTTATAGGGCTGTGCTAATGCAGTCTGTGAGCACTGTGAGCTTTTCAGATAATAAATGTTTCATATTTTCCGGGGTTTCACACGCAATCCTGATGACCTCTTTTTATGATTGGCTGACTGCTCTGCGGTTAAGTCTGATAAGGTATTGCAGAGACAATACCGACAAGCCCCTATTGATCCAATGGGCATGACCGCTTATTCAAAAGGAAACAAACAGACAAAGCAAAACAAACAACTTGGGGGCGAATTACATTAAATCTCAGGGAAAAGTATAGGCAAGAGAAACAGGAATTAAATCACTCAGAGAGGAAAAAAGCTGCTGTCCAATTTCTGCTCTCGCCGAGCACGGCTGCTCATAATTCGAGCCGTGGCGAGGCCTGATAAATCTTACATTATCGATATGATCTTCAGGCTCTCAGGCAGGGTGTACGTTATCACAAGTGACATGCTCAATCCTTCCCAGATTACATTCCCAAACCAGCCCACATCCAGGCTGACAACGGCTTTCAGAGGCCGAAATGAATCAGAGACGCCTCCTCAGACGTAGCACACCTGAACCAGAGTGACATCACTCAGGGGTGATAGAGTCCCTGCCGCTCCATCTCCCCCCTCCGTCTGCCGTCCTCAGACCTGAGGCCATTCATAAATACCACTGATATACCCACTCTCCCATCACAAGCACACAGTCACCACATATATCACCGCTTTTCTCATCCAGTCCAACAAGGTTAGGTTTTTTTTGTGTTTCGTAGCTTCAAGCTAAAAAGAATATGGTGGTTTCCCTAATAGATAAGATAACTGGAGAGGAAGAAAACCCCCAAAGAAACTACACAGTGCATTTAGAAAATGCCGCAGAAGCAGCCGCCTCATTCATCACATCTATTCTTCATCTACTTTTGGCTCATAGATGTGTTACTTTCTGTTGAGAAACGCTGCAGTTAATTAAGCACAAATCCTCCGTTTACTTCTGCGCCGTTACATCTTCATCTACGACGCTGACTGCAGTCCTCGACGGCTGTACTCATTTGTCTCTCTTCTACCTCGGTCGGTAATTTCAATCTGAAACTTTGAGCTGAACTAAGACGCAAACGTAAAGTGAACATGTCTGTGAAGTGATCTCATCGCTTAACGCTCATCTCAGCCTCCAGCACCAGCAGAAACAGGAGGAGCACCACAAGAAAAATAAGCAAAGAGCCACATTTTTCTATGAGATAAGCATTATGTAACCAGTGTGGTTTGGGCTGCAGCAGATCCATGTTATTCCACATCATGAAGATTAATGATGACCATACATATCACACATGTATCTTTATTAAAATGTGCCTGGACAGAGAACTTTAATCATTTGGTTAAAATGGGAAGATATACTACTTTGTAACTGATGTCATTTGATGCATATGTATTGTTTCACAAATCTCTAACTGTTACTAATGATCATTATATCATACACAGAGAGTTTCTCCAGGTTTCGTGACTGAAGGTGTAGATCTACATCTACATCATGTCATTGTGTTGGAGATGGTGAGCGGTGAATGTTGCTATAGGAAATACTGGAGGACTGCAGCTATTTTTAAGGGCTTTGTGTTTTTCCTCTTCCCTTGAATGACTTTAAACCCCAAGTTCCTAATTTTCTTGCATAAGGAAATGGCTATTTTCAACAGGAGCAAAATCCAGTTGATGATTCCTGTCAAAATTATATTTATTCAGGCATCTATGGTCTAAAATTCAGATTTTTAGTCCTCTTAAGAACCTGCAGAAACCCTGGTATGGTGTGGTTTTCTGGATTTTCAAGCTCTCGTGTTCTGTGAAGATCTCACATCATCAATACATGAATCTAAGTATTGATTGATCTGTTGTAAATAGTGGAGTGTGAGGAGGAAATGAAACCCAATCACAGAGACTATAGCAGGACATAGCAACAGTCAGAAAATAATTGATGATCAATGTGTAAAGTGTGTGAAAGGCATCTGACCTGTCACTGTAAGCAGCGGTGGTGGTGGGCTGGGCAAATCTGTATGCTGCATAGCCACCCTGTAAAAAAAAAAAAATACCACAGTGTTAATCAATGATTAAGCACAACACGCACAGATAAAGGTTAAAACTGAGAGACACAGTGAAATCACTAAACAGAGTTAATAGTTAAATGTCAGTGCACAGTGTTGGGAGCAGCAGCAGGGCTCCGTCCAGACACCAGAGGGTGCTGTTTGATGTATGGTGTCAGAGGCGCCCCACGCCACCAGGGGATGAATGATGCTCAGGGAGGGGGGAGTGTTCAGTGGGAGCCAGTCATTGACACATCGGAGGCTCATGCCGGTAGCAGCGACAGCATAACAGAGTCCATGTGAGCCGGATCTCCAAATCCAGCCCGGTTTGCTGAGATTGAGGAGGCTCTGCTGCTACATTATTGAAGAGACGCTTTTTTCTTTAGACGACCCCCCTGGCTCGCAAATGAAGTACGAAGGCAGGAGCCGGTCGGACCATTGGGGAGTCAGGACCGTTGTATTCATTTGCCAGAGTGGGGAAGGAATTAAAGACCTCATTGTGGAGTGCTGCTATTACTCTCTTTGAAAAATGAAGCTGTTCTCCCACTGTTTTTCTATTAGTGCCAGTGGAGTGTGTGCCCATCTGAGTCCATACGGTGGATAGGTGGCTTTTAATAATGCATGTTTTCATTAATTTTTTAAAATTTGAGGGGGAAGACGTCCGATGGAGTGGTGGCATAGCGATGGTCGCCGCTCATGCTGCACAAGAAACCAGGTCAGGGGCCACAGCAAGTGAATCCCGCTCCTCCGGTTGCAGCCCTTCAGGGTTTTCCGTGGGGACAGGAAGTCACAGCACTTGAGGCAGATGACTTCCTGTGGGACGGCCATGCCTCGGGACTGTGCTGATTACAGCAACAGCCCGAACAAACACAGACCAATAAATCACTCTCGCACATTGTCACATCCTGCACACAACAGAGCAGCACATTTGTTATTTTGTCGTGCCGAGTGTGTGTTTGTGCATTCGTGTGAGTGTGTGTGCGCTCATGTGTGCATCGACATGGAGATGCATGCATGCATATGTATTAGCACATGCAATGTATATTTATGTATGAATGTATCTGGTCTCATTTCTGCGAACATGGCACAGAGTAACAAAATACTTTTACTCACCTACCGTACCGGAGTATTTGTATGACATCTCTATATGGTTTTACACTAAAAAAAAATCCACCATATTATTACAGATAAAACTATTCATTTCAAACCCTTCGTCATCTAAAATCCAGTGTGTTTTCGTTCATGTCACATGTTTATGAATTGTTAAAACTCCACCAAATAGTGATTTTCTTTTCCTTCTGTAAAGGTCTCACATGGTTTCATTTCAATAATCATCGTTCAATTCATCCAATATGAGATTAGAGAAAAAAAAGCCCACAGACTGAAAACAGATGAGTGTATCAGGACTGAGTTTTTTTCTTCCTTCGTTTCCCATTAATCATGTGATGAAGCCTTGTATTTCTCTGGTGTCTCTGTTTGTAAAACTGGAGATAAAGTTGTTCCAACAGCTCCACCTCCAGCAGAAACACCAACATTCTGCCACTATTAATAACCTAATATATAATGTCAGAGAGACCAAACCAGGACTTTCACTTCAGGGCTTTAATTACATTTTGCTGCTGATATTTAGATTCTGCCAGGGGTCTCAGCAATAATAGAGTTAGTTTGAGTACATCTTTAAGAAATGGGGGATCATGGGAGTTGTGGTTTTTGCCTCCTATGCTGAAGAGACTCACATCACATCAACAAAATATTAATCACAGGCGAGTCACTAAATCAGTGTGTTAGCACTGATGTCAATAATCTAATGGTGTCATATATAATCAGATATTTATTATAAATAACAAACCAGTAGTGTTATTTCACTATTTTAACAACGTTTTGTTGCTGATACTTACTTAAAAACATAGCGTGTGATGGCCTTTTGTTGGCTTGATCAAAATAAATTATGAAATAGTTCATTTCTAAGCTGTGGCATCATGGGAGTTGTTTTCAGCACCATTGCAATCATTCAGACGACATTAATTACCTAAAGTTTTATTCTTTTTTACATTTGGTGTCATACATTTATCTGTTAATGTTGGCAAAGTAGATTTAATGCCACTGTCACATAACACAAATGTATTTGTTAGTGCAGAAATATTGCATATCATAGCATTAATGGTGTGATGTTACATAATCACATGAAGTTCCTGTCCTTTAATGCTTTTATGTTATTTTGCTGCTGACACATGTCTACTTTTACTTAAGTGGGGGTTTTCATGCAGGCCTTTTAACTTGTAACGGTGTAGTTTTACAGTGCTGTGTTGGTACTTTCCTGTGTGTGTTCACTGTGTGTCTGCAGGTCATGTATCTCCAAACAGAAGATTCAGCACATCATGCTGCTGCTTCTGACAGAAAGTCAGTGTCCACTGAATGATTGTGGAGGACACTAAGGGCTAAGGGAGCGCTTCCTCTCGGTCACAGGAGACCTTCACGTGCACTCAGCCGGTCTGAAGCAGTGCAGTGGCCAGTACCAAAACTAATGGCGCTAAAGCACCAGGGGCCGGCCTGACGGCTTGAGTGATGGTCCGACCTGGTCAGACCTTGGTCACTGGGGGTGCAGACTTTGCTGGGGGTGGTTGAATGAATGTGAGAGACAAACAATATCAGTCAGAGCGCAGTCCAGGTCTCCTCTATGGCGGTGGGTGTCACGACAATAAAACCTGGTGAAATACAGTCCTATCATGTAGGCTGGGGGTGTAAGTCATATATCACTGGGGTTCAGCATTTCTCTCCCAGACTCTGGTCGTCGTCAGGGTGAAAGTGAGAGGCAACTGTCATCTCGCTATCGCAGCAGACGGGGAAAAAAGAAGCAGCAGAATCAAAAGGACAAATTACATCCCCCTGCAAACGTTTGGACTGATGTCAAAGTGGGCCAGCGTGGTAATTTCGGCATTATCTCCACAGCTTCCACGCTTTTCTCCGTCAAGGGCGGCGTGCAGCAGGGCCAGCCCCCGATGTGACCCTGCTGCAGCCGACAGCTCCGGAGGGACAGCTAATCCCTTTATCTGCTGCCGCTCCTCTTATCTCCCACATGGTGAGGGGCTGGGAGGAGGAACTGGCTCCACTCAGGCCTGCACCAGACCCCCCGGGGCAGCAGGGATATCCCAGCCAAACACAAACACACAAACAGCATCAGGCAGACGGAGGGCGCATGAGGTGGAGGGCTGCCGAAGATCTCAAAGAGCCAGACAAATCCAAACGGAGGAAGGACCTAACTTGACACGGGACACTGAGCCCGGGTCTGCCTCACTGCCAAGGTCTGAGATCATAGGAAGTGAGAAGAGAGCGAGGAGGGAGGAGCTGAGGGGGTTTTAAATTTTGTTGTCGGGTTTCTTGGCACAGCAGACTGAGGCCTAATCGACGCCGGCTTGGCAGCGAGGCTGGGAGAAAACTGGGGGCTGAAGAGATCACGTTTTTGTCTCTGGGGCTGCGCTTTTTGTCTGCTTTACTTCTGTTTCATCTAAGCAGGCCAGAAGAAAAGCCAACTGTACTTACATAGATCTCTGCACCATAGAAGCCATCTTGGTACACAACCCTGTGAAATTAGAGAACAGGAGAAGAGTGTTAGCTGATTTGGCATTCAGGCTGGCCAACTGAATCCCAGTTCCTGATGTTTTTTTTTTTTTTTTCCTATTTCAACCATTTGCAGGTCTGTGGGGTCAGCTCTTAGCAGCTTTAGTGTACCACAAATAATGAATGACACATTAAAGCGGGAAGTGCAACCGTTTCACATCCCGGTCCAATTTTCTGCTCTGGTAAAATTGTTTGTCTTTCCAGTTGCTGCAGTGTTGTCAGGAGGGTTGGTGGTGGAGGCGGGAGGAGGAGGGAGGACAAAAGAAGGCAGCGAAGGAGCTCCGTCACATGACTCTGCTATATAAATCAACCAGCTGCCATCAGTAGCAAAGGGCCCCTGAGTGGGAGGGAGGGGAAGGGGAAGGGAAGGGGGGACAAGGGGCTTCTAGTGCCGAGTCTCCCTGCAGTAAGACGGATCCTGATCTAATCACAGATAGACAACTATCCGGGGCCCTCGGTCGGCCTCCGTCAGACCTCTCCCACGGCCACACAGACCACTGCTGATAAGAGACGAGCGAGGCAGGGCTGCACAAAGCCGGCAGATCAGCACAGGCCTGGTCACAGTCCAGTGAGATCTGCCCGGTAATACGCTATCTCAGCTCTCTATAGCTCTCCCTGTGGCTTTGTCAGCTCCTCCTTTGTCAACAGATGACGTGCAAATGTAAGGACGGGCAGATATATACTTAGATATCAGCAGTGATTTAAGTCCCCGTAGACCCAAAGCTACAAGGATTAACAGAAGAATAGTTGAAATCAGACACGACATAGAAGCATCACACTGTCAAACCCGCAGAGTCAGCAGCAGTAGAATGGAACTACGTATAGAAGTACAGTCTTGTGTACTTGAGTGCAGGTAGAAGAAAATACACTTACAAATAAAAGTCCTGCCAGCGAAATGCACTTCAAGTATTAAATCACAACTGTAGATGCAAAAATGGTCACCTTTAACACTGCAGCTGATGACGGTGGATCTGACTTTATTTACACGCTTGAACTACCTTCATCTTTCATAAAACATCCCAATTCAATGTTTGACTTTATGGTAATAATATGAATCTGCAAAGAAGCTAACACAGTAAATGTAGTGAAGTAAAAAAAAAAAAATGCAACATTTGCTTCGGAGATGATGTAGTAGAAGCCGCTCAGATACTGCAGTAACAGCATGCACTGGTGCTGCAGTTTTACCCCAGTACTGAACATCATTTTAGACACAAATATTGTACTTTTTACTCCACTACATTTATCTAACAGCTTTAGTTCCTTTTACAGTTTAGTTATTCATCATCTCACAAAACCGAATATTTCGGATAAATTGAAGGATGAAGTGTTTCCTGACAGGAACCATTTTACTGCACAGTTGATTGTAATACTTATATAGCTTATATACCTCTAGTTGTGGAATGTTACGTTTATTTAAATGCAGAACTTTATTTGTTGTGGAGCATTTTCTTGTATGGTTATGACAACATCTGAATACTTCTGAACACCACCGGTACTTGTGTACGTTAACTCTCAGATAATTATTACGTGTATAATATCCCATACAAATTCTGTATCTTATATTTGGATTTTAAACCCCTACCTTTCTATTTTGTGTTCACACGTGAAGGGGTAGGGGGTGTCCTGATTCTCATTTAGTTTGAGGGGAAGGGCTAAGGCAGAGGGCTTGAAACAGATATTTCAGGACCACACTACAAACGGATGAGTTGGAGAAATTTCTGTTTGAATCATTGGCAAGATGGAGGTTAACACAGCTGAAACGTGCAGCAGTGAGATGGAAAAAACACACAAATGTACGTGTTTTCCTTGTAAACAATTAAATCATTTGATCGACCACTCAATGCTGTTTCAATGTGTTATAGATTGCATTTCTACGGTTTATAGTTGATAACTGTAAAGACGACCAAAGCCCATGGAACAAAGATGGTTACAGCTACTGACGACATGGTGAATACTTTCAGAAACTAAGTTGTTGCATCTGTTTATAGCGGCATCGATGACTGCTGATGATGTAAGAGGTCTGGAAGGATTGTCCCATTTCATAGGCGAATGTTTCAACCAATATCATTGCAGCTCTGTTTGAAGGGGTAGGGATAAGAGTTAGGGCTAAGGGATTGGGCCTATGACCAACACATCTGACTTCAAACAGACACACATTATGATCTGTTTAAGGCATGTGAACGCAGCATGAAAACATACATCCAGATTCAACAGAATACAACCAACTCGTATGGTTACTGTCTGTTGTGATTTGAGCTTTGATATGTAATACTCACGCTCCGTAGGCTGGGATGGGTGGTGGTGGTGGAGCTGTGCGGAACGTGTTGTACACAGCCCGCCCCCGACCTCGCAAGTGGGCACCTCTATAGGCCACGGTAGCGCCTGTGGCCGGGTAGGGAAACCCTGTGACTGTGAAAGGAAACACGAGAGAAAATGACTTTGAGAGAACATCCTCGACTTGGCATTGCTTACCTTATGACAGAATACATTAGAGAGAGACGTGTGGCACTGCTTTCCCTATGACAGAATGCATTATGGGGAAGACAAGGAAACAATAGATTTAATCTTTTCTAGGTGCGCCTCATCGAGCACTCTCCCCTTTCCCAGCTCGCTGCTTTGTGCCGTACTCAGCAAGGATCCACATTTGCTGTACGCATCCTTTCCTGATGCCTGGTGAGGGGCAGCCTTGAAGCATAGGCAGGTAATGGATGCAATACCACTAGTTTCGCACCACAGCTTTTGCATAGTTTAAACACAATGGGCTAGCAGAGAGGAGAACAGTGGGAGGGTGGATGGGGGAGATGTAGAGGGCATTTCTAGGTGCCGGGGAGAGACAAATGGGAGGTGAAGGTTGTTGAACAACCTGACTAGATGTTCAGAACTTCCCCAAGGGGAAATGGAGCAGATGGGCTGGACAGCCAAGGCCCAAACCTCAGCATGACCCCCATCTCCAAACCCATCTGGGACCATCTTTAGCCAATCACATGGCTGCATATGTCCTCTGCTGATGGCTAACGGTGAAACAGGAAGGTGAGCTGGGGTGAAAGGCTCCAGGGTTAGTGGTAAGGGTTGGAGCAGGGCTGCGCAATATGGATAAAAAAACTCATATCTCAATATGTTCAATGCTTCAGTAGGCAGTATTTTTTTGTTGTCATTGGGCAAAAAAATCCCTAACAATATTTCAGCACTTAGTAATTCAAGTAGCCTTAAAGAAAACACATCATCTGTTTCTACTCGAGGGTTTGCTTTGAGAAAATGTAGCCTGTGACAGAAGATTTCAAAGGTCAACCACAGGTCTTATCAGGGAGACGGCTGTAAAAACAGGTGATTGACAGCAGTAATAACCAGTAACCAAGAACCTGCCTTATGCATCGTGACTGCACAGGTTGTGTGGTTTCCGAAAGTATTACCGAAGCAACACGGCAGCTCCTCTAACCTGGACAAGTCTGGTTTGAGTTTTAAACAGTGGAATCTGCATCTTGAGTTTATGGACAGAGATGAGTAGTACAGGACATGCTGTGTATTTTTACTTTTTTTTTAATACATATTTTCTTTTATGTGACACACAAAAAACACAGGCTACTTTATCTACTGACAGGTGTGGATATCTTGTAAATATTGGTTCCTGAATATGTACCCAGTTCTCTACTTGAGTCAAAATTATGTTTCCCTCATTGCATTAGTTCATTGATGCTGTAAATTGCACTGTTTAGTTTTTTGGTGTTTTTGTTCTATAGTCTGCACAGGACTGGACTCCTGCTTTGGACATGAACTGTCACTGCACACGATGATGATGCTCAGTTGTTTAGAAACCCGTGTAGCTGATATTCACATGTGGTCATTTCTTAAAATGGTTGTGAATATGGTAATAATTTTGATGTTCCTGGCCTGGGTTAGAGGGACGGTGCAACACAATGTCTCCAGTCAGAGATTAGAGGACAGCGCCGTGATCCTTGACTCTCTACTTAACCTTCAATCAGTGCCGTGGCGCTCTGATTACACACTGTGGAGGTGCATACAAACACACGATCTGCAGACATGATTAAGTTGGCCTGCAGCAATCGAAATTCTCTCACATCCCCCTTCTACTCTGCTCCTTACCCTCTCTCCCTCCCTCCCCCAACGCCTGGTCCATCACAACACACTCACCCCCATTATTTTTCATCCTGGGCTACGCCCCATCGTCACCCACCCCTCACCTTATTCTTCCTTATTCATTTACATGACATGTTTTGGGTGAATTCATCACAGGCCATTTCCTGATTCTCCAATCAGAAGCTGCAGTGTAATGGCGAGCAGTGAAGCTTCTGTCTGGTCTTGTGGGGGTGGGGGGTGCTGGTGGTGGTGGGGGTTGGGAGAAGTAGTGCAGGTTAATAACATGTATCCAATGTGTTTCAGATGAACCCTCTGCTGCAGAGGAGACAGAAGGCAGCCCCTCGCAATCGCAGATAAACTAGACTGCAATGAAGATCCATGGTGGCTCGTATATAATCGCTGGTGTATATAGGTTTGTGGCTGAGGCGTGACAGCGCGGCGTTACCGTGCCGTGTGCACCGTTAACCCTGCAGGTGGACGAGACCGGCAAGCGCTCTAATGAACGATGCACAGCCGAGCCCCGCTGCTACAATGAAGCTGACAGAGAGACAGATTAGTAGTGCTTTTAAAAACACAGAGAGCCAGGTTTAATGTCTTCTGCCATTAACATTACGCTCCATTAGTGGGTCCGCACACATATTCAAACTCTGCGTCTCATTTGGTCAGGTAACGCCCACACAACCCCCCCACCCAGCACATACCCACCCACCCACCGAGGTGCAGGGCACTTTGTTTGCTGCCAGCATTGCCGATAGACTGCCTGGACTCACAGGGTGCCCCTTCCCCCCCCAAGTGATTTATAAAGCTGACCTTGACATTTAAATTAGTCTCTTTTTGGAGCCGTGGACATCGTGGAGTGCGGCTGTGAAAGGGCAAAAACAATCCTCTTTGATAGTTTTTGAGATGTTTCCTCACCTTCTTTACAAATCAACGCTATTTATAGGCCATGGTTATTGTAGTTTTGAATTTTTGATTAGTTTGGGTTTATGACTGAACTTGAGGCCCACAAATGCATAAGTAGATTTAATGTATGTTATTTTGAGGAACTGAGGTGATAGAGTTGAGTTTTTGTTTATGTTCACATTAATATTAATCAATACCTGATTTCTGGAGTTATCAGATTATTTGTAATCATGTAAAAAACTAAATGTGATGCTTTATCAGAAAATGGCAGTAATCTGACCAACAAGTCGAACACACGTGGACTTCTCCCTAATGTCTTTGTGATGTGTACCTGTTAATCTGATGTATTTCATTCTTTTACATCTGCACATGTGTAAAAAAGGGTTAAATTTCAGCTCAGTGTTAGTTTGGGTTTTTATTTCTTGGTTATTATGAGGAAAGACAAGTAAAAGTAGGAAGGAAAAAAATGCAACTAACATGAACTGTTTCACCATAAACACAGTTTGACCCACATTAACACCTTGAGCGGAACCCAAACAAAAATTCCAGGTAAAATCTGCTCTGCTTTCATTTTACTTTCTGCTTTTTACAGCTAGTTTTAGTTTTAGTCTCCACCATAATAACCCTGTTCTGGGCCACAGAAAGTCCTATTGCTTCTTTCTTTCTTTTCTGGAAATTTGTATGCAATATGCATGCAGTGATGTATGTGAATGTAAACTCATAATGAGTTGGCGATAGGCTACAGTGCTTCAATAATAACCCATAAATCAAAGGCTCTGTCACACCTTGGTAAGCCCGTGAAAAGCAACAACAGCCACGGTGTATGAAAGCACAAACCTGGTCTAGCCACCAAAGTCAAACACCTTTTCCGGGAGGGGGGCTGGAGAAAATATGAGTTATGTGCCGGAGGGCGGCGGGGTCACACTGCACCTCATATGTCATATGTGTCAACCTGAGAGAAGCTCAATACCTGCAGAGCCAGTTGGACCTGAGGTAATCCAGCTCTGTGCCAATGATGGGGTCATAACCGGCTCCCATAAAGAAAGATCTGATTTTCCACAAGGTTGATCTCTCTAATACTTCCTGCTCAAATACATGGGGCAATGAGCACTTAATCCACGCACAGGGGACCAAAAACAGCTTAATCTAATCAAGAGTCTGGAGCTTAATTATCCCCCGAACGTACACTCCAACAATGAGAGGATCTGTCTACATATATTAAGATGGCAATTAGCCTTTCTTTTCTGTCATTTACACAGCTGGTAGGTTTTCACCAGTCTTCAAGAAAACTGCACCTCAGCAGCAGAAAAACGGATAAATGAAAAGCCACTCGTCCACCGTCTCTCCGTGGACGGAGCTGCAGTGGAGGAGCTTCGGTGCTCGCCAGGGGGGTTGTGGCCAGATGACGGGATTTCAGAGCGGCAGCTGTCCATGGTGCTGAAACCATCCAGCAGGAGGAGGAATCCAGAAAAGTTGGCCAATTTTATGAAGATGAGAAACAGGAGTATAAGGGCTGCATACAGATTTGATTTGTTTGTGGAGCTTTTGTTTTGTTTTTATTATAAACTACAGGGTTGTTATTAAAGAAAAACAATGAGAGGACTTTTTAATGTGGATTAAACCTGCATGATGAGAGAAAAACCTGCAACAATGACACGACAACTCACACTGATGTGCACATTAGCTACACAGGACCTTTAACACTGCTAACAGACCACAAACGCTGAAATGAAATTAATTATATTATTGAACAAATTGCACATGAATGCCCTGGCAATTAAACAGAACATTAATTTAAATAAGACATTATAACTCCAAGAAATTAAAGTTTTATTTCCCCTGCTCCAGTTGAAATATTTTCTTCTAAATGCAACCCAAAAAAAAAAAAATCATCTCTACAAATGAAACAATAAAAAAAACACATCTGGAGAAAAACTCAAATGATTAAATAAATATAAATTAAAGACCGCAATTAAAAATAACTAACATCTCCCTTTACAATCATCTATGCCTTTGACTGCATCTGACAAGGTGCAGATCTGAAGAGGAAAAAAGTGTGTGTTTTATTCATCGTGGTCTTTTCATTGTTTTATTGTGGTTCATTGTGTTTAACATTCGTACCACGATGCAAGTCTGATTAATTAGTCAGCACAGGTAGATGGACACTAGAACAGTAAAATCAGAGCCTTAAGGGATTAAAAACAGTCACTCTAAATGTTCAACACTTCACTGGTGACTGTTTATATGAACATAGTCTGGAGACATATGGGTCAGTTATTAAAGGTCTATTGAAAGTTTAAGATTAATGACCTGCAGTTGGTTGTTTATTCTTAATATTCTCCAGGTTGTTTTGACTATGTTGCACTGCTTTCATTGGCACAAAACTCACTGAAAAACTCATATTGTGTGATATTCTGTTTTGCTAATGTGTATTATTTTCAGAAAAAAATAATTCAAGTAGCAGCTTTCATTTTGTTGTCTTTTGTTTTCTTTATCATCAAAAACACTAGACATTTAAGTCACAGTTTTTTGTAATCACATAATGGTCAAGGCTAATGCTATGATCCAAGTCAATGAGCAGCTCTAAACCCTGATCTAGAGCATGATGGAAGTACAATTTTATTCCAAAAATCCCAAAAGTGATCAGTAAAACTGGGAATTAAACACAGGCCTGGTCGAATTTTACTCCATTCACTTTATAAAACTCAAGCTTTGACACCAACTGAACAAAGGTGCTAATGGAGATCGCACGTTAAGACCCTTAAAACTAAATTATGTACATTTTCAAAAGGGAACATATTTCCATTGACTTTTTACAGATAAATGACACAGATAATTATACCAACCAGTACAGTACAGGGTTACAACTTACTAATATTTATGCTGGAAATGAAGAGTGGTTGTTTTTTTTTTTTTCTTTCTAAGTTTAGTTTTCCTTCAAAAACTTTTGGTTTTCATTGGCAACACTGCATCTTAGCCACAAAATGCAAAGTTTATGAATTAATAAATGATTGCCTTAATTATTAAGTTATACTATATTACCTTTTAATGTCAGTTAAAAGAAAACAAATGTGAAAAACTAGTTTTAAAGCTATTTTTTGGCCTAAACTAAGCTATCTGCCATAAAAGCAGTAAAAAAAAAAAAAAGCACGTACACTACAATACAGTGATGAACAACAGAAGGTGATAAACAACACCATCACTAATTCACCTAGGCTGCATAAATGTGCACTTTTCTGATGAGTAATGTACAGAGAAATGCCTTTAAATTATTTACTTGTGGATGTTTGGAAAGTAAGGGATTCATTCACTAACTGAAAAGTCTCCATTTGTGGTCTAAGCGCCTGTTTTCCTGTTAGCTTGTATGTGAAGCATCACACAGTAAAAGCTAAAGTGTGCACATTCTGGATGTCGACGGCCACTGCGCGCCATGATTTGTACCATCGCTGTGTTTTATTGCCAATCGCTCCATTTGAGTGGCAACCCAATCCACGACCCCCTCCCCTCCGGAAACTGCGCCCGGTGCCAACGGAGGACACGGACCTGAGGCCGGCGCCACCCGCCCGCACCACTGTGCGCTCCACCCCCCTCCTCCATCAGTAGGAGGAGCCAATCTACCCTGGAAGAGGTTAAGAGCGGGGAGCCGGCGTGAGGCTCTCATCCGTCATTCTCCTGAATGGGTTTTGAGGACAATAAACCTGTAGCGCCAGGACGAATGGAGACGAAGTGTGCTGTCACCGAGCCAGGATTTATGGCTCCCAATTTCACTGATCTCCCGCACAGAAATGAGGACTGATAAACAGTGATTAATCGCCTTTATATCCCATTTTACTCCCACCAAAAGTGTATTAACTGTAGCTATGATGATTTTGGGATACGTCCTGAATCCAGCGCACCTGATTCCTTTTTTTTTCTTTTTTGTTCTGGAGGGGAGGAGCATCTCGATGAAAGCCATGGTCACTGTTCTTATTTATTCCACACTATTTTCAGAGTTAAAACAGCCTCGTGGCGCTCATTAGGACGGTTTTGTTTCAAAAATGTATCTCTTATTTACGTTTCCCATCTTCCCAGCTGGCAAGCATATGTTGTCGTTTAGGCTTGGCAAACTCCAGCGCCATGTCAAGACGACTTGAAAAATTAGCAGCCAATAAATCACCCAACCCCTCCTGCTTCCCCTGCCTGGAGTGGTGGACCACACTCCCTCTGATTTATGAGATGATTTGGGAAAGTGTGTGTGCGTGAGTGTGTGTGAGTGTAAAATGGAGAAAGTGCATGAAAGAGGCGACATGTATATGTGTCTGTGTTCTACATAGGTTATCTATTTCTGTATGCTCAAATGCTTAGGTCCGAATGTAAAAGAAAATCTGAATATATAGGTCGAAGAAATATATGTTGAACAAGTTAAAACTGAAGCATCGACTTGAACATATGTTTGAATGTTCGTCTGGAGAGGGATGTGTGGATGTTTGTACGTGTATAATTATCAGGGTAAGATGTTGGAAACAAGAAAGTGGTGGGGGGAGGAGGAGGGTGAGAGGCAAGGGAGAAGGCACGGAGGGGGTGAGGGGTTGGGATGAAATAAAAATGATAGATGGCTGCTTTCTGTCATGGACAGTTATTTAGAGGTTCGCCGTAAAGCTGTCCGGGGAATGAACAGATTTTAGTCTAATGAGCAGAAAGGAAAGCCGTTAAAGTGGCGCGATGTGCTCAGCACTTCTTCCAAATGAAATAGTACCATTTCCCCCTCATTAAAATGCAAAGGGTTCATATAACATACAGCAATAAAGCTGGCATGTCGAGGCAGGGAGAGATAGGGAAAACCCCACTGAGCTCATCTCATTCCTCCATTACTGAGACCAGAAGGAATAGCGGCCTTCGACAGGGTAGGTGCCAACAATATCGCTCACTCAATCTCCCTTATTCGGTTAGCTCTGTAAAAGTCAATCTGGCGCACTTGGCAAATCCATCCACAGCAGCAGCCTCCACAATCTGATAACAGTTGCAGGGGCGCTTGCTCTTGAAATCATTTTTTTCAGCTTTACAGTTGCACACGGAGCAAACAATGGCTCAGGCTCCCTCAGCCACTCAGAGAGGCTTGGATCATCCACTGCTTATCTGGGCCGCTCTCAGATTCACTTTGATTTGAGGGGAATTTCATGTTCAGTAGGTTCAGGATGAACCTGATGGTAGAAATTCTGGGGCCAGATTGGGATTGGCTGTGGCTGATAGTGGCCTCGGGTACAGAGCAAAACACACTATAAAATGAAAGTGCAGGCGACTCACCGGCGTACAGTTCAGGACCGTAGACGGCACCGACCACTGGATTCAGCTTCCAGCCTGAAGAGCAAACAACAAACACAGGGTGAAAAACAACAGGAGCCGCAGAACCTGTAGGAAGTGATGGAATCTAATCCACTCATGACTGTCCAGTTTCTTTATGGAAATGTAACTGGTTTGTTTGGAAAAAAGTGAAACTGTAGAATATGGAGCGTGTTTTGTGTTGACATCAAACTGAACATAGTGGGTAGAGGCTCTATACCCCCCAGTTTCAAAAGCACATTGTCGGTGCAGTGCTGAAGTAACATCAAAAAGTTTTTCATACTGTTTTAAACTTTTTAAAAACTTTTTCTTTATTTTATCAACTTGAGCCATAAACAAATTGTAGTCATATTTGTTATCCCTTTAAAGGCCATGTTTGTAATGTAAACTGACCATTTTTTATGCAAAATCTTTTTTACAATATACTACAAACAAATCTTTTTTTTTTTTTTTTTGCAGCCCAGTATATATAAAGGATTAACACTAACATTGGTTAATATGCGTTATTATTTTGTGTGCTAGGCCAAATATTAAATGCTAAAATGTGTCAATGTGCATTTTTTTACTCACCTCTGTGAAGGGTGCTAGTGTATTAATTTGTATTAATTTTCCTTTGTTTACAATGTGCTGATTTTAGGGGCTGAGTCAGAATATTAAAAATCATGCAAAAATGAACAACTTTTGAATTCTAATGTAATACAAATTATGAAAAATAATATGACCTTTCATAACATGAAGTGCAAATGTGTATACACTCTCCTGGATCCTGGTTATTTTGGAATATAAACGAACATGACGTGTCTTTGTTTTGGCTCTAATTTAACTATGACTGTGACTAATGTTGAAACATTTTCTAGTTTTAGGATGTTCTGGAAAAACACAAGGGTTTATATTGTATAGCAAAATAGAAAAACACAATGTAAAATGGTACGAAGTAACAGATCTTAAACACAAAGACAAGATGTTGTTAAACAATTCAACCATAGAAACAGTAAAAAGAAACTGAGCTCAGACCGATTTCTAATTCTTACCATTCGTGTAAGGGTTGGCCACTTTTTTGTTTGTCATCACTCGTGCTGTTGCGTTGTTCACCTGTTCAAATCGACAAAAATGAAAAGCATAGTGTGTGACCACTTGGCATTGCATTCACTGTTCATTCATATGATGCGTTCACGGTCAGCTAAAATGCAAGCAGCCGACCAGGACTAAATAACAAATTCATAACATGATAAATAAAAATGGGTTGGCACGAGCACTGAATTTGGATCGCCTTTGCAGAAATTCATCATTCCAGCTTCTTTTTTTTAACAGATTTTTCAATTACTGGGGGGGAAAAAGTGAAAGCATGCACCAATTACCGACACATATGAATAAAATAAAAGAGCATCCTCCAAAATCAGTAATTGGTTGCATAAACAAATGGACTCCAAAAGAAAAACACAGACAGTGCTTTGATTTTCTTCTATTGACCTGATGGGAATGACTGAGTGGGGGCTCAGCTCGGATGGATCGGAGGAGGCAGCACTAAACGATGGTGACAGGGGGAATGCAGGCCTTCTCCGATCTGACACAAACCCAGAGGATGACGGCATGCATTCATTCTGCATTGTCAGGTGATGATGGACAACTGGCGTGTCCGGGTTGACATGTATGGATCCCGCATTCTACTGAGAACAGGTTATACGCACCATTATGCACGCATGCATCCATGCACACACAGCGGCCACATGCTTATTCATGGCTTTAAATGTAAGTTGAGAAGGGTTTGGACAGCAGGCAGGAAGGAAGAAGGATGGGGGGAAGAGAAAAAATGAAAGCACCTCTATTTTGCGTCCCTCTACGATTGTACCGTTTAGTTTCTCCCGTGCACGATCAGCATCTGTGCTTGTTTCAAAAGTTACAAACCCAAAGCCCTGAGAGTTAGCCACCGGTGGAGAAAGAAGAAAGAAAAGGAGGATGGACACACACACACATTCACACAAAGAGGGGGGGAGAGAGAGGAAAGAGAGGTGAGAAGGCAGGAGTAGGTGAGCAGCGGCGGCGGCAGAGTCGAGTTGTAAGCAGCCAGATTAATTAGAGGCAGTTAGTGAGGCGTCAGGAAACAGCAAACAGAGAGATCCGAGGAGGAGAGGATAACAGTGACATGACCTCGCACAACAACACCAACAAACCTGCCTGCTTTACCCAATTAAACAGCACAGCACCGGTGCCATCGGTGAATGTCAGGAAGCAGCGGATGCAAAACACTGTGTTAGCTGCCATAATAGTCGTATAATTATCTACACAACTTCAGCCGCTCAAAAAACGGCCTCGTCTGCCTTTGAAGGCGACGGGTAGAAGGAGTTCTCCCAGGAGATGTTCACTTGATCTCTGACTATTTCTAATTCACAGCACTAATAAGTAGGACATTCTTATTTTTTTTTATGAAGGGAGTTGCAGATTACGTTGGCTCATTGATGCAAAAAAGTGAATGGTGTCACCGCAAATACCGTAGTCTGATATCTGATAGAGAATGAAGAGGATATTGACTTTAAACCCTGACCAAAATACACCCAACCTCTCATTTCCCTCCCCCCACCTCGAACTCTCTGTCTCCCCGGCTCCCCTGGGGGGTTTGTCACTTCCTTGAGTTATGTGGACTGGGAAACTGGACCTGAGCTCTATAGCAGGAGCATTAAGATATGCTGGCCAAACAAGTCCCATTCCTTTGGTTTCTATATATACTTGTAGAGGTATGGGCAGGGGAAGAGGGAGCGTGGCCGGCGCTGCCTGATAATTGCTTGAGGATGTAATACATGTGAGAGATGGCGAGCGGCGTGATCTCGTATGCATACACAGGATCTCTGGGCTGCTATTCCTAGCATAAATAACATGGGACCTGTCCTTGGGGAAAGAGAGATAAAGAAATAAATTCAAAAAAGGAATTGAGGGCAAAATTAATCCTTTGGACATTCACCCGGCTGTGGTTACCCCCCTCTATCTTTTTTTTTTATCATGCACAAATAATTAGCTTACAAGAGGGGAGAGCGGAGCCACCATTTTTCAAAGGAGACAAACATATTGAATGCAAATTGCCAAAGCTTCATAGGAAATAGATTGTTTATTAATGGCCTGGTAGGTTCATTATATAGCACACAGGGTGTGGGAGAGAGAGGGAGAGAGAGAGGCATCATGGGTAATGGCTTTGTAGGGCACAAACAATAAATGCTTGTTACGGCGGAGGAGGCAGGTTTATCCGGTGCTCAATCTTGTCTGGCAGCGGCAGAGGCAGCGTCGCCGGGTGCAGCCTCCCTCCATCCCTGTATATGAGCCCAAACGACTCCCAGGTATGAATGGGAATCAATAGTATTCATGCCTCAACACCCAGCCGGGGAGCCTGTCTCCTTTATGAATGGAAAGCCGTGGAGCTTAGTACACTCTATTAAATGAACAGCTGGATGAGTAGCACTCGGCTGTTCACACCGCTGCAGGCTTCACCTGTCCATGGTAGGTGGTTAGGAGACTGATACTGCAGCGGATGCAGCAGCACCAAGGCGGAGCGGTTGGGGTGGGGGGCTTTTCCCTTTTTTTTCTGCCTGCGTGTTGGTATTCTTGGGTTAGGTAGAGAAATTTCCCCTGAGGTGCATATATACAATCAAAAAATGTGCAATGGAAACATCTAAAATAAGGTTTTAAGAGCAGAAATTTAATTTCCATCCATTTTGTAAGATTTTCTGTGGCTGTTGATATGGAATATTCTGCCCAGGGTCCATGATTTATATGAAAAGACCAAAACAAACAGATTGTTTATGTATCTGATGCATGATTTAGAGCCGTAAACGGATTAAATCAGTGGTTGGATGTAAGTCGGTACCAACTGGGGGCTTGGACTTTATTCCACTGTTTCCATTTCCTGTAGCTTTATCCTCCTCCTCCACTACATCTGAGACAAATACTGGACTTTTACTACATTTGTCTGACACTCCAATGATGTACAACTGGCTTCACATTAACTTGAAGTATCAAAATACTCCTACACCAGAGTAGAAAGGTATTTTATACACCTTTACATCTGTACAATCTAACGCTGTTAAAGCGAAAGCAGTAAAATCATTATAAATCAATATTTTTGTCCAATTCACTGCTTTCTCTTTGATGTCGCTGTGTAAGAAGTTGGATCATTTCTTCTGCATCATCTCTTACAGATGTCCCCAATGCTCCTCAGCTCAAAACCCACAAGAGGTATTTACTGTCTCTTCCCCTGACATTAAAATGTACAAAAATTAATTAAATCTACATTTTCTACTGACACACAGTGTGTGAGATGAACAGACCAGTGGAGCAAAAAGGAAAAGCAAAGCTCCAGGTGGAAAAACTATCCAGACCCTTTACTCAAATTAAAGTACAAACATCACAAGCCCTGAGATCCAGACCTTATGGACTTTTTCCACATTATACTATTATAGATTATATATTATTATTATTATTATTATTTATATATATTATTATACACAAAGAGGAGCATATTTAGCATCAGCTCAAGCGCATGTGTACTGTGTGTGAAAAGTAAAAACTACATTTATTGAAAGTTACAGTAAAAATATTTCCTTCTGAATGTGATGAAGTTAAAAAGTATAAAGTTCATCTAATTTTTACCTTAATACAAGAGTAAAAATATACTGAATTATATTCTACCTCTTACATTTTTATATTTTATTGCATTTCACTTGTGTTTTTATCAATTTGGAAAGAATGTAATATAATAATGTATAACAATGAGTACCTTTACATGTAAAAATACTCATTATTGTACAGTAATTACATGTACATTATTATATTACATGTAAAACTGTAGAACTAATAATACTTCTGTACTTCTTGTAATGTGTTGTTTGTTCCTTTTCATAATGAAACGATCGGAGAACTTCTTCCACCTCTGTTAAAAAGTTTCGACTGAACGCGCCCACACAGCTCTATTTATACTCAGTGTGAAGCGCTGACGCCTGCACACGCTCTACACATACATTTTTCTTAAATAGTTAAGTTTTTAATAGTTTTTGTATCTTCGTCAGGTCAAAATGTTTGAGAAATGTGGAAACCGTCCATATTTCTACCTGGGCCGACGGGGTTTGGAGATGACAGGTGTGTTTAACCATCCAGAACCACCCAGCAGACGGAACCGGAGGCAATAAACTGTTCAATACACAAATATCAAACCTACAGCTTTTATAAGCATCACATCATTCATCTCCACATGTCATGATGTTCTCACAGAGGAAATGTGGTCTTAACGCCCGTCCATAACAAGTCAGGCTCACCTGTTGGATGAATGATCTGACTGTGCGTTAACCCTTTAGGGCCTGATTTGCTAAAGGTTTGTGTGTGTAAAAACGTGCACACAAACACATTAAAGCTTATCTACTAACAGGGCGTACCCATGCTTGTATCTCTGAAATGGGCAAAATAGCTCGTGAAAATAGCAACCCATTTAACAAGTTTGCCTTGATGATGCAATATGGGCGTTTCTGCTAGGACGCACCAAATTATTGGCACGAGTAAATGTAAATATTTATTTGGTGCATGGAATGTGATTCAAAACTGATTGCGGTGGCACGTCTTTAACACGTCTGAACGGCAGGTTTTAAGTGGCACAACTTAAAATTAGCTGCTGTTGTTGTGGCGAGGAGGCAACATGGGCCCAACCAAAGGCAACGCAGACAATGAATGTTTTCTGCTCACATTAACATTTTTTGAATATCGTGAAAAAATAAATAATTGAGACGTATGGCCTACCCAGCAATGTCATTTTAGAACGTCTAGGTCAGGGGTGTCAAACTCTTTTTAGTTCAGGGGCCACATTCAGCTAAATTTAATGTGCAGAGGGCCGAACCAGTAAAATAATGACAGAATAGTATATAAATGATGTCAACTCTAAACTTTTCTTTATGTTTTACAGTGAAAAAAGTAAAAGTAACATTTTTTTCTGAATTATATGAAAACTATAATCACTATAATACCTTACTTTATCATTTCCACATGTACGTTATAACTTACAGATCACATTCAATCAAAAGATACGCAAAACATTTAGTAACAGGTGGAATATTATTAAAATTACACATACTTCTCTTCAGACACTTCA
>JAPSES010000069.1:14066846-14106360 GCA_029822895.1 Maxillicosta whitleyi | reverse complement strand
GATAGATAGATAGATAGATAGATAGACAGACAGACAGACAGACAGACAGACAGACAGACAGACAGACAGACAGATAGTTTGTTTATGTCAGCAGTCCAACCTCATCTCATATGTTTGTCTTTACAGTTGACTCCAACCACCAGAGGAACCATAATAATCGGCATGTGTGAAGGACTGCATCACCTCCACTCCAAAGACATTGTCCATCAAGACCTCAAACCTGAAAATATCATGGTTAGTAAGGGTGAAATCTTAATTATGCTGCACATTACAGTATATTCTGCTAACATTTGAGGTCCCATTAATTAAAGACACTATGAGAAAGCTACACATTTCTAACACACAGACACAAAAACAACAGGGCAGTTACTTGAATATCTCTGTGATTGTTTTTTTCCCTATTTGCAGTTTTTATAAATGTTGTATTATATCACATATATAATCACATTATTGAACAGTCTTTTACTATGTCTGTTTTACTTTTTTGTGTTGTTAAACCATAATGACCCACTGCTACTTTTCTAGCAGTCCTCAAATAAATGTTTTGAATGAGTGAATGATAATTATTATTCTCTGTATTTTGCATTTTCAGTGTAAATCATGTATGTTTCCCCATATTTAATTAGCTGGCTATGTAGATGTTCATGAAAACTCAGAGGGAATTATATCAAAGCCCAGAAAACTGGAAAAAAAAAAAAAAAAAGTGACTTTTGGGGCAAATCTATCAATAACTGAACATAAAGCCAGTGTCTTCATCCACTGTCATTTATCAAACTCCATGAGTTTTACCGGTGAATCCCAGTTTCATTGTGACCATCAAAAGACAACAAACTACATTTTACACCAGTTATTTAGATGTATTGATAATATTAATGGATCTACAGTTATTAAATATTTTAGATCAGTAGATGCTTTTGATCACCTGTGGATGTTTGGGTCTTTATGGGTTAAGACTGTGTTTATATATTATGGCTATATGTTTCTATTTTTTTATTTTCTAAACCTGCCCCAAACTGAGTCACAGCTGTTTTTACCCTCCAGGTGGAACATAATACCAACAGAGCTGTCATCATTGACCTGGGATTGGCGAAGTTCTTCAGACATGGACTCAACTCTGCTGCAGATATGGGGAATGAGGCCTACTCTGCCCCAGAGGTGCTCCAGAGGGGCAGTCAGCGGGACCAGCGCTCTGATGTCTGGGCCATGGGTAAGATCATCGCTGAGCTGTGTGCACGGGTCCGACTGTACACCCCCAGCGTCTGCCCAGACAAGATCAAAGAGACCCTGCGGGATCAGCCGTACTGCCATGCTGTGTGCAGGATGGTGGAGCCTGACCCCAGTCTGAGGGCATCCATAGGTGGGGTTATCAGGGAAATAAGAAGGGCTGGAGGTGGGGGTGTCACCACCAAAAACCCACCTACTCAACCTGGGTACCTTAAACCACCTTCTACTCACATTAATGATCGAAACAGGTCTCCGTCACCAATAAACAGAGCTCCGTCACCAATAAACAGAGCTCCGTCACCAATGAACAGAGCTCCGTCACCATTTCAGAGAGATCCATTGCCTCCCAACAAGTCTCCATCACCGCTGAACTGGGAGCGCAGCCCCAGACCAGAAGTAAAACCACTGCATCCTCAAGCAGCTCACCACATCCCTCCCTCCCTCCAAAAGACAGAGGACAAGCCCAAAAACCAGGCTGTGGTTCCTAAAGGCAGGGCAGACCTCACACAGGACATGATGAACCTGAGGTTGTACCAAGAAGCTGCCAAAGACTTTCCCTGCAACCTGCCCACCACGGGCCGGGTGATTGTACAACGTTTTGAGGAGAAAAACGGAGAAGGGGGGACATGGGAGCAAAAAGAGGTGGTGACACGTGACGGGAAGATAGTCAAATACGATGATATTAAGTTTCACAGCAATTAAAACGGAGAGAAAAAGTTTAAGTTTATTTGGCTTTTTCTCTGCTAACAGTTGCATGTCCCCTTAAATCAGGGGTGTCAAACTCTTTTTAGTTCAGGGGCCACATTCAGCTAAAGTTAATGTGCAGAGGGCCAAACCAGTAAAAATAATGACAGAATAGTATATAAATAATGTCAACTCTAAACTTTTCTTTATGTTTTACAGTGAAAAAGTAAAGTAAAAAAAATTTCCTGAATAATATGAAAACTATAATCACTATAATGCTTTACTTTATCATTTCCACATGTACGTTATAACTTACAGATCACATTCAATCGACAGATACACAAAATATTTAGTAACAGGTGGAATATTATTAAAATTACACATACTTATCTTCAGACACTTCAGGTGATATAGATTTTTTTTTGTGAAATTATACTTAGTTTTAGTCTAAATCCATGAAAACATTTAACATTTACTAAGACAAAAATTTGGGTTTGTGAGTATTTATAGGTTATGATGACATTTAATTGGTTTCAATGTGGAACCTGAACTAAAATTATTGTTAATATTTTAGTGTAATTTTAGCATTTCACAGATTCATCCCAGGGGCTGGACTGGGTCCTTTGGCGGGCCGGATTTGGCCCCCGGACCACATGTTTGACACCTGTGGTCTAGATGAACTAGGGGATGATCTGGAGGAGTCATGCAATACCTTCTACGACAAAACTCCTATAACGGTACATTTCTGTGTATCTGGATCGTTCCAGTCACTGTTGCCACCAGTGCTGGCGTATGCTAGAGCAGGCTTTCCATTGTACTGTCACCAAGACGACAGCCAGTAGCGCACGCAAAATCCTCATTTAAATACGGTGGCCTCCAAGACTTTGCACCTGTTTTCATTTGCACAGGCAATCTTAATTGATCACTCGTGTTTTTTTAGTGCGACCAAGTACATTTGTGCCTGTTATTTGTGATCTTAGTAAATCAGGCCTTTTATGGACCAAAATATAATACAAATGATTTTTATATAATGATTCTTATAATAGTGATTTTTAACATGACAGAATGACAAATGTAAAAACACATTAATTTTAATGGATCATTTTGACCCATTTATGGATGAGTGATTCTACCATCACTTAGTATTTGAGACACAAAGTTTGATCTGATTCTCTATTTTTCTTTTTGCAGATGTTGTTTTCAACAATTACTCTTCAATCTCACAAAAACTGAACAGAAAAGGAAACAACAAAAACACTTTTTAAGGAAACTAGTTGTTTTTATCATAGATTTCTGTCTTTGGGAGAAACAGACTGAAAGAAAAAAACAGACTAATTGTTTGTTTTGGTCTTTTCATTTCATCATATCTTTAAAAAAAATATATGGAATAAGACTTTAATTATGACTTTAACATGTTTTACTCCATAATAATAGAAGGTACAGATAAATGGGCTGGGTTTTTTCTTTTTATAGATTTCTGTTTTCTGGGAAACAAACAGAAGATGAAAATGTGATGAAATGCCAGACTGATTGTTTGTTTTGGTCTTTTCTTTGCATTTTACCATTAAAATATATAGAATACGTCTAAGGCAGCACCTTCTACACACACCAACCTGGGCATCCCATACAAAATCCTTCAACAATGTCCGTTAATCCACAACAAATCTGCATGATTTTACATTTACACTGAAATTAAATATGTGTAATTTCAGAGGAAACCATAAACCTGTGACCTGGATTATTAGATTTCTGTGATCAGAATTATCAAACAGTGAATGGAAATCCGAACAAATGACACATTAGTTTTGGTCTTGTCAGATTTGTTTGGTCTCTTCATTGCATTACATTAGTTTGAAAATAAATAATATGACTTAAAGCTCCTTAAAATAAAAACGGATGTAAACCTCTGACCTGTTTGTGGACTGGAGTCCATGAATCCAAACCTCATTTACATAATTTAATGGTACCAGCATCGTGGAAAAGGTTTATGTTGAAATTAAATATGTGTTTTTGAAGGAAACTACAAAAAATGTGAGTGTGACAAACACACGGTCTTTTCATTGCACTTTGCTGCTGTAAAAAAAAAATAAAAAAATACAGCACACGTTGTAAACACTTCCAACCTTTCAGACTAATGTCCATGATTTAGTGCTGTTGGTGTTTGGGGGAAAAGTTTACATGGAAATTAAATATATCTGCACTTTTAGATGAAAATATTAACATGGATTTATGGAAAAACAGGCCATTTACCAGAAAAATAAAAAACAATAGTTGTGCATTTTGGTCTTTTCACAGCATTTTATCTTTTAAAAAATATTCATAATAAATCTAATAAATAAATAACACTAATATTCTAGTCACAGTAAATGCTGTAAATAATAAAGCAGTATTAGTAAACAATTATATAAATATACTTCCAATCCATATTCAAATCTTTGAGTCTCGTCCATGAATCTAAAGCAAAAGTGCATGATTTAGTTCCACAGATCTAAACTAAACTACACTTACAATCTTTTTTTTTTTTTTTTTTTAGAGATTCTTGTGTTTTGTGTGTTTTACTTTTCTCTTCCTAAATAACAAACAAAAACACTTGTATTTCTTTATAAATGATGGTGTGAATATTCTTCCAGCCTCCAACCTTGGAAAAACACACATTTACATTCTGTTTTCAGGGGAAACCAATCAGATGAAATGATGGATTAACAGTTTGTTTTGGTCTTTTCACTGCGTTTCATTGCGGACCCTCTCCTCCAACCTGTTCATCCACTTTATTCGTTTTAATGTCAGAATCTTCACCCTTTAAACAATATGGACAAAAGTATTGGGACACTTCATGGCCACAGCTGTCAGATCTGTAAGAGGTTAATGGAAGATTTTTCTAGATGTGATGAATGTACACGGTTAGTGGTGGTAAAAAAAAAAAAATAAATAAATAAGTAAAAAATATGTTAGAATTTTAGAGGTAGAACATTCAAAATCATAGTCTTGCATGAAAAAAAAAAATACATAAAAACAAAATCAATGTTGAGATCTCTGAGGTATTTTGGAGGCAAAGATAACAATTTAAACAAATGATTTTTATCCCAATATAAAACTATATAATAGCATTTGTCATTATTGTTTTGTAGCTCAGACCTGGTAGAAAAGAAACATCTGAATTCAACGTGTCCCAATACTTTTGTCCATATAATGTACATCTTGATTTTCTGTTTTCAGGAGAAACAAACCAGATGAAATGAGGGATTAACTGTTTGTTTTTGTCTTTTGGTGGTGTTTTGTCATTATATTATATTTATATACAGAATAAACGCAGTTTAACGCCAGCAGCTCTTCTTAATGACGTCCTGAACCATCTCTCTGCATTTTAGCATCAGAATCTTCCCCACATTTATCCGTAAACCCTCCCTGAAGACTTCCATCTGCGTTACTGAGACCCAGATGATAAAACCTGAATAACGCCGGGCCTGTTTTAATCAACGGTCCGGCTTCAAAGACGGACCACGGTTCCACTTCCATCAGACCTGCAGCCCGACCGACGCTGAATTAAGTGAATTGTGAAACAGCTCAATAACGAATTGATTGACAGGGCTAATGATTCACAACTCGGGTTAGAGCTGCAACAACAAAAAAACAATAGGGAGGGAGGGAGAGAGGCATGGTGGATGCTTCTCTCCAGGACCGGGCTTAGAGACCACTATTCTCAGCCAATGTACACACCACACTAATGCCATCATTAGGAAACAGAAGAAGTACATGGTAATGAAGCAGCTGGCGTTCTAGTTCACTTACCTTGGATCCTCGCTCATTAAAGATAATCTCCACATCTAAAATCTTTCCAAATTGCTGCAGAGAGAAAAGAAAGAGAGAAGACGAGAGGAGAGGAGAGAAGAGCAGGGCAGAGATGGAGTTAGACGGAGAATTCATGAGGAGGACGACTGGAGAAAGAAAAACCATTAAGGCAATATGGAAATGTTACTTTTGTGAGGAAATGGTGGTCAATTTGCATTTGTTAGCTTGGCAAACATTCTTGAAGCTGTCTGGCACGCTTTAAAAAGAGAATTCATGGCTGCTCCTTTAATGCATTTTAGTATTTTATCAGTCCTATATGAAATGAGATCACAGTATCAGTACAGAAAAACACACAAAAAAAACAACACTACAGGATCTTTGATTACATCTGAGACGTTTGTTCACTTTGTTGTTTTAACACAAATAGGTTAAAAAAATGGATTTGATGCTGAGATATGAAACCTCGCCCACCTTCATGGTCAACAACAGAAAAGTCGCCTCTTTAAGTCAAGTTTTTACTGGGTTTGATTCAAGGATCAGACCTTTTTTTTTTTTTTTTTCTTTTTGCGAATTGATTGGTTTTTAGTTTTAGGCCGTATGAAAAAGACTGGATTTATAGAAGCTCCGATGAAAGAATTAATGACTTAAAGTATGAGTTTATTAGGGTTTTTCAGTTTCATACCATGAAACGTTTACAACAAAGCTGATTCGACCTGTGATTCTATTGAACTGTTGTTAAGTTTCATCATTTAAAAGTGTCACTTCGGGTGTTTTTTTCTCTTCTAGTTGTAATTTTTGTCTTTTTTGACTAGAATCACCCTGATAAAGGATATTTTTTAATGTCTAATGATGTAAAACCACATCTACATCCTGACTCCCAGGGGAGAAGTTTTTACTCTGAGTTTGATTTTTCATTTGCGATTTTTTTTGCCACTACTTCTTTTATTTTGAAGAATTGAAGTACTTTGTATTTTTCTTTGTGTTACTCTTAGGAGATATTTCTTGACTTACAGATGATGAATGAATGCATGAATCAAATGCGATTTACAAAACCATTCAGTAAATCTGTTTTATTTTTGTACCACAAACCTTTAACAGCGGCTGCTTTTATGTGTCTATTTTATTTTGTAATGTTCGTTGCACATTGAAAACTACCATTTGTATTTTCACCTCTAGCCTTTTACTTTTCACTGATATTTCCTTCATCTTAGAATATACTGATGTTGTCAAACTTGCTTCATCAGGATTTGGTCTTTCACTTCATTTTTTTTGACAGTGAACACGTGATTTATTTTTTTTTTTTTTTAAGAACTTACCAGTATTTTCTATTTGTATTAGTGTTTCAGGCATCACTAACAAACACTTGTACACTTGTGTAGAAGCTGAAGTACAGTTTACACAACCAGTATTTATTGACGTTGATGCTAAATGGGATTCTGTTTAATTTTTTTTTTTACACATTCAAAACCACATATTTCTTATTTTCCGTTGGGTTCTGTTTGTTTCCATTTTAACCTTATTTTCTTTCTTCATTTCCTTCACCCGAGGATAGATTTGATATTGTCAAACTTTGTCTACTGCTCGATCATATTTTATTTATTTCATTTTGGCTTTGATTGAATTTATTTTGAAGAACTGACCCGTATTTTATACTTTTATTAGTGTTTCTGGTATGGTGAACAAATACTTAATGCATAGAATCTGAAAAATTTTATTACCTTCATCTGAGGGTGATTGAAAACCTGCCTCTTCATCATGTTTCTATACAAGATTTTGTTTTTTTTATATGGGTTTTGATTACATTTTGTGACTGTTATAAATGTGTACATGTAGTTTTACGTCATTTTTGAAGAACTGATCAGTATTTTCTATATTTATTTCAAACAAATACTTGATTTATAGAAGTTGAACAAGGTTGAATGAAAGAATATACTCGACACAACAGGTGTTTATCAAACGTGTATAAAGCAGTTATGAAAATCCTTTTATTTTGTTTTATTTTACACTACTATCGCAAACAAACTATCATTTGTAGTTCCATTCCGGTTCTTTTTGGTCTTTTTTTTTTCATTTTATTCTTTGTCAACTATAATAACACTGATGTGGAAATAAGTGATGTTGCCACCTTCATGGTCACTGGGGAAAATGGGCTTCTTTGACTGTGCGGTGGATCGGCGTTCTCCTCTATTCTTTATTCTCTCTTTGTTTGTGAGCTTTCACAGTCAACAGGACCTAAGGGCCAGTCCCCGGGGGTTAACATGCTTCAGCCTTTCGATTTAACAGGCCTGCCTCCGGATCATTAGAAAACAGAGGAATGAAAGTAAACTGTAAGTTCCTCTAATGAGTGGAGTGAGAGTGACTTTTAATTGCTGTCTACAATGGCCGTATTATTTCATTAAAAGTAATTACCCTGTCAAGCGGTCCGCATCGCCTTCATTTCGGCACAACAGGGAAGAAATGGGCCTTCCATGTGGTCGACACTCAATGGGAATGGATGGATCGTTTGACTGAGCCACTAATAGGGGTTAGGAGGAGCTGGCTATTATCTGGCTGGACTGAGTGGAGTGGGTTTATGGGTGAAGGGAAAACATATGTCCACTCACACTTAAAGGGTTACTGTGGAGCCGCTGGAGTGGGGCTGGTTCAGGTACTTCTCTGGTAGCGTTTGGACAAGTTGAAGTCGGTCTCAGTTCAAGTGGATGCTGTATTTAAACGATTTTCACCTCTTCAGTTTGAGTCACACGACACTTTCAGACGCAGAACTGAAGCAAAACCGACGGGTTCATTCGACAGAAACTGGAATTATGCCTCCAAATGTGGGGGGAGGGTTATCATCGTACACCTGGGACCAAACTGTTCCTGCAAATACACTTCATTTCCATGTGATTAATTGAAAAGGGGAAATTGAATGTAAAGTGTTTAAAGACGTATTTAGATTCACTACCTCAATATAACTGTGCATACTGTTCTATTCTATTCTATTCTAATAAGACATCAGCTTTCTTCCAGTTTCCAAACTTTTCATGGGTTACTTTTCACACCCATAGTTCTGGGCTGGTTTTAAGACACAACAGGCTCTAACCATATATTTATGCATGTTTAAACCAAACTGTTTAATTCCAAACACCTATGTGAGTCAGGATGAACCCATGATCCACCTCCAGACAATTCAACAAAAACTAGTGGATCCATCAATGATAAATTATATTTGAGTTTGTGTTACTTTTACAACAAAATGCCACTGGATTTCTGTAGTAGTTGCTTCTTAGAGACAGGGTTGATGGTGTCCATGACTGAGCGTGTTCTATTGCAGGTACCCCACCAGCAATGGTCCAGTACCTCATATAACCCCACTTAAAAAACCCAAACCAACCCTTTACATCAGGGGTGTCAAACATGCAGCCTGAATTGAAGACCTTGGCACTAAAAGTACTGAAGTCACAAAAAAGTTTGTTAAAAATATTTATAGGGTGGACTTGGCTGAACAAATACAACATGTTTATATGCTCAACTTGAACTGTCCAAGAATGTGACTTCAGTACTTTTAGTAGAGGGGTCTTCATTTTGCATTTAGAGTCAAGGGTGTCAAACTGGTTTCAGCTCCGGTTCCACATACAGACCCATGTGAAATCAAGTAAAATAATAACATAATAACACACAGATAATGACTCTAAATGTTCTTCTTGGTTTAATCTGAAAAAAATATTACATTGTGGAAAAATGTACATTGACAAACTATCTTTTAACAATAAAATATGAATAACCTGAAGTACATTTTAACAATACTCATCAACTGTTTTGGGTCTTTGTGGATATAATAGTGTTAAAATTGCACTTATTTTTCTTAAGAAAGTTAAGTTTTTTCAGGTTATTCACATTTTTTTGTGAAAGAACAGTTTGTAAATGTAAATATTTTCATAATGTCATAATGTAATGTTTTCATCATGTCAATATTTATACACTATGCTGTTATTTATTTTACCACTTAAAATCATATTGGGCTGAATGTGGTCCCTGAAAACAAATGTTTGACAGTCCTGCTTTAAATCCCGTCGACTCTGGCTCCGGGTTAAAGTTTGTGTGCAGACGCCTGTGTTCTCTGTTCTCCATAGTCGGTGCCTCTTCCTATACGTCTGCTCTTCCATAGATTCATCTACACATCTGCCTCATATGGCGCTGAGCTCCATTGATTTGAATGGGACGCCTTGGCTCAGTCTCACACACACAGACATTTATATCCCAGCGTGATGCCCCTTTCTCGCCTCAGATGACAATGCTTCCCCCACGCAATGTGCAGATGCTAATTGTTTTAACCGAGCGTAATGGGCTTGTGGCGTCGATTAATTAGTTTCAGAGGAAGTCGTCTTTGTGGATTTCCACATGGCGCTTGGGACTGCTCGCTGCTCACCAGTGATCTCATGCACTTCCATCCCCACCCACCCACTTGCCGCCTCACACACATACACACACAGAGAAACAGCTGCATCAGCAGCACTGATAAACAATAGCTTCATTGGGAGGAGTCTCCAGAGGGAGGATGAGAGGAGAGGCTGACGTCACCAGAGGATCTGCAGATACAGCCGCGCATCTACAGAGTCCAACCAATTCAATAATCACAGCAAAATAATAACACAGACAGAAGCTTCCAAAAGACAGGGGAGCGATCGGCATGTTCCAGCCTATTTATCATGTATAATTCATGTTTATATCACAGCTGACCATGTGCACTGTGCTGCTGAGTTTTACATATTTTAGTGCATTTTTTTCTGCTTTTCTCGGCAGAAGTTTTCTTCTAAGCTGCAAAAAATAAATCATTTTTTCTCATTGAATAATCTGACAATACTTTTTATATTAGGGAAACACTGACTGGGAAATTCTCAGTTTATACTAATGCTTAAAATTACAGCGTGGTGAAGATTTTTTTTTTTTTCATCCTTTTGGTGCCAAGAGGATAAATAAATTATTGTTAAAAAAAATCAAATGGCTTTAAAATGTTTGAACTCCTCATCATCATCAGATGATGGTCCTTAAAGCTAAGAGATGAGATCACTGCTGCCTCTGATAACCATGGTATCATGACACGCAGTGATTCTACGATACAACACCATCATATGTGACAAGTTGAGGCTTATGTGCAACTGAAGATGAGAGAATGTTCATATTTTTCCTATTTTTTAACAATGTGATAATCATATGATACTGACATGCAGCTGATGCACTGGTTCATCTATGTTTAATATAGAAAATGTCAACATACAATAATACTATCAATAACGTTCAGTGCTGTATTTTTTAATAAAAGGTTGACAGTAATCTGTGATGTTGACACCGCCTGATGCTGCTTTTAGCCTTTTTCCATCTTTATTTCCTTATATAAAACATGTTAGAAAAGTAATCTAATATGTTAAATTACTTTGATGAAGTTATGTAGAGTTCAACATTGTTACTAATCGATATCCCATTACATTTCAGCAGTAACTTGCTCCACTCTGCTTCATCTTTGTTGAGAGTTGCACATGTGCAGGGTAATTAACTTCAGTCTGTGCTGTTATTTCACAACCACTAACAAATAACACGATTGATATAGGGGCAAAAATTGACCTCAGGCAAATAGCTATAGAAATAACATGAACCAGTGAGCCCTGTTTCTACTAAATGAAACTGTAATAACAGAGCATTTCCTCCACTTGAAGCTGCTTTGTGTGGAAACACCAAACAAGGCCTCTGTGGCTCCGTCTTTGATTAGCTTGAATATCTGGGAGCTCTTCACAGACCTATAATTACTCGTCAGCCCCATGTATCCAAACAGCTCAGTGCCATGTTCAGGCAGCAGTCAGCATGACAGCAGGACGGGGGGTTGGGGAGGGGGGGCAGAGGTCCTGATTGCTCGGGGGGCCGCTGTGAGAGCCCTCCGACGCCGCTGAAGAAGCCGGTCGCACAAACGAGGGCACCCTCGAGCAGCGCAGCATGGGCGCAGCGCTCACTCCTGCTTCGAGTGTTTTCATTTCCCCCACACTCGCTCGCTCTCAGAGATCACAGTTTCTAATTACTGATTAAGGTCCGCTGTGGTCGTCCTAATGAGCCCTTCATTCAGCGCCTCGTTAAAGGCTCACAGGTTCCTTCGCACCCTTAACCCAGCAGCGTCACCGTGACGATTCACATTTCAGGACGTTGCCTCTCAGGCGGCGTTCGCACCACACGCTGAAGGCGCCATAAAAAAAACAGGGGTTTCGGCTCGTGTGTGGATCAGATCTGATTTCTCTCAACAGTGAGCCTGTTTACATGCACATTAATGCCCCGATCATTGTCTGATTTTCTAGAGTTATCAGTTTATTAACGTGATGGTGTGACCAATATAATCTGATCTATTTTATCAGATAACAGCAGTGATCTGACTATGAGAAACCAGATTAATACAGCTGGATTTAAGGTTAATCTGATTTATTTTGTTCTTTTTCATCTGAACATGTGTAAAAACAATTAAAATAATGGATATAAAATAATATGCAGTCAAAGAAGACAATACCAGGAAGTTTTATTCTACCATCGTACGTACTCTGCAAGAAATTCAATAATGGGCTGAGGCATCTTTACCAGGGTTTTCGATTAACACATTTCTTAAGTGTATTTAAATGTGTCAGATCTGATTATTACAATTATCTGATTACTCCCAGTTATCAGATTTGTATGGTTGTGTGAACAGGCTCAGTGTGAGAAGCTTAGATTACATGGATCAGATCATCCACATGTGGCCTTAAACAGACACAGATCACTCCACATCCATGTGTCACAAATTCACTTCTATGATGCCGTAAACAGGTGTGTTTATATCTAGCTGCAATTTGCCTTTTCAGCTTCTGTATAAAAAGTGGAAATGTGCAACGTCTACTGAATTAATACAAACGGCAGATCAGATGGAAAAAAGGAAAGAAACACTTCTGAATGGATGAAACTGTGGAATAGTGAAAGTGTGTGAAGCTAAGACCAGATTCAGGTCACATGATCCTGCAAATGTTACAGGATAATGTAACTGGTAAAGTTTTCAACCGTGATGCTTCTGATGATGATAATGAACAAACTCCTATTACAGTGGATAGAAATGTGCATGAATTAGCAGTACATTTTTGGTAATTTTCCAAAAATTTGTGCTGAATTTGGATGGAAACTTGAACATAATCATGTTTAAAGTGCTTCATGTGCTACTGAGAAGATGATCCTTTACACTTCTGAATTCTAAATTACGAGTGTGATGTGTTCAAGTGCTTTTGTTGTTGTAGCAAAATGAAAAAATGGGTGACACACAATTTATAGTGATCCGCTAATTGTGTATGACAAAAATGTGCAAAATCATCAATCAGAAGCAGCAGAACGTTAATAAAAACCTGTGTACGTCATTGGTGGTGAATCCTTTGTTACTATCTGCCATGTTAAAAAGTTCAAAGGTTATTTTTATCTCTGCAGCTTGTGTTCCCCTGTGGAAAATATGACATGAGGGGGCGTTCATGTGCAATTTTCTAGTTTGTAACTAGTATTTACCATAATTCCCATAGCACACAAAGGCAGCATAAGACCAGAGTAAAACACTGTGATGAATCCAATAATCAGCGCCAAGGTTAGTGAACGTAGCCTCGGCGCCGTCCTGCCGGTGAATGCTCCCGTGTCAGCTACCACACGAGGTCTCAATGCATTGTGGGAGCAGATGGAGCTCCTGGCGGTGCTTGGGAGCGTCTCTACTGGGCCGTGCAGCACCTCCTCTCTCCTCTCTCTCCTTTGCCGCTGCACGTCTGCGGGCTTCACTCATGTGGAACTGTAATGGCGTATTGAGCCGCTGGCGCTCCAGAAGCCATTAGAGCTGGAGGGATGAGGCTTTGCACACGCCGATCGCACAAAGGCCCATTGTGGAGGCCATGTCAGAGGGTGGAGCAAACCCGCTATCTCCTTGCCAAGCTCTACCCAGGACAATCAATCCCACAATCCTTTACTATGCCAACCACCAAGGAAGGATGAAGCAGGAAGAAATGGGCAACACGTGGGTGAGGAGGGTGATTGAGGGGGACTGGGTGGGCCGCGATCAATTTAGTATCGTATATCTGCATGCGGCGGCCAGGCACACAAAGCCTCCGAGCTAATTACTGAGGCGATTTGGATTCCACACGACTTGCACCAGGGCTGGGAACAATAAAGCCAACAATCAGTGAGAGAAAGAGAGGCAGAGAGCAGCCATGTTGTCTGCAATTTATAAAGCCACAGCCAGGGCTCTGGAGTAATTAATATCATCAGCTGGATGTTGTCTTCATAACGACGAGAATTAACGCCTCTGGGTTCTAATGGTCCAATTAGCGCATAACATTTAAAGTACATTTTTGGCAATCGTCTCCATTCACATCCATTATTGCTATTGAATCAAAGGATGTTTGGTTCAGTTCTTACTGCGGCTTTTGTCAGTTCAACCATTCATTTAATTGGACAGAAAACTGCTGATGAGAGGTGGAAGTTAGGGTTATTTTATTTATCTGCAGCAGCAATTTGTTTTTAAACCAGGTAAAATGAGATGTGTCTTGATTTAAGGGGAATATTTCATTTTCTGTGATGATCTAAATCATGTCCCGGCAGAGTTAGCAGTTCTAGAGCTGAAATTAACGGCTGCTTTCATGACTGATTCATAGGAATGTGTCGATAAATAGTGAGAAAAACCTTTTGGAATGCGGTATATTTCACTTGAAACAGATCAAATAAGCAGGTTTTCACTTTAGAATAGAGTATTTGGTTTCAACGACAGGTGCAGATTCATCTCTTTGGATCAAACTTTACATTGTGAACTGAGTTTCTGCTGGTTTTGAGACAATTCTGAATGTGGTTTATTCAACATAAATACTGGCAAAAAAAAAAAGTACATTGGACTAAAGTTTATTCGCTGCAATTTTTCAGTCACATTTCAATGATTTTACACTTGATGAAACTAACAGAAACTGTTTCTTAACATGATTGTTGGATCAATGTAGCTTTTATTTGTGATCAATACACACATTAATGTTACCTGAAAATCTGACAGACTCTGACGACCTGGCAAAGGTGTGTGTTTATTGATTTAAGGCCAAAGACTCAAGTTAATTCTTTCTGATTAATCTGAAATTGCAAAAATAAAACCTTCCATTCTCAGAGTTATTTTAGTGATAATCATAAAAATCAGAAAATCAGCAGGTTTTCACATTAGCCTACTGAAATAAAAGACATTTAGCTGGAGGGGAAGTAGGCATTCCTAAAAATAACATTTGCTGATGACTTTTTTTGGACTGATTTGCTCTAGTCTTCAGCTTTAACCCTCCTCCTCTGTAGCGGCGGGTTACCACCAACTCTTATATGCAGTTTCTTTTAAGCTGTTGTATAACGTCTGATCGTGCCACTGCTTTTGTATTCTAATCTGGATGAAATGACATTTATCAAACTGATTCTGTTCATGTTGCTTGTTATTTTGCCGATTTATTATTATTTTTTGTTGATTTTATTCATTGATTTTTTCATTTGGTTGCTTATTTTATCCTTTTTACTTTATTCTAGTACATTTTTTCCTACATTATTATTTTTTTTGTTTTGTTTTCATTTGTTTTATTTATAAATATATGTAAAAACAAGTGTCTCTATCATGTTTATTTATTAAACTCCATGAGTTTTACTGGTGAATCAGTGTTGTAGAAGATGACAGTGTTTTCAGCTTCACTGTGGAGCCTCTGAACGTCCAAATTTGTTAAATCTGATGACCATGAAAAGATGACAAACAGCATTTTACTCCAGATCAGTAGACAGTATTGGTCACTGGTGGATATTCGGGTCTTTGAGTGTTAATGTAAAATTGGATATTTTATTACATTCATGTGCTTTTAGTAATAGATTACCAACTGCTTTTATGTATTATAAGACAGAAGCTATGTTGTTGATATTTTTTGCACCTTATTTGTAAAATGTAAAGAAAAACAATATCATCCCGTTCCAAGATGATGAAGGAGGTGCCACAATGATGAAAATGAGGCCTGTGGCCTGTGATGAAGGTACTCACCCCAAACATTTGCCTTAGGTCAGGGTCCCGGAAGCGGAAGGGAATGTTGGAGACATGTAACCTTTTGGGCTGCTGCTTCTCTGAAGAGTCTGAGTGCTGGAGCTGGAGCTGCTGAGAGCCCTCTGTTTGCGTCACATCATCTGTCTGCCGGAGGGAAACAAACACAGAAAAGACACAAGCTGCTCATTAGCTGCTACAGTAGAATGTACTGTACCTCCCGGTCCTGAAGTATAGAAAGAGGAGGGGGTGGAGAAGGGGGTGGGGCGGGAGGCCTGCCTGACTAACTTACTCAGCGTCTGCTATTCTTCAATCCGACGAGAAAGCCAAAGCGATAAACAGCCGATGACTTATAGTGTCAAACCTGAGGTTGTGCATTACAAATCCACTTATTAATCTCTTGCACTTAGCTCTTGAAGATTGAAGGTGCTGACAAAAAGGCGTGGATATAGATCCCACAGAGCCCTGACATGTCTAGACTAAAGACACATTATTGGTGACGTTTGCACACAACCATCAGAGTACGAGGCCCAAAGCCCTCAGCGTTGTTGTTTCCATCATTATGCGAATGCTATGCTGACATTTCTATATAAATGACGTGTCTGATGTCAATGACAAATTCCACTTGTTTCTCTCTGTGACACTGGTGATGGATTTCACTGAAGGAGCTGCCGGCTTGTCTTTTCAGACGGACTGTGTTTTTGAGGTAGTTTCTTTTTAGATGCGTTTTCTCTGAGTAAAACCTGATTGGTTACTGGCCCTGGGTATCAAACATCTATCCGTACAGTTCTCAGATGTTAAAAAAGGCTGTGGTCTCTGCCTTCTTTCTGATCTGGTCCTGTTGTCAGGCCTTTTCTAATCTCTGCTTTAGCTTTAGTTAACCCATAAAGACCCAGAGTTACTTTGATGGCAGTTCCCAAATGAGTTGCTTTCTATATTTAGCCTTTAAGTGACTGTTTATTATAATATTACTCTGTATTTTGTACTTTTAAGTGAAAATCCAGTATTTTCCTGTATTTAATTTGCTGATCATGTAGATGTTTGTAAAAGCTGATTAAAGTTGAGAATTATTAAATCAAAAAGAGAGAAAACTGAAGAAAAAGTGACGTTTTTCAGTAAACTACAGTATATCAGTAACTAAATAATAAACAAGTGTCTCCATTCCGTCATTTGTCAAACTCCATGGGTTTTACTGGTGAATCAATGTTGTAGAAGATGACGGTTACAGACAACAGTCAACAGTTATATAAAATTTTATATCAGTAGATGTTTTTGGTCAGCATTGAATGTTTTGGTCTTTATGTCGTATAGCGCTGAACAAGAATTCTAAAAGTAAAGAGCTATAGGTAGAAAAAGTTTTAAAAGTTCACATACAAACACATTATTTTTAGGGAAAGTTACATACTAAAACTATATTTTCATCCATGTCTTGTAGTGACTGTGAGTTGTCAAGTTTGGTTTAGGGCCTTATTATAGTGCTACAGTATATGGCAACCTGCACAGCAGCTCTGGAACAAATAAATGGTCTGTCAAAAGTAGCTGCAAGTCCCACTTCCATCTAAACCAAAAAAAAAAAAAGATGCAAATCATTATTTTGTGAACACTATATAGCTGCAAAAATTAGTGCAGATATTAAAATAGTGAAGTGGTAAAGACGTTTTCTACATGAACATGGAAAGAATACATATCCATTTGAACGAAAAGTAAATATGAAGACAAACAAGGATGTCAGTGGGTGGTGATGGAGTCTAGATTGACGTTTGAGCTCAGGGCTGTGAAATAAAAACAATAGTAGCTAATTTTTTACTCATTTACAGTTATTATTATCACCTGTTTTTCACCTTTACATCAAGTAACATGTAACGATGATGTGAACTTGCTGTTGATTTCATAAATCAACACTTCAAATTCAGTGTTTTCACTATCCATGTACATATTCCAGTGTTAAAACTGTGTGTGGACAAGAGGCCAAAACACAGAGGAAAATGTTAATTCTGCAAAATATCTGAATCAGCGTTGATAAGGCATAATATTCAAAAATGATCAGTAGAGGAATCCAAATGGGTTGTGAGCAAATTAGGGCAATGAGTTGCAGTAATTTACATATTTCTGAGCTTTTAACAGGGAATCCAGCAGCTTCATGTGATGAATGTTGAACTTGTACTTTAACCCTCTGGTATCCCACACATAGAGGTACTTCTAACAGCCAACAGCCTGTAATCTGTGCTGGGCTGTACTGGTGTTAACATGTTTTTCATTAAGTTTTTTTCCCCCTTTTTTATCACTTTATTTATGAACAAAAACACCAAATATTTAAATATTTTTTTTAAATGTCATTACTGTGACCCTTTAAATGCCACGTTTGATGCACAAAACAAACCTAACCCTCTTTTCCCAATACACTACATAAACACTGAATTACCTTTTTTTTGCAGCCTGACATGTGTCTATGACTAACAGCAACACTAGTGATTATGCATCATTATTTTTTATGCTGGGTCAAATGTTCTAAAATGTGTTAGTGTGCATTTTTTACTCACTTCAGAGAAGGGTGTTACTGCAGTGATGTTCCATTGTTTACAGTGTGCTGATTTCAGTGGCTGTCAGAATTTTTAAAAATCCTACAAAAATGAGGAACTTTTGAATTCTGACCTTATACAATTCATAATTTTTTTTTTTTTTTTTTATAACTTTTACAACACGAAATGTAAATTGTGTATAATATGCTCACCCGGATACCAGGGGGTTAAGGCTGAACATGTGAACGTCATTCCTTCTTCCTTTTCCTCCTGACAGAAGATTGTAATTACTTTAACAACCACAAGAGGCCACTCATCAGGGAAATACAAACATTTAAGGCAGTGAATATAGAGTGTAAGTGATGCTTTTGGTTTTTGTTGTTTTATGTGGACGGTCTCTGCGGACAACACAGAGCAAATGATTTAAAACAAACCGAAATGAACTGTGATCCAGCGCCTGCGACTCTGGAAAGAGAATAAATAAAGAAACGCAGAGTGGGGGTTGGGGCTGGCGGGGTGGGGGGGTAGGATGAGGAATGAGAGAGTGGAGGTGGCAGATATTGAGTACAAAAGCTGTTTGAATGTGATATGTAAACTGCAAGGTCTCCTGGGAAGTGCTCTGGGAGCTTTGCAAACACACTATACACTGGCTGGGAAGTCACATACACAGACACAATCTTGTACCGAGATACAGACGTGAAAAGGGAGTAGGTTGTTTCCAGAGTACAAACGGTTCGAATGACACACACAGATAACCCTCACCCTGCTCCGAGGCTGTCAGACGGCTGCAGGCCTCTCTTAGTGATACATTTCCCACCATTTAGGAAATGGGGTAGGGATTTATTCATTATAATTCATCATCACAGTATTATCATTATCATCATGATCGTAATGATGATCGCCTTTATTATTCTCATTATCATAATCACAATCTCCACTGTAATGGCTGTCATTTATTTGGTTTTTATGGCCCATTCCGAGACGGTGACATACATTGTTAACAGTGACAGTTGTTTGATTCAAGGTCCCACTTTGTCTCCCCTGTAGCTGTCCAGGTAGGGCAGGTTTGTGGTGGCTTCCTCAGTACCATCATCCCGTCCAGGCTCGCCGGTGTCCCAACCAGAGGTTAACAAGTGGCGAAGGACGCGAGAGCGCGAGGATGCACCGAGCTGGCCAGGCCGGGGCCAGTCGGCGGGGACGGAGTGGATTTGTGACAGAGGGAGGGAGGGGGACAGAGGGGGAGCCGGGCAGAGGGGTCTTAACTCTGCCGTGTCCTCGCGCGCTGGAGGTTAATAGCCTGAGTAGCCATGTTGGGCCCTGGGGGTGACACATTGCAGACAGATGCTGGGACCGTGGAGGGTGACAAGGTACCAAAGCCCCGCAGGTCAATCTGTTTCATCGGTCACACATGACACTATCGACCTTTAGCGTATGTTACCAGACTACTGAGCACCGCTGTCCTCCAGCTCTGTCTGCCTGGCTTTTTATCACGGCAGGCGCGCTCGCGTGTTTGCAAACATCCAGATTAACTTTCACTTGGTGCTCAGACAGGCTGACATCGGGGGCAAATACACATACAGAGAACACAAATACTGAATTGCTGACTCCCAAGCACCTCAGACTGCATCCTACTAACTCAATAACTTCGAGTGTCACTGAGATCCGGGATGGCTGCCTCTGCCGCCGCTCCCGAGGCTCCAACCTGCCTGCCTGGTTGGGAGATGGTGCTGGAAAATAATTACCTCCGTATTACCATAGGAGGCCACCTTCAGTGGCACTTTACTGTCCCGACAGCTGCTGTCACATGCGGGAGGAGGAGGAGGAGGAGGAGGAGGTGGGATGCAAAACACACCGTCGCCGCTAAAGCCAGCAAACCAGAGAGTGAGAGAGCTGTCAACTCCGGCAACTCTCCGGCTTCCTGTTCAGTCATTTCTCTAAAAGACTCCCTTGCTGTTATTTGCAAATCGCCTGCAAAGTGCTCTGCTCAGCACTTTCCCCCTCCTCACAGAGTGGCATTACAAGAGCATAATTGAAACTATCTGATTGGAATGCTGCCAAGCAGGTAGATTACATCCGATTAAATAGGGGAGGGATACAGAGTCTTCGCCCACAAGAATTATAATGCCTGAGCTTTAATTCATTATTTTCCCCCCATGGTCCTACACTGTTTGTTTTCTCTTTCTAAAGAAGCTGCATATATACCCCCTCCATCACCTGGGAGAGCAGAGGGACCGTCCCCACCTCCTCCCCCCTAATTCACATGGAGAAGCAAACATAAAGGAGCTATTTTAAGGCCAGTGACAGTAAAGTGCTCGTGATGTAGTGCACGGACAGTAGCAGCATTTACACCACCCTAATATTCCCATATTAATAGGAACAACAGCCTAATCAGAATAAAACACCTCATGGAGACGCCTCAATAAGACCAGACAAGACCAAGTGGAAGGTTCTAATAATCTGTGCAGGAAGAAAATATGAGCACCAGTAGTTGGAATCCATCTGGTCTGGCAGTGCATTAGTGGATGTGGTGTTTACAGGGGACACAAACATAGACAGAGGATCTGTTGGAGATCTTATTATATTTGCATATAATCCTCTGCATTTTGCATTTTTGTGGTATTTTTGTATACTTAATTCACTGATCATGCAGATGTTCATGAAATATCAGTCAATTCAAAAGTTATTATATCAAAAGTGAATAAAAAAGTGATTTGTTCAACAAACTTCATCATTAATTAAAGATCTGATGACAAACTGTATTTTCCATCAATTATTTACATGTATTGATAGGACTCATATTTAAATTAAACATTTTAGATGAGTAGATGATTTTGGTTCAGTGGCTGGTTTGTATCTTTTAGCCTGAAAGTTAAGGAAAGTAAGTTAAAAAAAAACAAAAAAAAAACTATCATGAAAATGGAAAATTCTAAAAACTGCAAGGTGTTAAAGCATTATGTAATTTGCAGCAGATTCAGTTAAATTAAATTTACTGAAAAAGCTTTTTGATGGCTGTAGAAGTTATAAAATAAATCCTCCAAATCTTTATAGTTTGGTAAAATAGGACATGATATTGTGTAATACTTTTTTTCTTTGTAAAACCTAGTAAATACACTCCCTGCTCTTTGAAACATTAATCAAGAATCAATCACCTCTCTGTTAATGATAAATTAATTATACATTCCAAATAGATCTGTGGTTCGGAGTTTGCCATAGACACTTCCAAACTGACTCACACTGTGAAGGTGTAGTAAACACAGTACGACACCGTGCGAAAAGATCAATGAAGCTGGAAACAACTGAACTAATGACCAAATCAGAAGAAGAGAAAAAAAGAAGCCTGGGTCAAGTTGTGGAAAACTGATAAGAATCTGCTATGATTCATGTGGATTAGACACACCACAGCAGCATAAACATTAAACAGGAGTTAATAGTCAAATTGTAGGACAGGAAGTTCATCATAATGATTGAAAGTGGGTTTAAATCCTGTCCATGTATCTGCAGAATCTTCTATATAAGTGATGAATCTGGTCACTGAGCTGAAAACGTCTCCATACTGACGCCAGTGTGTTGTTTTCTATAGATCTGATCACCATGAAAAGATGATAAATGAAAACATGCCACGGTATTCCCCAGGGCGTAGTGTTGGGCCCAATCCCATTTTCTATTTATCCTTTGGCCATCTTAACCACTCGACTACTGTAATAATGTAAAGCTTTTTGGGTGACTTGAAAAGTGCTATTAAAATCTAATCTATTATTATTATTATTATTATTATTATTACTGTCAACCTACTAAACTGCAAGAAAACCCTAGATAGTCATATGATACCATGTCAAAAATCTGATCTAACTCATGTTTCTCAGTATTTTCATCTATTTAAGACTCCAACATTATCTCCATCCACTGTCATTTGTCAAACTACATGGGCTCTACTAGTGAATTAACCATTCTAAATCGATCTGTGGTTCAAAGTTTGCCATAGACACTTCCAAACTGACCGAGATCACACTGTGAAGCTGTAGTAAACACACTACGACACTGTGTGAAAAGATCAATGAAGCTGGAAACAACGGAACTACTGACCAAATCAGAAGACTAGGAAAAAAAAAAAAAAGTCTGGATTCAGATGCGGACAACTGTGAAATCTGCAACAATTCATGTGGAATAGACATGTCATAGCAGCATAAATGTTAAACAGGAGCTAATAGTCAGATTGTAGGACAGGAAGTTCATCATAATGATTGAAAGTGAGTTTGAATCCTGTCCATGTATCTGCAGATCTTCTATATAAGTGATGATTCTGGTCACTGAGCTGAAACCGTCTCCATACCGACGCCAGCATGTTGATTTCTGTAGATCTGAAAGTACAGGCCGTTTTTGATATATTTAATAACCTCAGAAAGGTGGTTTTGTTCCCAAGTACAAAAACAAAGTGTTCTCAATTTGCCACAACTCTGAATGACTCTGCTCTTCACGTAACAGGAGCAGAGCCTCATGGGTATTGTACCGTTCAGCACTATCTAGACATAATTAAAACTGTACCGACACGTTAAACTTACTATAAAGGATTAGTCTGAAAAGAAAGCAGAGCATGTCCACAACCAATGACTGGTGTGGCTCTTTTTCCTTTTACTGTGTGTCCATGGTAATCACTTATCTTTTGACATGCGTTATAGAGCTTATCCGCTACAAATGCTCCCTAATGTGCTGTATGTGGATTAATCCACTGCTGAAAATAGTCCTAAACAAATGCACTATTTACACTTTTGCAGTAGGACGTTCTAAAAAATCCAGGTGACATGTGGAAGCAAAAAATGTGGAACTGTTATTAAAACACTCTTGGTTTTTATTTTACAGGATAACCAAATATTTCCTGAACCGAATATAATACAGTCAAAGTGACATTAAGTCCGTGTTTTTAAGGTCAAAGATTAAAATGATGCCAAATAAAACATCATAAATTGCACATGTGGGTAGATAACGGTGAATTCAGAGACATTACATGGTGGAAATGGCTTCGGCTGAGAAGTCACACCATTCTTTACCACATGACATCTGCTGCATAAATACTATGAAGAGTTTTAGAGGCCTAATCCCTTTAGTTTGACCCTGATAAGGAGGAGTAGTAGAGTAGAACGATAGTCAATAAGACCTCAGTGACTTGGAGCTTACAAAGAATATGTCAAAGATTTACGTCAAAAAGTGAATTTCAAAAGTGCGTTTGTTTTGTTGTATTCTTCATATCGATTTCCTGGGCACATATCACCTGGACTAAGCAGTCAGCTGCTTTAATAAATTATTGAGCCCCTGCGAAAGAATTAAACCTTATATTTGGAGAGCAGTTTGCAGATTGATATCTTGTTGGTTTTGGCCTTTTCACAGGATTTGTTGACAATGAAAAAAAATACACCAGATTCATCCTTTCCAATTACCCAGGGGGTGTTTTCTAAGCGAGGTAAAGCTGGGGATATAATGTCTTTGAAATGGGAATCTACAGTGTGGAGAAGTGCGACTCCTCCTGCTCCCAGATAACACAGACATGCCTTCTAATGGTGGCCTACATGCTGCCATCAGCACCGCCTCTGAAAGCTACACCCGCTCAAGTCCCTTAAACACGGCTCATGAGAGATGAGTGTGTCTGTGTGTGTACTCATGCATGTTTGCATGTGCTCATCCATGTCTGCCGCGTGCCCTTGCGTGTTCTGGTGTGTGTGTGCGTGTGTGTGTGTGTGTGTTATCATGGTCCCCCAGAATACCCTTTGGAGACTCTTCATGCAGCTGACACGGGCTGTGAAAAATCTGGAATTGAGTGCTGCTCTAATGCCACTGCCTTAATTTGTTATCTGAAAAGAGAATGATTACTCATGAAATTCAACCAAACCTCAGACTATTTGAACTGAGCCAGATAACGAGCTCAAGTTTTTCTTTTTTTTCCCTTTTTTTTTTTTCTTTCTTTTTTTTTAGCAGAGCTCCCTGGCAACCCTCTGCTACCCTCATCTCTAAGGATTTGGAGAAAAGTTGGGGGCTGCCTCTCTTCCTCAAGTCGCCTGCTTTCAAGTCAGCTTGTTTGAACATGGCACAGAGCGAGGTCCCAGAGGTCTGGCTCTGGACAACACCACCTTCCCAGTATAGATGGAGGGAAGGGGGGGGGGGGTGACACTAGTAGACACAGACTGAAACAGAGAGGAGAAGCCAACAGACTCCCTGTGCCTCATTAAAACATACACACTCTCCATTCTCTGCAGGGAATTCACACTGAATCCATACGTTTCACTGAATTTTCACTCTCTTGACTCTTTTTAAGTCTTTAAGTCGAGAAGATGTGCAGAGTAAAGCGACGTCGTGGGGTAGAAGAGCTGAGCGTAGCAGAGTAGAGCCAAGGGAGGAGGTGGATAGAGGAGGAGGGAAGGAGGGGGGGGAGGGGAGTCGCAGCCAGTAGCTGATCTGCTCCCTCAATCTGTGTTTCTGCAGGGTGCCCTAATCAAAGGCACCCGGGCCCGTCTGTGACACCCAGAGCAAACAGGCTGGGTCTGTCATTAAAGCAGGGGAACACAGCAGTGGGCGACACTACACCAATGGCCCCTGAGGATTAGAGGCTCTGTTTACACCCCACTAATCTCATCCCTCTGTCCGCCCTGAGAAAAGATGGGTGGAAGGAGCAGAAGAAGAAGAAGAAGAAGAAGTGTGGATGGCGAGGATGCGGAGGCTGAGGATGCAGGAAAGCAGGCGGGTATGGCGCAAGACGGGAAGAGCAAGAAGGAAAACAAGGCAAGCTCTCATCTCTCCATGGCCACCATCTCTGGGCTTTCTTCACAGCGGGTGAACAGATGAAATGAAATCAAATGCGAAATGAGAGAGAGGGGAGACGGTGAGAGACAGCGAGTGGAGGAGTGGGGGTATATAGTGTTGGAGGAGGATTCTGAACCTCCTGCCAAGTCTCTCCTCACTTTAAACTCTTGTGTGTCAGCCATTACTGTAAGTGCGCTGCAGAAGACAGAGTCGCACAAATCTTCAAATCAAACACTGCTACATTACAGGGTGGTGATAATGCGCTATGCAATGCTATCGCTCTGCCGTATAAGCGCTTTTCTGTCGCCAAATGTTCGGTGCAGTACTATAATTGTTGGCTGGGAAAATGGAGTTATTAACAGCGTTCTTTATGGCTGACCCAGATCTCTCTCAGGGGGGCTGTGGCCTCGCCGTGACCCCTCCCAGCAGGTGTTTTCATGCTAAAGGAAAGAGGAAGGTCTGAAGGTCTTTTTTTTTTTTTTTTTATCTCTCCTAGCATTATCCGTATTCTTGGATGTGTCTGTAAAGTTTGCAGCTAAGTCGTCCTCTTTTTATCTACATCTACCTCTTGTGAAGGTAAATCCCAGGTCAAGGCATTTCATATAAGAGCATCATACACAAGAAAGGAATGTATAATGTATCATTTAAGATTTCGCTCACTCTTAAGCTGTGTATCTCAATGTGCAGCGGTGCCAGGGGTTTGTTTCTCCACTTACGGTGCCATGTGCTTTAAATGCAAGGATACTTATGTGTTTGTGTGGAAAAACAGTCAAATCTTGGCACAATTAGACAGAAGATAATGTCTTATGTCTGGAGGAGAGTTGTCTGTTTTTGGCTAGCTGGTCTAGAAAAGTGCATCTCTCTTTTGCTGCACTAAATTAGACCAAAAAAAGATGAGGAGTAGGGTGTGTCCTCCTTTCAGGGATTCTAAATCATTCATGTCTACAGCATGTCAAATCCTCTGCACGCACATAAATAAAACAGCCCAGGTTTACTTTTTTTTTTTCTTTTACAGGAGCTCCAAATGGTTCCTCAGAAACTCATATTTTACAAAACTGCAGACACATTTTTATGAGAATGTTTTCAATTAAATTCAGTCACCTACGATGTCAAACACGAGCTCTGCCATGACATTAAAGTCTGCAGTGACTCACTAATGTGCACTCAGACTCAGAAACTGGCAAAAGTGCAGACAAACAGCATTTTATACAGGCTGCAGATCACTTCAGGTTTTACCCACAATTCTGTAATGTCACACTTAAAAAACACAGACTTATGGGGCAATTTGTAATATTCTTAGTTTAAAAAAAAAAAAAAATAACTAAAATTATCAACAGTGGAATAAGAAGTCAGCAGTAATTATGAAGCATTAGCCTGTTCTGTCTTGTAATACTGCTCTATACCTGCGGTGGTGTAGTGAGTCATAGTGTAGTATCTAACAAGAACAATTAATAAAAGACTGATTACCACTTGATGGACCAAACAAAAGAAGCGATATAAAAAGAAGCCAGACTGGTCAGATATTTTGATAGTTTTAACTTTTAGCTAAAGCAGGTAAATGTACAGGGCTTTTATGGTGAAATGCAATTGAGATGCAATAAAATCCTCCTGGTCTAGAATATTGAACTTAAGGACAGTTCTTTTATCATCTTAGTAAGTTACAGACTATTGTTAAAAGTATAATAATAAAAAAAGTAGGTATGGGTAAATACTTTTCTTGAAATAAAAATAAGACACTATCAAAAAAATCTATAAAATAAACTAAAATTATAGTATATTTAGTTTTTTTGTGTGTCTTTGTCTACTTAGTTTATACCTGAGCTTAATGTATTATTAACATAGCTTTTTTTATAATATAGATATTTATTATTTTGATAACATACTATTTTTGTATTTGTATTGTTATTTATTTGATCTTATTCACTTACTTTTACTATTTGTACCACCAGCATTTTTGTCTACGTTGCCAGTGCATAAATACACATAATGGCAGCACACATCAGGAAAAAAATAATAATTTAATTTTAATTTAAAAAGAAAATGCAGAACATATACATTTGCAGGATGAAGTTGTAGAACTTAATGTAATTACTAGAATTATTTTTAGCCCTGCAAATTTTTTTTTTTTTTTTTTATGTCACGGTGACAATGTCAGGTGTAGAATTTTCTTTTTGTTATATATGTCTATATGAAAAAGTTCAATATTTATAAAGACTAAATTTCAAATCTAAATCAAAGCATATATATATATATATATATATATATATAACCTAAACAAAATCAAAGAACCTACAAATGAAGACAAAACACGATGAAATAAACATAAAAACTAATGATGAAGGTGAAATGCTGCCCCCTTCTGTTGATAATTACAGTTCATTTTTCTTACAAATTGCACATTTACAGTCACAGTGAATGGTAAGGTAATGGTAAACGGTGGTGTCGTACTTGGTGTACATGCTGCTGACAGCGTGTGGTGCTCAGGTGCTGGAGGACACTGACCGGTGCGGTCGTGGTGGCGGTGATGGCCGGTGTGCTGTTGTCGGTGCCGGCCTGCTCGTTGTGCGTCTGTGTGGGCGTGTACAGGGTCATGGCGTGCTCGGGAACCCGGCTCTGCCCGGTGTAGTCCTGCGTTGGGAGCGGGTGCGGTGCCGCAAACTCTGCGGGGATGCCATTCTGTGGGGGAGGGGGATACTGGGCTGGGGTGTACGGCTGGGCCATTGCTTCTGGAGGGTTAGTGGCCTCTTGGTTACCCTGTTGAAACACACAGCAGTGGGAAGCGTTAGATCCAGAGTTGAGATAAAACTTTGTGCATATTGTTTAACTTGTATAAGCAGCATGAAAGAGGTGGAAGCTCCCCAGTGCGATTCCACGCATCAGGGGAGACCTGTCCTGCAAACCAACTAAGTCAGGGGGAAACAACCATCATATCACATCTCAGCCCACATTAGAGAATTCCTTGATCATTGCTAATGAACACAGTTTATGTTGTAGAGCATGGCTCGCTGTCGGAGGGGCAGGAGTCTGGGGGAATCTCGATTGCACTCATGGCAAAGCACAAGAGGAAAGATCAATTAATTGATAAAATTTTGATTAGCGGCTTTGATTTCAATGACAGGTCTGTTAAAGCAGCAGCTGCTCCCTCTCGGAGCTGCGCTTTACTACTTTTAACACCGACCTGCATTCCACTTTATGAGCTCTGCTGCCGCCGCCTTTGTTTCTTTCTCAGTCAAGCTTTACGATTATTGGTTATAGGCAGTGGCACAATACAAGTTTCGGTACAACTCTTTTTATTTTCACGTGTTTTTAATACCTTATGCGCAGCTATAGATGAGTGTTTGTTTACTGTTTGATTACAGATGCAACAGGGTTTAATTCTGTCTTAACGCAGTACCATCTTTGGTCACATAAAACAGTTGGAGATTAACAAAACTCTTCTGTTTTCCTCTACGCCCACTGTACTACAAGACATAAAGTTGAGCCCTAGTCTCATTTCTACAACTCTCATTCTTCTATTTGCTTCCATAAAGCGCTCTGTAGTAGCTACACCACATGTGTTTTTTAGTTTTTTTCTCCTGACTTAAGTGATAGATGGTCCTTTGCAATAAAGCCGTTTCACAGACCCTTTGTCTCGAGTGGATGCTTGAGATGATGAGCTGCAGAAATAATGGACTTTTCTGGCTGGTGCACATTGTTAAACTGGGTAATGGCTGGACTACAGAAGTGCATGTCTTATTGTTGCGAAGCACTAGGCTCTGCGAATCCAGACTAATGAGCAGAACAGTGAGATCAGTGCTGCTGGAGCGGATATCCATCCCAACATTAAAAACACAGAGGGAAAAGGTGAGACAATAACACCAAAATCCAATAACACCTCCTGCAAATACCCTCAATCAAATTTAAAGATATAGATCATGCGAGCTCAACGCATAACTCTAGCGATAAGAGAAAAAGGAGGAAAAAGCACACAATAGCATCCAGAAGTAAGGGTTTATGATTGGAGAAAAACAATAACAGTAAACAGATAGAGAAGTTTCTGTCTCTTTCTTTACAAGCTGGCTGGGGATGGCGAGATAGGAGATAAATGTGTTTTATTCGTCTTTTTTTTTTTTTTCCTGCTGCGGTAGTATTTGGCCTCCTTCTGCAGAATTCCACAGAAAGCTCTATCTGGGCAGTGGTTTTAATGAGAGCCGAGCAACACTATGCTGTAAATGTAGTGGAAATAATTCTACTCTGACGTGTTGGCAAACAAACCTCGGTCTAAACTGCGCTCTGCCAATTAAGGAAATGCTCCATTATCTAAATGAAAAAAGAGAGAGCCTTGAGAGGAGGAGGAGGAGGAGGAAGAGGAGGAGGAGGAGGAGGACTGAGCCTTATGGAGTCCACCAGACCTCGAGGACTGGACCAGACCCTCACTCCTTCCTGACCTAATCCCACTCTTCTCTTTTTCATTATACACTATCTCTATCTCCTCTTTCTCCCCCTCAATCCCTCCTCCCCCTTTTCCCTTTCATGCTCATCTCTTCCTCCTCCCCCTCCCCCCCTCTCGCTTTTTATGCAGAAACTTTTTTAATCTCTACCCCTGTGCTCTACTTTTCCTCTCCCTCCAGTCATGGCATTATATAACACACTTGCATTGCGGGGCATCCTAATTCAAGGAAGCTCTTGATGTTGGCAATTTTCAACTTCTAAGCGCCCATTTTAAAGGAGAATGGAGTTTGTTACCTAAAAAAAGACACACCTCCTGGTATGACAGCTGAGAGTACTACCAGATAGCATGTCCTCATTTCAACCGGCCGATGCCGACCATCATCGGCAGCTCAGCGGTCTGGCGTTAAAGTGCACATCAAACACCAGTATGTCATAGAGACGATCAAAGGTTTACACGTTGTCTTTTAAACACTCATAGTCCTGATGTGTGTTTTTGAGGATTTGCTGAAGATGTTCTAAGCGCTGTACACGAATATGACTGCACTGGTAGTAATTGGATAAAAGCAACACAGTGTATCACATAAAACCCACGATGAGTCTCAGAGCCTCAAGAAACATCTCCACAGCTGATTTTAACATGGAAAATAAATTTAAAAAATAAATGAAATTAAATACTGGACGATATAGTTATCATTATCGTCATGAATATGTCTACTTATAGACATGTTTCTTGTGTTTTGAAGGTTTATTTTGTTGATGTTGTCATGTTCTAAAACACTTTTATTTTACCACAAATGTTTATATTCATACCAGTCTTTTCCAATAACAACTCATTCACAAATTGAAATTAAAATAACTATGAATAAAATCAGCACAAAAACACAGGATTGATGTAAAACCAAAAACAACCATCTGGTTTCTCAACATTCACTCCACAGACACACACACAAAAAAAAATAATGATAATAATTCTGCCAATAAATTTCTAAATAAATAATTATTGAACATGTATCAGAAAAAAATACTGTAAAAGTACATTCTCAACAGCCCTATCAAGAGTAAAACTGCATCATGTAACCACTTCAACAGGAGACACTGTACTGATCAGAAGGATTTTCCTGTCAGACTGAGAGAACGTGGTGTAAACCTTAAATAATCTGTTCAACAGGAACGGTTTTCTGTGCCTGTCTGTCCATGTGGTGGTAACATCAGGTGATACGACAAGCTTCCAGGAGGAATAGAAACACAAAAAAATGTTCCACGGTCAGTAACATTTTTGTTGCAAATATTTAGGAACCACCTTAGTAAAGTAAATGAGTAAAAGACTCCACCAACAAGTGTTTGAAATAATGAATGAAACAGAGAAAAACACAGAAAAAGATGTTATATTTCTTTATATATATTTATATTTCTTTCTATATTTCTTCGTTTAGACAGTGCATTTGTAAGAAAAGAGGCTACACAGATAATAATCTGCTGAACACACCGATACAAATGCTGCACTTCATGCTGCAAATGCTGTAATTTAGGATTGTTTGTTTTATATACAGGTGAGTATATAACCAGAGGCCAAACAGTATCAACTGGAGGTAAATCAATCCTGAAATGACAAAACTAGCAGTGATACAGTTAAAAAAACAAAAACAAAAAACAACTATGTAAATATTAGATCCACATACATTCATAATAATCTACTTTCCCCATGTCCCATCATACCTTAGATAGAGTCAAATTCAGGACTCAGTGGGCAAACCAGTATTCATAGAAACACACTAGTTGGGCAACAACATAGATTCTGGAATTTTTTTGCTTTTTCATGTGGCCGCGAAATGATTATTACTTTTTTCCAGAGAACATGACGTTGTTTCGGCACTTTATTCTCTTTGCTGGCTCTGCTCTGCAGGTTGTTAGAGAGCTTCTTGTTTTAGTTTAATGTTTTCGCTGCTATTTATTTGACAGTTTTTCAGTTTACTTTCCTTACTTGTGGAACGAGCAACAAGAAGAAACAGTTTTTTGTTCCTTCATTTCATGCCTGAGCTCTGCATTAGTCATGACATGTCTTACTTAAGTTGTAAAAGCATCATCTGGCTCCGAATGTCCCTCTGTGGGTCCGACTTGCTGCATTCATTCAGCACACAGTCCAGTGTACTGTATCTGTGTCATGTCTGTTGCTATTTGAGCCTTAAACAAGTGCAAAGGACTGAGACAGAGCCAAGTGACACACAAACAGCATAACAGCCCGGAGCTGGTATCGGAGAAAGAAAACTACTAAAGTGTTGTAGCACCATGCCGCTGCTGTTTCAAAGGGCAGCAAGGCAAAAGCAAGGAGGCGGAGAGTACAGGCCTCATTAGTGAAACACAAAGTAACACTGGCTCTCGTATGATCTTCGCCTTCCTCTGATGTATGTGACAAACGAGTTATTCGACTGGAAATGAACTGGGAGAGGAAAAAAGGCCCATGCAAATCAGGGGAGCGGTGCTTGTCCCTCTGCAACCGGGCGCCCTTTTCACTGGGACTGACTCGCCTTCGTCAAGATAATCCACGGTGCTTAATGAAAAGCCCTCCACGACAAACCGCTCAGGTACACAGCACAGCTCATTCCGCTCAAAGAGATTGCTGTTCATTACGGCGCTACGAGCTGCTGTTATATTGGGATCCTGGTGAGTGTTTCTCTACCTGCAAGGCCTGTTTATGGGAAAAGAGCAGGTCCCTTTGCGGCACTTTAATGCCCCCCTACATGGCTCACTGCCATGAGCCACCTAAACCTTGTCTCCACGGACACGACGGAGTAGAATAAAGGCAACCAGAGAGAGCAGTCTTTATCGATCTGCCATCCTTCCCATTCCTCTTTCCCTCCATCTCTCCTTTCACCCCTTCTACTCCTATTACTGAAGAGCACAATAAAAAACACTATCTCTAATCTTAAGCACTCTCCTTGTGTAAAATTGGATTGGAAACCCTTACTTAAGGAGATCACTTCTTTTGGAGCGGGGTTTTTGTTTTTACAGTCAGCGTCACGAGCCAAAGAGGTCAGGAAGGCCTGGTGGCGATGCCCACTGCTGAGGCCGGCGGTCTGAGAGGAACCCCCAGCATTCAGCACTCCCCGAGAGGCAGACAGACACTTCAGTGGCGCTAACCCCGCCGTAGATGGTCAAGGCTATATTCCATCTCAGCAGGTAGAGCGGATTGGCTGCTCGCCAGCAATGTGTGATCCTGTTTAGCGGAGCTGGGAGGGATGGTGTTGAGAGGCCAAGAGGTGATGGGCTGTGCAAATACACAGGCTGTTAGGAGGAACTCATATCGGCAGAGTGCAGCACTGACTCATACGCATAGTAGAAGGTCAAAGAGCAACGTGAAGGCAAAATACGGCGGGCGACTAATTGCGTTGCATCGAATCCGGAGGGAAATCACTCAAATGGGAGTGGGGCTGATCAATCTCAGCGATAGGGGCTGTGATGGAGTGGGCAGCTTTATGGCTGCAGGTCAGTCACATGCAGCCGCCATGTTTTTGTTTTTTTTTTTTAAATAAAAGTCCTCTTTAAATACAGTAAAACAATCAGAGTCAGATGTGGTGCTGCAGCAGAGGAAACTTATTTTGTTCCTGCAATGTTTAATAAATACAGCAATTTTCTGATGACTTGAATCACTCTGTTAGGAAACAATTAATCCCTCTAGAATGATTGTAGTCATTTTTTTAGGGTGTGCATCTGCCAAGATAAATATAATCATTATTATAAGCTGAGAGGTAACTTTTTACTAGAGTGTGAACAAATCTCTTTTGCTCTCAAAGCTTCAAATTAAAGCAACGGTTGTAAGTACTCATCTAAGGTGGATTTTGTTTAGAATTATGTAGTTTAATACACCAGTTCATTTATCATGGTTTCTATGTAGCCAAAGTAATTCTATAGGTTCGAAGTTGCTTTTCTTTTTTCTCCTGTTTCTTTCTCATCTTAACATTTTTAATTAAGTCATCTAGGATTGTGACGGGTAGCTCAGGGTGCATCCAGAGTCCACATGTCATTCAGTAGCACTAAACTCAGAGAATGCAGGAACGTTTAATTGTAACAACTATTAGCTGTGTTTGGGAAGCCACCATGGGGCTTCTACAGTGAGACTTTTAATTGGTGCCTGCCTTAAATAAATGTTCAGCTGGTCCAAGACATGATCAAAGTTCAGTTTTATTTTCATCTCACTGCTCGCTGATCCTCAGATGAACTGTCCACAAAGAGGCGGAACATGGACCCATGCAGACCAGAATGAAATAAAACGCTGCATGTGTAAAAAACTGTTTGCCTCCTCATTAATTACATGGACCTGAAGCTGCTCTGACTTTCTTTTCTGTTCTGCTCCTTTCTTTTCCTTTCCTTTCCACAATGGTAGGAGATAAACACTGATGCTGCAACCTGAAAATGGTTCCACACCTCAGACTAAATCATCTTCTATCAGACTTACTTTTCTTTTAGATTAGATGCAAAATCTGATCTGTGTGACTTTTTCTTGAACACGTGGAGTTCATTTGCCTTATTTGATATTGTTCGTCCTCCGTTGTGACCGCTGCACATGCATACATCACACCGACAACGCTGAAACATTGTGCAGAGTGTGAAGGAGGAAATGTTCCCCTTAATTCTATACACTGGGCCAGATTTATGAAGAGCTCTGCAGTGTTCTGCATAATGCAAACAGCATGAATACTTTAATGTTGCCTTTACATAAAGCACTGCTGGCTCATCCCCTGATTGAAAATGTATACAAGCAACTTGCTTTGTCAGATTACAGATGACATAACATTTTCAAGTGATTCTTAAGCTCACCCGAAATGGTTCTTGTCTCTTCCAGAGCATCATTGCGCTCTCAGGTTTCCTCTCTAGAACAGAGAACTAATGCTCATTTGGTTTTAATGACCGCCTGACAGCGACAGTGGCAAACTTGTGACAAATCCCGCTGGGCCGTCACAGCACAAACCCGAGCACTGAAAAGTGTAACGCAGCTCAGCGGAGGCCAACGTACGGCAATCAGTTGATGCAACACAAACGAAACAGTGAGTGGTTTTCAGCCAGCTGCATGAAAGCCTCTTGTTGTCCCCGACTCTGCTGCTGATGCTCAGTTAATTGTAGCCTTGCACACAGACAGTCAGGCAGCAGGAGAAAAAAAAAAAAAAACGGCCTGAGATGATTTCCACAGGCAACTGGCATTCATTTTGTCTTGAAGGCGCATAAATAAAGGCTGTCTAGCCGGGTCCATTTTAATTAGGCAAGCCACATGATCTTACTCCAAGTCTCTCTGTTAACTCTCACCAGAGGCTGCGGCATGTGTTAATTACAACCACATGCCACGAGATGATTCCAAGGTGAGGCAGGGAAGACGAATTCAAAAAGGGGTAAACAATAACAACATAAACAACAACAAAACACCTTCAGCTGAGTTTCTCATGATGAGGCACATATTTGGTGCATCGGCTATTCCCCTCCCCTCAGTCAACCAATTACAGCGCGATGTTGGTGGAGAGAGCAGGGAGATGTGCAGAAGCAGCCCAATTTAATGCAGATTCACATCCACCGACACCCCTCCCACCACCTCAGCTAAACCCAGGCCTTCCTCGCTACTACAGTGGGTTTATGATTTCAAATAGGCTGGGGAGAGGGTTATTGTTTTGTCTCACATTTCCTCCCTTGCAAACTCCCATCTTTCCATTTTTCCACCTCATTTGTGGAAAAATCAATTCATGAAAATAAACACTCGGTGTCTTCGCGCCCCGCGTCCAAGTCAATTTAGATTTCGTGCATGTTTCTGCCGCTCTTTTCCAAGAGGCTTAACCGTTTTCACGTCACATATGTTTCATCCTCTCTAACGTGATTTTTCCTCGTTATTCGGAGCACTTATTTGCTCCACAGCCTTGGACGGAGGGGTATTAGAAAGAGAGTTCATTTTCCTCAATCCCTTGCTGATTTCTTCATTACATTGCAGCGGAGGCGTCGCACACGCAGCCTCGTACCGAGATGGGACTGCTCTTAGCGGTGCGACTGCGAGCATTACTATACCTCAGAGACGCTGGAGCGCCACTTAATAAACAGAGTAGACAGAGGATCACTTTGAACTCCTGTGACATGTAATGAACCTGTCTGTCTCAGCCACAGCTCTGTCTGGGCGCAGGCACTGCACGGCAAAAACATGGATAAATAAATAAATAAGCACAAACACATCCACAGAAGCCTAGAGGCCCTGTGAAAAAGCCATCAGTTACACATGGTTAGACTCATCGCATTTTGCCAACGCCATAAGAGGAGATAATTGTCTGTTTCAGTGCTGTTGCTGCTTTTGTTGCATAACAGATATTTACATCTGGGACTAATTATTCCAGACTGGGTGTCAAAATTTGGATTAACTTGTGGGATGCATCCAGTTTGGTGTTTAGACTCATTTATTAGCGTGGACAGACACTGTGGCGCTTTGACCCCATCAAAACGCGCAGTACCACAACTTTTTCATCTACTTTTCTTTTGTTCTTGCACTTTCAAGTTGTCAGAACAAAGTGAAATTGACACATACTCTATTAAAAAGTAAAAGACTCTTTGAGATTGCTATTGATCACTAAGATAAAGACCCGAATAAAATCAAAACTGATAACTGAACAGTGGAATGTTCTGTCATTCTGGTCATATAAACCTGTAAATCAATTCCGGCATGATGTGTAGCGCTTCGGACTACAGATGAGTTCTTTCAATCCTTCAGGGGATAAAAATGCCAACATTTGTTTTAGAATCAGCTGATTGTCATGTTAATTCAGTCTCTTTTTTTTATTTTTTGCACGTGGGGGTTATGATACAGGGGCCAGAGTTCCTCGTGGGGACAAAATGCCATTATTTAAGCATGCAGGAATCTCAACATGACATTCCTTGACCGCTGTGACAATGGCAAACATATGCAAATGAAGGAGAGTGCCACTCTCATTATGACCCTGTCACAGAGTCGGTGACACCTCCCACTGGACTCCGAGCCTGTCAGGAAGAGAGAAAAACTGAAAATGCCAGATAAACGGCGGAGAAGACACGACAACTGCCCGATTCTAGGAGGAAGAACAGGTGTAACGTCGTCATGTTATCTGCTCTCTCATGGCTCCTCTTGTAATCTTTCGCTCTGGTTTCCTTTGGCCTATTTGCCTCACACTATCTGCTCTTTCTTTTTTTTTTTTGTCTTGCTCTGCAGTGGAAGGAGGGACAGGTTTACATGGGCGGTATTCTTTGAAGTGAAAATGCCGACTACTCCCTGCTGTAGCCAAAGCTCATCTAATCAGGGGCTAATTCCAGTTATTAAGATTTGAGAGATAACTTTGATTCATCACAGTCCATCTACCCCGATCGGTTAATCACTGTCGCGCTAAGCTCTTTTTTAGTCATCCTTTTGTTTCCACTCCCTCTGGCACGCAGAGAGGGGGAATAAGAGAGATAGAAAAGAAGGAAAGGGAGAAGATATTAACAATATTAATGACCCGTGATTCTCGTCTCCTTAATGAGAAGGGTTATTAACTGTGATTATCCATGATGAAATGGTGGTAATTCTTGAAAGCTTGAGAAAACTTGTACGATTGCTTGTCTGCTGATTTGCTCCTGTGATGTTTAAGAAAGAAAAAGGTTAGTGCGGGGAGAAAGGGAAGGAGAACTTAGAGGATAAATAAGCAAGAGGCAACCTGGGGAAGTAGAGATGCTCGCAGCAGGAAGCTGGGAGGGATTTTTTTTTCTTTTTTTGGGGAGGCAAAGGCAACCATCTCCACTCCCAGAGCTGCTGCATTTCACACAGTGAAAATCTGTCTTCTTCACAGAGATGAATCCGAACTCTGAAGTGTTTCTCCCTCTTAAAAACTCTTGACGCTGCACTGCATCTCCTCCTGATTCCTCTCCCAGTGGCTAACGAGTGGGCCGACCCAGTCACCCATCTGCTGGTTGACACTGCTGAATGGCTGTTTGAACACCTATGCCGCTTTCGCCAGATCCCTGATACAGCATTTCCCCTGCTCGCCCCTTTTTTCATTCCAATTATAGGAAGTTGCATGGTTGTGGAGTCCCTGTCGGCTCCATATGATTCCCTCAACAGAGAAGAGGGGGAGTCGCAGATCGAGTGGTGGCGGGGGGGTGGATGTCTGGTGAATCATTGATGTGCAGTCAGACTGTTTCATTGCAGATCTGTGTGCATGTATGTGTGTGTGTGTGTGTGTGTGTGTGTGTGCAGGCGCGCACGGGGGAAGAGCAGCAGACAGATAACAATCCTGAATTATGCATGTCTGTCCCTTGTGAGAAGCTGGGGAGGGAGAGCGATGAGGGGGGGGTGAGCCTCACTCTCTTATCCCCGGGGACAAATTTGGATAGAAAAGAGCGAGGTGTGGGAGTTGGGACCAGTGTGAGCGCTACCTGACCGATTCAGACGCCTCTCCTTAGCTCGGCGAACTCTTTCAGACTGTGATGGTTGACAACCCCGGTCGATGAGCGAGTAATCTGTTCAGGAAGCAGCTGCCCTGCTTATGAGGCCTGTTCAGTTCGTAATAACGCTAACGGGCCAGAGTGGCAGATTTGCCAACTTATTTGTTAGATGTTCCTTCTAAAAAGCATCTCTGGGAATTTAAGCTCGGGCCACGTGAAACACTATCACCCTCTGAAAATTACACTGTATCACAGAAACACCTGCTGGGCCCATTTTAGATAATAATCCCATTTCTACATGCCAGTACAGCTCTCAGACGGGAGAAATTGGATTGTTTGCATTACTGACCTGTGGAGCAAGGCAGTCTGGGAAAAGTAACAGCCTTGAGGCTTTATTAGATTCAATCGGTCTTTCATAAACAAAACCTTACTTTTCAAACAGGTACAAAAAAAATCTTCTAAATGTGGGTAAGGCAGCACTTTGTGGACACACACCATTTATTTTCTCCAATTAAATCTCTTTAATTGGATTGAGGGCTGGCACCTGGTTTACACTCTGTCAACCACGCGATCCACAATAATTGATGCCAGAGCTGCAGTGTGTGCGTGAGCGTGGGATGTGTGGCGATGGGGGAGGGATTTAGAGCATGTCTCACTACTCCACAATTTCACTGTGATCAATTTATCAATGGCCCGCCTCGCTGTCCACCAGCGTCCACTACACTGAGATGGGAAATGCCTTCACTCGTTGGTGTGCAGCCCGATACACACAGGGACAGGAAAAACAACAACACGTCCACGGCCAGATCCTCATTTATGTAAAAGTATGCAGGTACTGTCATTAAAAGGAGCGGAAGGAATCACAAATTAAATGTGCAACTATGCAGAGAAATGCCTGTGAGTATTCAAAGCTATATTAAAGATTACCAATACTGATGCATTAATGTGCAAGAAGTAGCATTTCAGGTTTGAGCTGGTGGAGGCAGAACTACTTCTACTACATTATTCACTAATGTTTAACATGCACCATGATTGCAGAGGACAATTGTATGGTTTCCAGCAGAAATCTGTTGAGGCTCTTTGAGGCAAGAAACAATACAAAAGTGCATTTCTTATTTTGTTCTTGTTTTGTTTGAACCTACTGATTTCCAGGAGTCACTCCTGTTTTCTTTTGCTCCTGAATGTTTAAGGCACTCTTACAAAGATACCAACAACAAAAAAAAATTTCACAGCCCATAGCTCTGAAGGATTTACATTTAAAGAACATAGAAGGTGTGTGAAGACCATTAGAGCTGCAACGATTAATGTGCTGATGAATCAATGATCATATTGAGTTGAGATGCACCCATACCACTTTTTTCCAGACCAAGTACAAATATCTGAGTACTTGCCCATACAGAGTACCGATACAAGTACTTCATAATCCTATTACAGTCTTTAATTACTTTTGAAAATGTGCTTTATTGTCATTGTCATTAGTCTGACTGGAACAAAGTATGAATGAGCCTTTCTCAATCAATCCACCAGGGGGCGCTGCTCTTAATTAACCATACTGGACAAATACCACGAAGAAGAGGAAAGTTTTTTTTTTTTTTTTTTTTTTTTTTTTTTT